>LPNX010716650.1:0-13044 GCA_001517045.1 Pseudotsuga menziesii
ATACATGAAGAAATCAAATGCATGAGGAAGCATCCAAATCTAGCATAAAGCAGGCTTACTATAATTAAGCAAATCCCCCATAGGTGTAAAAAGCTGATCTCAAATCTGTCATGGAGCTCACGAATTGGCAAGGGCACATGGGCAAGCTAAAGAGTGGTGGAATGGCAGCTCTTACATGCTTTTGCATGGATAAAAGAGTGGAGGATAAAGAGGACAAAAAACTAGTTCACCTCACCTAGTCTAGCTTTCCTATGTGCCTTAAAACACTGAAAAAGCAGGCAATAAAGCAGAAAAAGTAGATAAGCACCTAGGAGGCCAGGAATACAGTAGATTTGATTTCTAAGGCTTTCCCAAGCACTACATGAGTCAAATATGGCAAGTTTGACCTCTATGGATAGGCAAATAGCAACTTGCACAAGGTGGGACACATGAACTAGGAAAATAAGACAAAAATAAATGAATTAATGTCTAAGTGGGTAAACTATGGGTTGATTATTCTAACACTATCAAGTGAATCATTGATTGAGCTACACCCATGCAGGATAAGAGCCATGCATTTTAAACGTGGAGAGTTGTGCATCTAAATATTTCCATCACACAAATTAGGAAAGGGATTTATTTCATTTTTAAAGATGTCGGCATTGAATGTGTATAAATTAAAAATAGAAATTATATTAAATGTTATTGATTGATTTCAAAAATTTTGATTAATTTAATGAAAAGTATAGAAATGACGAAAATTACAACATATATTTTTTAATCTATAATATATTAAATATTCTAAGAGCCGTGGCTTTTAAACATAGAGAGCTATGCATTTAAATATTCTCATCTCACAATTAAAGATGCTAGCATTGAATATATATAAATTAAAAATATTAATATTATATAAAATGTTATTGATTGATTTCATAAATTTTGATTAATTTAATGAAAAGTTAATATATAAAATATTAAGTATTCCATCATTGTTTGGACAACGTGTCACAAACATTTTTTAATTTAAGATCCATGCCTTTTAAACATGGTGAGGTATGCATTTAAATATTCACATATCACAATTAGGAAAGGGATTTTTTTAAAGATGTTTTTTTTCAAAAGAAGAAATACCAGCCTTTATTATTCAAGGTGAATCAAAAGACATCGTTTACAGAGCATCAAGACTATACTACATCATCAACTAGTACATCACAAGATGACAAATGTCATGTGAGCTGTATCAACCAGATAGAAAGAAAAAACAAAGTTTGTTCATAGCAGACTTTTCTCATCATCCATGTGAAGACAGGTAAGAAAATGCTGAGAGAAATCTAAGGTGATCAAACAAATAGATTAACCGGAGCAATACTTACTAGCAGAGTGGACTCATGCCAAGACAGAACCAAAAATATGCAAAACATGTTGAAGGTCAAAAAAAAACTGAAACGACCCAGCAACTAAAATAGAACAAAATGGCCATCATTTATGACCATACCATCCAGATATTCAGAGAAAAATCCATGACCCATATCCAAATTCAAGGCATGCTTTGAGAGTCCATCTGCCAATGAGTTATGCTCACGGAAAATGTGCTTGAAGATCACCTGAGGGGCCAAATGAAGTAAATTTCTAATATCTTTGCACCAATGCATCAGTGAAGGAACATCAAATGCTGACGATCGATTGAGCCAAGAAATAGTAACCAATGAATCTCCAAAAATCAATTTGATTGGGATTCCCATCAACTGGCTAACTCTAAGAACAGCCCATGAAGCCAATAATTCTGCTCTGGTGTTTGTACCATGCCCACATCCAATGGTAAAACAGAAGAAATGTTGCTCACTTAAATAGATAACAATCCCAGAGCCACCAATATTTTCAGCTGCAGCCCCATCAAAATAACCACAAGGAAAGACCATCACAGGTTTAGGGCCAATAATCCGTACTTTTAGAGATTTTGAAGGAACAGGATGGGTGGATAAGAGATTTTCCATTCTGGAAATCAAAGCTGGAATGATAGGTATCCAATTTTCAAAGATGCACTTATTACGAAAGATCCAGATATTCCAAAAAATAAAAATAGGCAGATATCTAAAAGCAGTCTTGCGAAGATGGGAGTTATACCACTGGATCAGAAAGGAGGAGACAGTATCATGGTTTGGAAGGACAAATCCATATTTTGCAGCGAATGAGGCAAAGATACTCACACCGATTGGGCATAATAAAAATAGATGGGAAATATCTTCCAAATGTTTTTCACACATAATGCATCTACCAGGTCCTTGTAAGCCTTTTTTCTGGAGTTGATCCCAAGTTAGGATGCGGCCTTTAGCCATAAGCCAAGTGAAACAAACAAGTTTCAGAGGAATACGTAGATGCCAAAGGAAATCCAACTATGTATCTGGAGAATCAAAACAAATTGAGGAAATGCATTCATATCCTTTGACAGCCGATAAGGAGCCTACGTAATTTAAATGTGACCAGAGAAGAGTATCTTGCTTGTCTGATAACACAATTCTGGCATATTCCAGACCCCGGGTATACTGATCCCAAAGAGCTATCCATCCATTACATAAGTCTAGATCTTCCATAGATAACCAGTAATTAGAGGCAGAAGAGGAGAGATTCCTGGCTTGGTCTAAAGTAACAATGCCATAATCTTATAAATATTCCCTCAATTCAATTGGCAGAATATAATTTGAGCCCAATCCAACAACCGGATCCACTCCAATTCGAATGGCAGAGCCATTACCAACATTCCAGATCAGACCTTTACCTATCCATGGCAAAGTAGCAGTAAAACCTCGCCATAAGATTGAGACATTCCCCACAGCAAATCTTTTCTCTCTTAACCAAATATGAACAGGCCTGTTTTTCAAATATTTGACAGAGATGATCTTGTTCCATATGCCAAAATTATTAAGCACCCGCCAAAAGCTTTTCATTCACAAGGATAGACTGAAACAGGGCAAATGTTTTATCCCCCAACCTCCTTGAGAAATCGGTCGAGCCAGCGATTTCCAATCCGCGAGATGGAATTTTTTAATGTTTGCAGAGGATCCCCACAAAAAAGAGAAGATGATTTTTCTGAGTTTGTCAAGAATAGAGGCAGGAATTGGAAAAAGGGACAGCCAGTAAACAGGGATACTCGAAAGGATTGATCGAATAAGAACAAGATGACCTCCAATAGATAGCATTCGATTGGTCCAATGGGAAATCATTTTTTCAAATTTGTTGACAAGCCAATACCAATCTTTTATTTGATAACCTGAAGGCTTCAAATAACAGCCAAGATAAATAAACACTTTAGTAAGAGAATCAAATCTGTAAGGCAAGTGACCATTAATATTCCTAAGAATATCATATCCCAAATCATTATGAAGGAAACTGGATTTATTTATATTAATCTTCATTCCAGAAGCTTCACAAAAAACATCCAGAATGTCCTTGAATGACTTCCATTCCTCAAGAGATCCAAACCCAAATAAAATCACGTCATCCACAAACAGTAAATGAGTGAGAGAGAGTTTAGCCAAGATTTTTATTCCTTTAATCTTACCCTGTCTTCTAGCCTCTTCAATCAAAAGGCTGAGGCTTTCTATAACCAGGATAAACAACAAAGGGGATAATGAACAGCCTTGTCTGATACCTCGAGAGGCTGGGAAGAAAGAGGACGGAGAGCCATTAACTAGAACTGCAAATTGCACAGACGAGATACATCCAAAAATCCAATTCACTCCAGCCAAAGGAACTCCAATTTGTAAAAGGATAAGATGAACAAAAGTCCAGTTAACCCTATCAAAGGATTTTGATAAAATCAAGTTTCGGGATGAGAGAATTTCTTTTTCTAGTTTTAACAGTGTGTAAGACTTCCTGGGTGATGGCTATGGGGTCAAGGATCTGACGATTTTTAAGGAAACCGAATTGCTGAGGAGAAATGGCCTTATCTAAAAAGGGCTTAAGTCTTAAAGCAACAATTTTTTAGATCAGTTTGTAACAAAGGTTACAAAGAGAAATAGGGCAAAAATCCGCAAAGCTAACAGGCCTATCAACTTTAGGAATAAGAGAGAGAAAGGTAGAATTGATAGCAGGAGACACCCTGCCAAGTATTCTAGAAGATTCAACTATCTTAACAAGATGAGGGCCCAAAAGGTCAAAGAAAGTCAAGTAAAACTCCACAGGCCAGCCATCCGGTCCTGGAGCCTTATATTTTTTAAAGGTTTTAAGGGCTCTTTCAACTTCTGAAATAGTGACAGCATTCAAAAAGACCTCTTTCTCATCAAGAACAATAAAGGAGGGAAATAATCGAATAACTTTTAATTGGGCAGCTATGGAGGTCATATTGTCATCTTCGAAAATATTTCTAAAATGACGGACCCCAAGAGACTTGATATTTGAATCATCCGAGACCCACTCACCTCTTTCATTTTTTAAACTCCAAATCGCAATATGGTTTTTTCAGGCAGAGGCTACAGCATGGAAAAACTTTGTATTTGCATCCCCATTTTTAGCCCAAGTGATCCGACTCTGAAGTCTTGCAGAATAGATTTCGTGATCAACCACCTTTTTAAGTTCATCCTTGAGTGAAATAAGTCTAAGCTATTCATCATCAGTTAATAAGGCAGAAAAAGTGGAAGAAAGAAGAGAGTTTATCTCCTTCTCCAAAAGGACAGACTTATCCTGCATCTTTTTTATTTCAAATTTGGACCAACATTTAACTTTTTCTTTTAATATGCGGAGTTTATAAGAAAGATCAAACATAGGATCCATCGGATTATCAGAGTGGATAAGAGGCCATTCAGTTCTTATCAATTTTATAAACTCCTCATTTGTTAGCCAAGATTGGTTAAATTTGAAGGGAAATGCACAATCAGTCCGATGGACCTGCCAATCCAGAATGACAGGGAAATGGTCAGATAAGCCACATCTATGGGTCCAAACTTTGTATCTTGGAAGAGAATTGATAAGCTAGTCAGATAGTAAAAAACGATCAAGTCTCTTGGAAATACCCTCTTCCCCCCTCCTACCATTCCTCCAAGTAGGACCAGCAGAAGCGAGGGCCACATCCACCAGGTGATGGTCTGAGAGGAGCTTTGAAAAGAAATGACCCAAAGGATCCAGATAAGCTTTTGATCCCCAGATCTCAGAAGCATTTAATGTGAAGTTTAAATCACCAGCCAGATGAGGTTGGGAAGAGAGAGTAATCCACCCGCAGCAGCAGCATTCCAAAAGGAATCTCTATTATTATAAGGGCCATAACAATTTATGATAGATAGTTCAATAGGAGAGTTTCTAAGGGAAGCTTTTAGAAGGATACCTGCTGCAGTGTGAAAGGCCTTACATTTTAGTAGCTTGGGATTCCATCCAGAGAGAATCCCTCCAGAGAGTCCTTTGGCCTTAATGGCACAGAATTCCCAGATGTTGTTATTACTTGGGAATCACCTAATCACCACCAACTTGCATTTACAACATTCATTATTAGTTAAAACGAAATTTTGGTGGAGACATTTGTCATCTTTTTTTTTCACCCAAAAAAATACAATAACTTGTTGATATTAAAAAAAATTTAATCAAATCAAACCATATGAAATTAATACAAAATATTGTCATAGTTCCTCTATACTAGAACCTCCACAATCCCAAAATATACGTAATTACAGTCATTCAAATTTTGATCACAGCCATCTATTGTAAGAGACAACAATTCATACATGACTACTCAAAAATATAGTAGTATATCAACATGATATAACTTCCCATTATGGACCACAACCACATTAAATAATAGTCCAATATTAAAATTACCAAAAATAATTAAACTCGATATAGACAGTATCTAAAAGGTAAGTAATGCAAAAATATACACAAAAAAACCATTTAAACAACTTGGAAGGAAGACACTTCAACCATTGATGATCCCTGTATTATTCAATAAAAATCGTCAACCTTCCCTTAAGAAAGTGCATGTTTTGACAGTCCATCCATCGATCCCTTATACCACTTGTAAATATGTTCACATCTTAAATAAACAAAACTACTTTGACAGTAGTCCCAAATCCTATGCCTCCAATGTTCCAACAATAAATATTGGACATGACCTTCATGACAAAACCAATCCACAATAATGCAAGAGTCACCAAAAACCGGTAAGGAAAGAATTTTTATTAATAACACAACATGAATTAATCCCCAACATGCCACTATCTCCCCTCTATTATTAGTACTTGCACCACATTTTAACTAGGAATAGAAAGTATGATCACCACTCAACCTTAACACCATATTGGCACCCTCTACTCTCTCCTAGGATGCACCATCGAAAAATCAAAAAGGGTAGCTCATAAAGTCTTTGGGCATAATTTTAGGGATAGGTGATACATGATCCCTTATGTGAAAATATAAAAATACCTAATGATCCTATAACACAAAAGAACAACTAACTGGGACCACATCAAATATAAATGAATTACAACATCTCCAAATATCTTTGGAGACAAGTTGTGACAGTTCAACATATTCAGGGACTGACTAATTCCACCTATGAAATGACTCATCACCCCACAGTCCTGTGATCCTAAAGAATTGGCAAACCCCATGCTAGACCTTTTGTAAGAAATAGAAAAATACCAATAGATGATCCAATGACTCCTTGGCCTATGGTCAAAATAAACAGAAACACAAACCCACGAAACCCCTCTTGACTGAATTCTCCTAGTTCAAGATCTTCGTCTCTGATACAATCCATCCAAATAATTTAAGCTTCAAGGGATCCCTCTAGTACTACAAATAATTAGACCACCAATTTGCGTCCAAATCAACCCATGATAGTGTCATTTCCTCACAAGCAAGACAAGTTGTTACTTTTCCTGAGGTAGTGTTCCAAGACCACACTATCTCATATAGATGATCTAAAAAACTTACATCGCAACCCTTAAGGCACCCAATATAAGCCTCACAATAAGCAGCAAGATATCGTCTAAGGACCAAAACCTGAGAAAGAAACCACTACTAGTTACGAGGTTCTCCCCTAGAATGTACACCAACTTGAGACAATGTGTTGAATCCTAACATATATAAATGGTTAAGAAGAGGAAAAGAGATCTTGTAAGCCTCTCCCTCACCAACAAAGGGTACACACCAATACAAACCATGGCACCATCTCTAATCCTCCAAGAAATCTACAAACCCATAGCCAGAAGAGATGTTAACAAACCCTTCCTGCCAAATATTCAAGGCCCTTAAAAACCACTTTCTTTCTTTCCTGATCCATTCCACAACAAATAAGTTCCTCAAATACTTACCTCTAATAAATTTTCTCCAAATACTAGAACCGACCAAGCCCCGCCCCAAGATTTTCATAGCCAATACTTTTGGAGAAAGAAAAGCATTCTCGATTACCCCCCCCTCCTCAAGTACTTAAGCAAATACAACATAGAGCAGGAGCTCAAATGGAACTTTTGTGTATGCATAACACTAGACCAAAGAGAACCAAATCCGAACAAACATTGGTTAATATTATTTAAATTAAACTTTGGTAGTCTTTTCCAATGAGGACCAACATATCGACAAATTTTGCATAGCATAATTAATTAATGTTATCCCCACCCCCCAAAGACAACCATCTAAAGGACCAATAATATATCCTTTTCTCAACCTTTTATAATAGCCAAATCCAATCCATCTTAAGATATTTATTGGGATTCAAATATTATCCCAAGTATTTAAGACCTGAATCTAAGCAATCCATTTTAAAGGGAATAAAGACATATATCCTAGCTAACACATCAAGATCCACATCATGAAAAAGAAAACAATATTTATGAGAGTTGATCTCCATATCAAAATCCCAATAGAATATGGAAATAATACCCTGGAAACATTTCCATTCCTCTATCAATCCAAAATCAAATAGTAACACATCATCCACAAATAAAAGGTGTGATAAAATTTGAGAGTTAGTGATCTTATAAATACCCTTGAGACTGACATCATTCCATGCCTTCAAAATGAGCCTACTCAACCCTTCTACGACTAGAAAGAAAATAAGTGGACATAGTGGGAACCCCTTTCTTAAACCATGATGACTTCTGAAAAACCCAATGGGGGATCCATTTACTAAAACAAAAATAATAGCAGAAGAAACACAACCAAGTTTCTAGTCTATGACCTCCATGGAAAATCCCACCTAAAGAAATATAAGTCTCAAGAAAGACCAATTAACATGAGCATAGGCCTAAAACAGAATCCATATTCAACACCATAGCATTTAATTTTTTATCCACATTGATAACATCAAATAAGGTCTCTTGAGAAACACTCATAGCAACAAATGTAATTTTATCACTTAAGAACCCAAACTGTTCCATAGACATATGTCTAGCCAAGAACAACCCCCAGGTTTATCAGATCCTCTTTCATATCCTTCTTTCAAACTTTTTCTCGCTGGATAATCTCCTTTTTTACCTCCTTCAGTTTATAAGTAAGATATTCCATAGTCGATCCCACAAGCCCTTGACCTAGTGATATCCAAATGTTATGAATCATCATCGTAAATTCCTCAAAATCCAACCATCCATGATTAAAATTGAATGGGTACAGAATATTTTACCCCACACCTTCTAACTGAAGTAATAAATGCATTTGGTTAGATATATTGGCATTGACCACCCATGACTAAAATATTCCTACCAAATCTGTCAAATGTTCAACCAATAAGAAACAATGTAAATGTTTGGCTACACCAGCAAAACCAACACGACCATTCCAAAAAGTAGGCACCAATGGGATTCGGTGGAACATCCATTAACTTAGCAACATCGAAAAGTTGACTAAGAAATCCTGACAAAGGATATATCCTAGAATACAATCCCTAAATATACCAAGACAAAAGAACCAAATTTAAATCCCCACCTATGATGAGATCGAGATCATTAAAAACTACATACATCTCCATATCACTCCAAAATACTTGGTGATAATCATACAAACCATCAAAATTTGGTATTTTGAGTAGTTGGTCTGATTGCTACTACAACCTTCAACCAAAATATCGACAACAATGGAAAAAGCAACCAATGAAACTTCTTTAGGGTTCCAATCAGTAAAAAAAACACCTACAAGTTTGAAAGCATCAATAAAGCAATAGTTCCACCTTAGTAAGAGTCTCATAAGAACTTCACGAGCCTTGTAACCCTAAACCATAGTTTCCCGGATGAGTATGATATCTGACCATTTAATTTACAAAAACAAATTGAAGTACCGATACTTGGGCATACCCCCCACCCCTCTAATAATGAAGGACGTAATAATCATCAAGAACCACCCAAAGTAGGCTCATCCACTCTAAGGGCCAAAGAAGAAACTAAAACATCGCTAACACCAAATTCAAGAAACAAAGAATACTCTAAGGAATAATAAAAAACATTGCATTCACCTGCTGCACCAATATCAACCCCCCCCCCCCCGCCTCCCCTTTCCCCCCTTCACCAATTCCTTTTTAGATTTACTTTGATTCTTATGTAGAGTACCATTAAGACATGGGGGATCACTCAATGAACCTCTCATATAGCACATGCAATCATGGGATATTAAATAATACCCTTAATTTATGTAGATATTGATCCAAAATCTCTTTGTTGAAACCCCCTCCCAAAACCAACCCCCCCACCCCACCCCATTTTATATCCTAATCCTTATAAACCCCCCTACCCTGCCACCCTAAACCCATCATACCCCCCAATACATGCAATATATTGGCCTAGTTTTTTACAATTTTAAAACATGCAATATGAACTCACGTGCTAGGATATTGGTCAATAAGTGAAGCCCCCATGATTAAGCATTATTCCTATATGCCCAAGAAAGAAAAGTAGACTCTGACAACGAAGAAGATGAAATATTGAAAACTGACAAAGGAGTCTTATTTAAATTATCCTTATATGAGGAACCTGGGACAATGAGACATTACATAATACCTCATCCAAATATTGAATAGTCAATCTATCAACAAGAGCCTAGTCATCAATAATACCCTCAAAATCAACCACCTTTGAGCAGTTAAAAGGAAGCCCCAAGTTAACATCCATAGTACATGATCCCTAAGAAGGGAAATATTCACCAGTAGCCAGAACCGAAACATCCACACCCTCATGACCACCTTCCAAGTCCCCCAAAACAGAAGAAGTACCTATAGAGGGTCTCTTCACCAAAAGATCCTCGACTATAACCCTAAATGAAAACCCACATTCCACTTTGTCTAGAAACGTAACCTCATGTTCATTGAGAGATTCAAAAAAAGAGGGAAACAAACAATTTAAGTTACCTGAAAAGGATGAGTCTCCACTAGTCACCACCATTATTTTATCCACAGCCAACACCCCCTTATCCACATTCAAAGGTGTTAGAATAATCCGTCAGGATTATTGTAAATAAATAATAGGAATATGAATAGCTAGGAAGGCGAAGAGGCTGGTAATCAACCGCCTCATGAAATGTATAAATACAGGCATTTGCATTTGAATAAACAATCAATCGGGAGTTATACCTAACAACTGCTATCAGAGCAGGCTGTCTGCCATAACTCCTGCTGCATCTCTCCCCATTCCTTCCATTCCATTGCCAGACTGCTCCATCAGTCTGCCAGTCGAGTCGCATGCAAATTCCTTCATGATTGAGTTTGTGTGCTGAGGAAACCCTAATGAGTTGAGCGTTTTGTATGTGGTTTATCCTGTGATTATCCTGCGTAGAGTTATTTGAGTGGCGACCTCCCACTCTACTGCTGTGATTATTCTCACTATTTCATTGTTACCACTCCAATGAACTCTCTCACTCGTTCAGCCCTAATTTTTACCCTAGTTTATATGTGTTGAGTGTATACTTCCCTATCGACTGCGTGGAGTCTGAAATTTTTTATGTTGCTGAACCTGAAATACTGCTGCGTGTTGGAGACTGGTGCGCGTTGGAGGATGCTGAATGTGTTGAAGACTGGTGGTGCGCTGAGCATGGAACCTGTGCGTTGAGCCTTCTGTAGTTTTATTGCATCATTTCTTGATGTAATACAAGATTGTTGGTATCTTCCAAGGTTTTTGACGGGAGACAGAATGTCTGGAGGTCTGAGGAAGCGGCATTGATTAATTAGTCATGTATTTCAATTTGTTATATTACAATATTTCAAGCTCCAGCCCCCAGCCAACTTGAGGGTAGATCGACCCATTACCTGCATGGAGCTCCATCGTGGACTACCATTGCAGCGATCGTAGACTACCATTTGCTGGATGTGAAGAGGGGCTAGCTAGGCGTGAAGAGTCCTCGTTGTGGAGAGAAGCCTCGTCTGAAAGTGGAGTAAAAGAAGTCGAAGAGCTGCATGGAGCTAAGGACTGGTGATTGCGTTGATCTGGAGATGCCGGTGCTTTCAGTGACCTATCGACTGCATTGTATATGAGACATAAAGACTTGAAGACTGCATTCTTCGTTGGAGAATTAAGAGTACTGCCTTCGATGTGAAGACTCCATTCTTCGTTGGAGAATTAAGTGGAGCTGCATTGAAGAGCTACATTGAACTGCTGCGTGGAGCACGAGATAATAATGTGAGCTGGACCGGAAGCATGCAGCGCAAACCCTAGCCTCTCCATGAGGGAAACCCTAATTTTTTCTGAGAGAAGCTGCCTGCATTCTGGCTGAGGCTGCAATTTCTGCAATAACGTGGAGAATGTTGGTGTTATTGCTGAAGACTGGTGTTTGAAGACTGCATCCTCTATGGTGCGTTAAGGAGCTGTGCGTTGTAATCTTGTGCTGCGTGCTGTATTGGAGAACGTTGGAGAGTCAAGTTTTTTTTCCAGAGCCTGAGCACAGTGAAGCTGTGCACCTGCCAGAAACTGCGTGGAGAAGATTGCATACATGCTGCGTTGAGCTAGCTGCCTGGAGACTGCGACTTGAAGACTGCTCTGAAATTATTGATATATTGATTATGCCTGCGTTGAAGATTGGAGACTGCTCTGAATAGAAATTAAATGATATATTGATTATTTTTTGGCGATAGGCTATTGTGAAGTTTTGAAAATGGTCATTATTTATGAGAAGATTTAAAAATGGTGTCCACTCATTAACGGCAATTAAGTATTGTTTGAATACAGAGTCACATCAGATTTATGAAAAGATTTATGAAAATACACAAACCCTAATCTGTGATATATGCTGCTGTGACCTATCAGTGCTTTTGAGTGACCTATCGGTGCATGTGGGCTCTCCCACGATGATGCTGTGACCTATGCTGTAACCTATCTTTTATCTTGTATGCTGCGAGACTGATATAATGCATGCTGCGATTTGAGACTGTGTAATGGAGGCTGAGATTTGAGACATTCTTATGTGATCAATATCATATATTGAAGACTGCATAATACCTGTTAGCATATCACATCTACGACCAAGTTGAAGAGCTGCCTGAGTGGAGCTGCGTGGAGATGAATGTGAAGATTGTTGCTGCGATCCAGACAATTGCTGCTGATAATTGCTCCTGCAAAATCTAGTGATAGTCTGGTGCTTGATTTTTTGAGCACTTATATATAGTTGGTGCCTCCACATATTGTATAAAAAGGAATGCTGCTGTGATTAATATTTTTATATTGAAGAAGCTTGTGTATGCTTACCTGAAGCTTGCATTGTATTCACCTTAGCAGAGACTGTAGACCTGCAAGGTTATTATTTGTTTTCTATTTCTCTTTGTCATATCAAGTTCATTATTGTAAATTACACTAACAGTTGTAAAGATGCACTCTTTGGCATCTAGTATTGGTGCTGCCCTAGTTGGCAAAGACCAATCCAAAGACCCTTCCAAGGGAGATTGCAGCAAGAGAGGCAGAGGGGGTAGAAACAACTCCAGAAAAAGATCAAAATGCAAGCGTTGCGAAAAGACTGGGCACACATCACATCAGTGTTGGGCTTCGTGGGACTCCATCAAAGACAGACACAACCAAAAGAAAGATGACCAAGATGCTAGTAAATCTTCTGATTCTTGTATTGTTGCACATTGTAATCTTGGATTTAATGAAATGACTTCTCTTTCAT
>LPNX010716650.1:15677-206118 GCA_001517045.1 Pseudotsuga menziesii
GGGAACACCATGACCAACCCACAAGCAAGTATATATTCCACTCTATGATTTTCATCCACCTCAAAATGATTATCCTTAGAATATCCCCTTTCTAGACACAAGTGGTTGAGGTGACTAGTCTTATGGAATAGGAAATATCAAAACAGAACACATCAACAGTCCAACCTTTGAATGATGACCTTTCTCATCCACTTTATCTCCACCTCTATCAGAATACACAAGGAGAAATATACTTCAACGAGAGCCCTAGCAACCCTCTTGTCATATTGCCATCATGATAACTCATCAAAGAAAATCAAATTCCCCATCTCATTTTCCAAGACAACAATAATAATCTTCATGCATGATTCCAAGGGGAGGCCATGAACCAATAACCATACATGCCTCAAAGTCAATTGATCATGAAAATGGTTGTATTTTGAATGTCATTTCTTCAACATCCATGACCACTAACCCACCACCCAAAACCTAGCCAAAATATTTTCCTTGTCTTCGATCGCAAGAAACTAGAAGTGAACCCATTGGTTCAAAAGCATATGACATCTAGGACTACAACCCAGTAAAGACTTACAATTCCTTGATGTCTAATGGAAATATCCAGCTGACTCATGGAGGAGTATGATAACTTTCCCACCAAATATCCCTTGGAAAAACTAAGAAATATGTTCATATTTACACCCTTCGAGAACCCTTTCAGCCCGTGCTCAAAAAACCTAAATAGACCTTTTACTTTGTAAACATGGTCACATATGTAGGAATTCATGTAATTATTGTTGATCTCTATGTTTTCATAATGTAAGTCTGAACGCATTTCAATCCCTATAGGGACAATCCTCAAGACCCCAGTTTTGAGTGATAAGATGCTCACCAAATTTTAGACATTAACCCTTGTATAAATATTGAATGAATGAAACCCTAAAATTAATCATTTATGAGAACCTAAGGTAGTTCGGAACTATAAAGATGGTTTCTTTTGATTAATTATTAAAGTTAGTTTCTTTTAACTAATTATTAAAGGTGGTTTCTTTTAATTGATTATTTATTTTCTTCACACATTGGTAGGTTCATGATTTTTAAGAGTATAAAATAAAGGCTTGTAATTTTCATTAAGTTTCCATCCCTCATCTCTGTTGAGGTTGTTCGGATTCAATTCAATTTCCAGATATTCCATAACTTTTTTTTGTGTATTTTTCTACCTTATCAATTATTTTAGCTTCTTCCATGAAAACTAGGTGGCTAGTTTCCAGGGAATGGTCTATCAGGGTGGAATTTTTAGTCCTATTCCATCTTAGGTCAGCATTATCTTCTTTGATTCTAGTCTAAAAATATATTCTTGTTTCTCCTACGGAAACTTTACCACAAGAGAAAGGTATTGAGTATACTCCCTTGTACATGCTCATGTTGATAGGGTCTTTGGTTGAGTCCACCACCCTTCTTATGGTACTTAGATGGGAGGATTCCACGCTAATGTCTCCTTTCTTTAAAATTATAGCCAATATTTCTTATATACACTTGATATAAGAAAGTGATACCATTTTACATTGTGTTTTATCTTTATCTTTAATGTTACCTCCTCTTATTTTATTCATAATTTTGTTGAACTAGTTGACTTTGTAACCATCCATCTTGAATTTGTGACCTAAATTATTAATTTCTTGTTCCACATGTTCTTCATCTGAAATCCTTAATCCTTGAGTTACCGATGTAACATCCCCATACCCCATAATGCAGATAAATTAAAAATTTTGCTTCAAGAACCCTTGTTCGCCTTTCAAAACACATGGCATGGACGTTAACACACTTCAACATTCATTCTTAGGCTTAAAAACCACTATAATAGTCCTTCTTCCCTTGTCATATCCCTTCTGCAATCGGAAACACCTCTTCTGCATCGAACCTGTCCTTTCCTCCCTCTGCCCTCTGCATTCCCCTTTCCTCCTTCCACTGCGGAATCAGGAATCGGAAACATAGCATGCGACGAGGTCATCCAAACCATGTTTCTCCTTCCTCCTTTTTATTTTGGAACTTGGAAGTCAGAAACATAACATTCGACGGAGTCATTCAACCACGGTTCCACCTTCCTCCCTTCTGCCTTTCTCTTTCGAAACTAGGAAGTCAGAAACATAATTTTCTACGGAGTCCTTCAACCTCAGTTCTGCTTTCCACATTCTTCCCTTCCTCCTTCCACATTTAGAACTTCGGAGTCAAAAAACCAACTTTTGGCCTTAACCTTTTTCCCATTTTCTACCTCCTGCCTTCCGTAGGTGGATTCTGGGGTGCGGAAAACACACCTCTGCCTTGAAATTTTTGGTTCTTTCTCCACTTCTGCCATCCGCCTTCTGCAGGAATATCCTAGCGTGCAGAAACCCACATTCTTCCCTATTTCCACTTCTCTTTTTCTATTTTCTCCTTTCGCCTTCCCCAGGCATATTTCAAGGGGCGGAAATGCGAAGTGAGATGCATTATGACTCTATAATAGGATTCTAGCCTCCATGAACTTAGGAAAAATGCATTAAAACATACAAGGAATAAAAAAATGCAAATGCAGGGACATTCATCAACAGTAAACTCTACTAAAACATTACAATCATTCATCACATTCATTCATTGATTAATTCATTGATTAATTCATTCATAATCAAACACATTGCAAAATTAAAGATAATAGAGATACTTATCTTGATGATGAAGTTGTCCCGCAACTAGCTATGTCACTGCAACGTTCCACCCAACCATATGCCAGTGTGTTCATTAATCTCTCAACACCACTGCCACCCCCGAGATGGGTATGATTTCCACAAGGAACTAGGGAACAACAGGCTCACACATACCCAATGCACATCAAAACACAATCAAACTGTGCTGATTTTACCACACATGGTGGATCACATATTTATGGCCTTCCATGTCCCTCTGCAAACTCTTTGGACCCCATGGACCATTTTTGTACCTTTTATGTTTCCAAGATCATCCCTAAAAGCATGCATTATTTGCTATACGCGACATTTAAACCCATTATCGCGTATATACGCGGATATGACCCTTAAACCCGTGTACACCGGGATGTGTGCAAAAGGACAAATAGTTTTGGAGTTTTCCTTGATGTGGAGCCAAGTCACTTGTCTCTTGGCCTTCTATATGCCTTAATATTGCTCGGATTCGACCTTCCATTACCCCATTGAAGCACTATATAAGGAACCCTTTTGATACATTGAAAGGGGAGGAATTGAAGAGCAAGAAAACTATAGTCCATTGTTGCCGAAGCTTATACTTGAGTCTGCATCCCTTTGTCCCTTGGAGAACTTTGTGTTCTTCCCAAGCTTATCTTTTCTTGTGAGCTTGCTATCGAGCGATGGAGGATTGAAGTGGTGGAGGCCCAGGTGGAGGACTCAGTTTCTCCAGTTCGCAGACATGTCGATAGAGGTTGTCATTCTTTTAATCTCTAATTTATATTAATAGAAATATCTTTTCCTGTCCAATAATGCGTATTTAAATGAATATTTAATCCATGGATGTTTTTAAATGCTTATATGTTATTGATTATATATGCTAGAGTAGGTCTAACACCATTATATAGCATGCTTGTCTTGTTTGCTGATTGTTGAGAGAGCAAATTGCTAACACAAGCAATATGGGAAAAGCTCAACGGGGATCTACATCAACCATCTAGAATAAGGTATGTTTCGAGATCCTTTAGTGTTAGATATTTTATTTCTCTTTCATATGGGAAAGGATTGATTTCTATAGTTACTCTATTTGTTGTGGTACCCCAAGACATGGGAAGTTTTCTCCGTAACACAAACCAACCTATAGTTGGATTTATCAATCTTCCAAAGAAATGACTCACACCTAGTCAAATGCACACCAAGACTCAACCAAACTAGCCACATTTGGATTTATCAGGCTTATAAGGCAATGGAAAGGTAGAATTGCTAAGCTAGTGAGCTCAACCACGGAGCTATGGACACCTACACCAGATCTATCCAACTTGGCATTTCACAATACCCACACACCCAACACAAGTATTCCCTTCACTGCTACATAGTTCCCTCGAGACATACCTTCCCTTCGATTTCTATTCAGGGTTTGCATAAATGAATCGTTAGCCCCTATTGATCTATCTATGGTGTTCTTCAATTCACTAGGTTTATTAGCCAATTCTGAGACTCTTCAAATCCTAAGTCTTTCAAACCAAAATAGGGATGCACATCATAGAAACCCACAAGGAAACACAACAACATAGGATTCACTATGTAACATAGAGAAAATAGGGTCTCATACCCCTCTATAGTTCAAGATAACACTGCAATCCCACAACCAGGGTTCGGAAAAGGAAATATTTGTAGAAATGCATAGCAACGCTTTGCTAAAACCAAAATGCTCTGCGACTCTCCCTCATGAACCATGCATAATCCTGAATGAACTAATGGTGTCATCTAACAATGAGGAACAACAAAAAAACCATTTCGTGACTCGGGGAAAGGACGGACTAGAATGGATCATGTGCTTCATTGCGTTAGAAGCAAGAATGGGGCTTTCCATACTATAGACTTTCATGTTTTCTCAAACACACAATTAGGCTACCATACCTTTCTCTGTCTAATGCATTAACTGCCTCAACTAACTTCTAGAAGAAATGAATGATTGAAGACAGAGGACAAAAAGGTAGCTAAGGCTTCATGTTTTCCCCAATTGACATATGGTCTCACCCTATTGGCTCAAAAGTTTGACTAACTCCCCTCCCTATTCCTTGTGAAATCATGCCCCCATCTCTTTCATGTTGCAGTCCCATAGCTAGCTGTGTATTTTATTAATTGCATAGTTACATGATACATCAAAATATATAGTGTCTGACTCAGCACCATAACCATATGCATCAACCTTGATCACCTATACACAAAACACCAAATCGATGGCAGGACTTGGCCTTAAGCTCCTTGCCATGATTTAAATACAATATATACATAATGTACAATTTCAATACCATGGGGTCAAAAATGGAGTATTACATCCCCCTCCCCCTTACATCAGCACTGTCCTCAGTGCTTTACAAAATTGAACAAAAATGGATGTGCCAATCGTATGGCATCCTCCAACTCCCATGTAGCCTCTTTGGGACCATAGTTCTCCCACTACACCTTCACCTGTCCAACGACTCGATTTCGGAGAACTGTGACCTTCTTGTTGAGGATGCGCTATGTCTCAGTTTGGAACTCTCCCTTGGGTTCCACCTGAATCACATCCCAATTTATCACATGGTTAGGATCATGTACATATTTCTTAAGCAAAGAAACATGAAAAATATTATGAGCTATAGTGCTAGCAGGAAATGCAAGTCTATATGCAACTGGCCTTATTCTTTCAAGCACTTCAAACAACCCATAGTATCTAGGCGACAACTTGGCACAACTTCCAAGCTTCAAGAAACTCTTCCTTTCCCTCACTCCAAGGTAAACATGATCCCCAACATTGAACTATCTATGCACTCTATGCTTGTCTCCATAGCTTTGTTTTCTATCTTGAGATGCTTTCAGATTCAGCCTAATCTTTGCAAACTCTTGCTCAATTTCCTTGAGAAAATCTAGACCAAGCACAATCCTATTCACTAGATTATCCCAAGTCACTGGTGTCCTACACCTTCTTCCATACAAGGATTCATAAGGACTCATCCCCAAGGATACTTGATGTCCATTATTATAAGTAAACTCTACCAAGTGTAAATAATATTCACACTTGGTTGGTTTGTCCATCACATACATGTGAAGCATGTATTCAAACACTTGATTCACTCTTTCTATATGTCCATCAGTATGACGATGATAAGCAATGCTAAAGTTCAACTTTGTACCGAAATCTGCAAACAGACCCTTCCAAAAAATTGAAGTAAACTTGGGATCTCTGTCAGAAACTATTGCCTTATGCAATCCATGCAATCTAAAAATCTCCTTCATGAAGATTTTTTCAATGGAATCATCCTTATATGTGACTTAACCAGTATGAAATGTGTTTCCTTTGTCAACTTGTCCACCAAAACCATGATGGAATCATGTTTCCTCCAAGTCATTGGAAATCTTGCAATAAAATCCATGGAAATAACTTCCCATTTCCATTCTGGAACTGGAAAAGAATGCAACAAACCTGCTGGGTGTTGATGCTCAACCTTCACCTGCCAATATTTCATACACTTTGAAATATACTCAGCAATGTCCTTTTTCATTCCTAGCCAAAAATACCCCTTTCTAGATATAGCAATTGTTTTATGATATCCTTGGTGACCAGAATATGGAGCTTGATGTATTTCATCCATAACAATTCTCCTCAAATATGCTACATTTGGAATATAAATTCTGATCTTATAAGTAATAATCCCATGTTCTTCCAATTTATATCCCTCATACTTATTTTCAAGACTTTCTTGCTGCAATTTGTCCTTTACCTACACATACATTTCACCCTTAGCAGCATGATTAACAATTTGTTGTCTCAAATCTGATTGGAAAAAACTATGAGATTCCACATGCACCTTCCTCCTCATTGTATCAGCCACTTTGTTTTATTTTCCTTTTATGTGTTTGATTTCAAAATCAAACTCACATAAAAACTCAAGAAATCTAGCTTGCCTAGCATTTAGATTTGGTTGATCAAACAAATATTTCAGATCACAGTGGTATGTCCTTAACTCAAAGTTTATGCCCATTAAGTAATGCCTCCACATATTGAGAGCATGTACTATGGCTGCAAGTTCTAAATCATGAGTGGCATAGTTATTCTCATGGTCCTTCAACTTTCCGGACTCATAGCATACCACGTGGTTTTCTTGCATAAGAACTCCTCCAAGTCCTGGACCGCATGCATCAGTACACACCATAAAATATTTTTATGGGTTTGCAATTTTCAAAATTGATGCATTGTAAGAAGATTCTTCAACCGCTGGAAGATTTCTTCACACCTTGGTGTCCATTCAAACTTTATTCCCTTCTTTTTCAAAGAAGTGATTGAATTTGCAACCTTGGAGAATCCTTCAATGAACTTCTTGTAGTATCCTACAAGTCCCATAAAAGATATAACATTTGTCACAATTCTTGGGATTGGCCAATTCATAATGGATTCAATCTTTTCAGGGTCTACAGATATTCCTTCATCTAAGATAATGTGACCCAAGTAGTGAATTTTATCTTCATAAAATTCACACTTTCTCAACTTTGCATACAACTTATGCTCCCTTAGCAATTGCAATGTCAGCCTCAGATGTTCTTCATGCTCTTCCTCTTTCTTAGAATAAATAATAATGTCATCCGAGAAAATGAAAACAAACTTGTCTAGGTACCTACTAAAAACACTATTCATAAGGCACATAAATGTAGCTGGTGCATTTGTGAGACCAAATGGTATCACTACAAACTCATAGTGTTTATACCTTGTTCTAAAGGTTGTCTTATGAATATCTTCATCCTTGATCCTTACCTGATGGTATCCAGACCTCATGTCAATATTGGAAAATACATTTTCTCCTCTCATTTGATCAAAGAGGTCATCAATTTGAGGTAAAGGGTGATTATTCTTCACAGTGACTTTGTCCAGATGCCTGTAATCAATACACAACCTGAGTGTACCATCTTTATTTTTCACAAACAAAACTGGTGCTCCCCAAGGGGACACACTCGACCTAATATACTTCTTCTCCAACAACTCTTGAATCTGCATCTTCAACTCTAGAAATTATGGTGTACTCATTCTGTAGGGTGTCTTAGACACTGGTGCTGCCCCTGGCACAAGGTCAATTGTAAAATCAATGTCCCTCTTTGGAGGGAGTCTTGGAATTTCATCAAGAAAAACATCCCTGAATTCTTGCAGTACATGAAATTCCTCCAACCTAGGAGTTTCATTCTTTGTTGCCTCCAACACATGGGATGCATACAACTAGAAACCTTTCCTACATAACTTCTTCAACTGCATTTTTGAAATATTCCTAACAGAGATCACCTTTGGAATACCTCTTACAACCCTTAGGATTCCTTCTTCATCCATGCATTCAAAATTCTTATTATAACAATCAATCTTTACTTTGTGTGATTCCAACCAATCCATTCCAATGAGGACATCATAGGAACCAAGTGGTAGAATATTCATATCTGCATAAGTGACCAATCCATCAATAACCAATGGACAATTCTCTACCACTTCACTAACCTTTCTCTTAGTCCCAGTGGCTAGATGAACTAACCCTTATTTTCTATGCTTTAACTTCTTAAAATCACAAATCTCAACAACTCTAGGAGTAATATAACTGTGAGTAAATCCAGGGTCAATCAAAATAGAAACACATTGCTTAGCAATCTTACCTGCAACTTCAACTACAAATGACCGATGACCTACCTTCTAGTCCTCTAGTGCCACATAAATCCTAGGGACGTTCCTTTCCACTTGACCCACAATTTATGCTTCTTGAATTTTGTGATCTTGACTCGCATACCCATTCTCAAGTGGACAATTCCTGCGCATATGGGGTCCTCCACATATCCATCATTGGAGATGTTCTCTGATATCTTTTGGATCTCTTGGTCTTTCCCCCGTCACTCTAGCTAGTTGAGTCACGGCTTGTGATGGATTCCTTTGTTGATTTCAGAAATGAGAAGGTTTGAAATCTTTCTTCCTCTGATCAAATTTTTCAGTCTTCTTGTCCTTCCATGCCTTATGGATATCAAGTTTTCCTTTATTCTAATCATATAAATACTTAGCCTTCCTGATAGCCTCTTCTAGAGTTCTAGGTTCATCAAATTCAATTCTTCCTTTGTAAGACTAAGGTAGCCCACTCAAAAAATGTTGTATTTTTACTTTATCATCCTTGATATATCTAACATACCTCAATAGTTCCAAGAACTTATTTGCATACTCTTCCATGGTCAGTTGACCCAATCGCAGCTCATGGAATTATTTAATCTTATCATCATAGTACCTATCAGAGAGGTACTTCTACCTAAAATACTTCTGGAACTATTTACACACAATCTTTATTTCACTGATCTTCTTCACTTTCCTGAAGTGCTCCCACCATATGGATGCTCTTCTAGTCAAATTGAAGATGGATACCCTAGCCTTCATATTTCCAGAGTAGTCTTAGACTTGAAAATATTTCTTCATCCAAAGAAGCCAAGCTTCAGCTTTTTAACTAGCCTTCATCTCACCATTAAAGGTAGGAGGCCTAGCCTTCTTGAATTCATCACATGAATGGCTATGGTAACGCCTCTTTTTCTTATTCCTGTGAGATGAGGAACTCAAACCTCCAGTGGATCCTTTAAAGTCAGATGATCCACTAGAAGACCTTTTTATTCTTCTAGCACCACTCCTACATCCTTCTGGATTTATTGCTCAATTCTCAGAGTTCATCCACCTCTATATGTCCATCAAACTCTGCATCATGCTTGCATTCAGTTTATTCTGCTCTTCCTGGGATTTAATTATTCTTTCATTATCTTCTTTGTAGCTTTGCATCTCCACTCTTAAGCTTCTCGTGGTGGCTGCAAAATATGGGGGAGTGTCTTGAAATATACTTTCATTGGACTATGTTTCATCATTTCCAACATGAACATTTTCCCCCATAGCATCTTCCTCGTGCTCATAGGGATTATGTGCACCATTCATGCCATAGGTTCTCATGCTTGAGCCAAAAACCAATGTTTCCAATCAGCACTATGACTCTGCAAAAATTTGTTAATAAACATCATTTGTTAGTTTCATAACAATTTCAGAAGTAAAAGCCATTTACTTATTGTCACCTGGACCATCTAGGCCTAATGTTGCAACCATTAGCTCTGATACCACAGAGTAACATCCCCATACCCCATAATGTTGATAAATTAAAAAAAAAATTTCAAGAACCCTTGTTCTCCTTTCGAAACACAAGGCATGGATATTAACACACTCTTCAACATTCATTCTTGGGTTTATAAACCACTCTAACCGTCATTCCTCCCTTGACAGATCCCTTATGCGACCGGAAACACCTCTTCCACACTGAGCCTATCCTTTCTGCCCTCCTCCTTTCACATTCCCCTTTTCGCCTTCCGTTGCAGAATCAAGAATCAAAAACATAGCGTGTGACGAGGTCATCCAAACCACATTATTCCTTCCACTCTTCCGCCTTCTACCTTCGCAACTAATCAGAAACATAACATTTGACACAGTCCTTCAACCACGGTTCTTCCTTCCTCCTTTCACACTTCTGCCTTCCGCCTTTGGAACACATAAGTCGGAAACATAACGTTTGACAGAATCCTTCAACCATGGTTCCACCATCTGCGTTCCGTATTTGGAATTTGAAAGTTAGAAAACCAACTTTCATCCTTAACCTTTTTCCCATTTTCTGCCTCCCGCCTTCCACCTTCTGTAGGTGGATTTCGGGGTGCAGAAAACACACCTCTGCCTTCGAATTTCCGGTTCTTTCTCCACTTCCACCTTCCGCAGGAAGATCCCAGAGTGCAGAAACCCACATTCATCCTTGTTTCCACTTCTCTTTTCTAATTTCTGCCTTCCCCAAGCAAATTTCAAGGAGCAGAAACGCTAAGTTAGATGCATTCTGACTCTATAACAGGCTTCTAGCCTCCATGAACTTAGGGAAAATGCATTAAAACATACAAGCCATAAACAAATGCAAATGAAGGGACATTCATCAATAGTAAACTCTACTGAAACATTACAAGTATTCATCATATTCATTCATAAGAAAACACTATGCACAAATAAGGATAATAGAGACACTTATCTTGATGATGAAGTTGTCATGCAACTAGCTATGTCGCTACAATGTTCCACCCAACCATAGGCCAGTGTTTTCATTAATCTCTCAACACCACTTCCACCACTGAGCTGGGCATGATTTACACAAGGAAATAGGGAACAACAAGCTCACACATAGCCAGCACACATCGAAACACAGTCAAACCAACCTACAATTAGATTTATCAGGCTGCCAAAGAAATGACTCACACCTGGTCAAATACACAACAAGACTCAGCCAAACCAACCACAGTTGGATTTATCAGGATGATAAGGAAATGGAAAGGTAGAATTGCTAAGCTAGTGAGCTCAACCACAGAGCTATGGACACCTACATTAGATCTATCCAGCTTGGCATTTCACAATATGTACAAACCCAACACAAGGAAGTATTACCTTCACTGCTACATTGTTACCTCAGGCCATGCCTTGCCTTCTAGCTCTATTCAGGGTGTGCACAAAGGATTTTCCATCCCCTCTTGATCTGTCTATAAGGTTCCTCTCTTCACTAGTTTTAACAGCCAATTATGGGCCTCTTCCAATCCTAAGTCTTTCATACCAAAACAAGGATGCACATCACAGCAACCCACAAGGAAACACAACAACACAGGTTTCACTCTGTAACACAGAGAAAACATTCTCTCATACCCCTCTATAGTTCAGGATAACACTGCAATCCCACAACCAAGGTTTAACAAAGGAAATATTAGCAAAAATGCGTAGCAATGCTCTGCTAAAACCAAAATGCTCTGTGACTCTCCCTCATGAACCATGCATAATCCTAAACGAATGAATGGTGTCATCCAACATTGATGAACAACAACAAAACCCCTTCACGACTAAGGGAAAGGACAGACTTGCATGCAGCATGTGCTTCCTTTCCTCATAAGAAAGAATGCGGCTTCCTAGACTGCAGACTTGCATGTTTGCTCAAACACACAATCATACTACCCTACCTTGCTCTATCCAAGGAATTAACTTCCTCAACTAAATTCTGGAAGAAATGAATGATTGAGGACAAAGGACAAAAAGGTAGCTGAGGGTTTATGGGTTCCCCCATTGACATCTGGTCTCACCCTATTGGCTCATGAGTTTTACTAACTCCCCTCCCTATTCCTTGTCAAATCATGCCCCCATCTCTTTCACATTCCAGTCCCATAGCTAGTTGTGGTATTTTATTAATTGCATAGTTTTATGATACATCAAAATATACAGTGTCTCACTCAGCACCATAACCATAGGCATCAACCTTGATCACCTATTCACAAAACACCAAATCAATGGCAGGTCCTTGGCCATAAGCTCCTTGCCATGATTTAAATAGAATATATACATCATGTACAATTTCAATACCATGGGGTCAAAACCGGGGTATTACAACTAAAGTGTCAATCACTCCATATTTTTGAGAAGTAAAATGATGTGAGTCAACATGCAAATATCTATCAGTGTGATTATGATTTCTATAAACTTGGTGTTCAATGGTACCATCCTCTTTTTTGGTGAGATGGACATCAAGAAAATGAATGCTATTGTTCTCTTCAATCTCTATAGTGAATTTAATGTTTTCATGTTGGCTACTGAAATGTATGAAGAAACCATCCAAGTTATATTTCCCATGAGACCAAAGAGAATTGGTGTCATCTACAAATCTTTTCCATTTTTTGGGCTTAGGAGGAAAAAAATCCAAGGCTTGTTTTTCAAAATGCTCTATGTAAAGTTTATCTACCACTAGTGAAAGAGGGGATCCCATTGCTACTCCTTCAGTTTGTTCATAAATGTTTCCACAAAAGTTAAAATAGGTAGACCTCAAGCATACCCTTACCAATGATAAAGTATCCTTGTGAGTTAATTTTTCTATAAAAATTATATTATCATCCATAGGGATCCTTGTATATAAATATACCACATCAAAACTTACTAGTATATCATTCCCATCAACCCACAATTACTTGATATTGTTTATTCAATGTGTAGAATCTTTTGCAAAGGAATTGGTTAAACCTACAAGACATTTAAGTTTGTTTTCCAAAACATTTGCTAACAAATACATATGTCAACCAATCAAGTTCACAATAGTTCAAATGGGGTGTTCTCTTTAAAGGTCCTTGGCAAGCCATAAATTCGTGGCACCGTGCAATTCTTGGGAATGAGCTTCATTTTTTTTTGCAATCCAATGAAGAGTTTTTTATGACTCGAGAGACTTCTCTAATAATGTTACTACTTGCATCCTTGATAAGCTTCCTATAAATGCCACTATGTAGTGTTCATTATTACTGTAGTATTTCCTTTATCATCTTTGACAATTTTAATGTCCTTTTTTAACCTTAAAACAAACCATCTTTAATAATTAGTTAAAAGAAACAAACTTTAATAATTAATCACAAGGAACCATCTTTATAGTGTTGACCTACCTTTGGTTTTGGTGAGCACTTTATCACTCAACATTGAGCTCCCGAGGATGATCCCATTGAGGATCAAAACGTGTTGATACGTACACTCTGAAAATACAAAGATCAATAATCATTATTAGACCTTTTACTCATATCTTTCTCCCTAGTAATTGTTTTCTAAGGCTCCTTATCGAGGGTGCAAAATGTCATTGCCCGCAAACCATCCGCAAACTTCCTCTTTTCCAATGGAAACTCTCGAGTGAAATATCCCCTCGATGCAATGAAATTTTTTGACAAACAATTAGGAAAAGAAAAAATATTCTCCCTGATCCAAGCTTTCGTAGAGCATGACCTTAGAACCAACAGTGCCAATCACCTCCGTCGAACCCACATTCTGACTGCGATGGTTTGATTCTAGTTCATAGAGCATGTCACAGTGTACTTCATCAAACCTCAAATAGTCCTCCTGCAACCCTCATGTACCTTCCTTATCTAATTCCATCCCATGAACTACAGGAAAGAAACCAATCAAACTCTTACCCACGCTCCATTACCAAGGAATTTGTCATCTTAGTTATCTAATTTTGCAAATATCTTTTGGTGTTGTTTTTTTGTTACTTTCAATACTTCGAGCAATGGTTGAAAAGAGGGAGGAGTCCAGAAAAAGGGTCCTCCCATGAGGCCTGCCATTGCCAAAGGGTCCCCACATAACCTTAACGAAGTTAAGGTAGAAGGGATTGGATGGAAATTCACTAGATATTTGAATAATATTTCTGTTATAGGGAAAGCATGTTACTCTTGAAAAATTAAACTATGGGAGCAATAGAGAATAGAGAGAGGTGAACCTTCAAAATGGAAAGAAACTAAATGTTCTTAAGGCCATTTAGAAATTTACCTTCTTGGAAATGCAAAGGTAGTTAGTAGGTGTGGGTGAGAGAATGACAAACTAATAGAATTGAACATTTTACAATATGGAGCAAGTTAGATTTTTAACATTAAGCTAACATTATTAGGATCTTTTAACTGAGAGAATAACAAGCATAGCAATCAAACACAAGAGACAATGAACATATTGTTTTCCTCGGGGAAATCATAAATGGATAAAACCCTGAAACTTCCTCAGAGATAGAATCAGCACCAAATAGAAAATCCCAAAAACAGTAAGATGATCTCCTGACAGCAGCAACCTCTTTCTTCCTATCCCCGGTGTCTTCTTCTTCCTCAGCTATGTGCCACAACTGAGTGTGAGTAAGTGTGTGATAAATAGAGAGGCTCACTCTCTATTTATACTAATTCCCGACTTGACTAAACCCAACTAGGGCCGACTTCACTAGGTGAGTCTAATAACCCTAGTGCCCTGGAACTGCGGGGACTTTAACCCTTAGACAATAGGAGAGTTACCCACAATGAATTGACATGACTTTTTTACATTATATATCCTCCCGATCAGAACATTGGGGCATGACATGACTCAATTAAATTATAGACACATCCCGGAATAAACATCGGGGTACAAGGCACAAGATACATAGGTGAATACATTCTGAACATACAATTACATCAATAGAGCATGATTATGGTACCCACGAACCATTATTACAATGTGAAGTATTATAGAGACCCACAATCTTCATATAGTGTATGAATTACCAATTAGTTTTTTTTCTAAAACTCTCACTTTTATGCTACTTTTTAAGGTAAAAATAACCCGATTATTTGTTTATTTATACGAATCCCACTTTTTCCTTTCTTTTGTTGACAATCAAAATATAAATTACGTCATTCGATTTAGAATTTTTAGAGTTAGTTAGAAACTTGCAATGGTTATTAGATATAAGATTATACACTAGCAAGAATAGAAAGCACATTAATTCATCAACATGCATATCATTAGAACTACTCTGTTAAAGACTGTTTTTTTCTCAGATAAACTGAGGAGGTGCTTTTATCCATGTCTTTGAAATTTCTGAAAGAATGCAAAATGTGGTAAAAAAAATTTATCACCCTCATAGAATACAATATACTAGATATCAAATAGCATAATGTCTACATCTTAGGTCAAACACGCCTTGTACATATTATATACAATCATGATGGAAATGAAGTATCATGTTCCAACTAAATTATATATTTATCATACATAA
Source organism: Pseudotsuga menziesii (assembly GCA_001517045.1). Lineage (NCBI taxonomy): Eukaryota > Viridiplantae > Streptophyta > Pinopsida > Pinales > Pinaceae > Pseudotsuga > Pseudotsuga menziesii. Next base: position 30,991 of record LPNX010716650.1, read on the forward strand.
CTAGATCCATTTCTAGATGATGATATCAATTACACATCAAAACAAATCACCAAAAAACATTTTACTTCTAAATGACCCTTACAAAAAATAAAATATCGTAAAACAAGTACCAAACCCAACAAATGTAGGCCACAAATAAAATTGACGAGCTTTGCAATACGAATAAAAGAACCTACCAGTATGCTTTGGATAACTGTACAAGAAGACAACGAAAATAATGACCATTCCCATTTATCCCCGCCATTATAATCAGTTGATTTATATTCCAAACATCCCAAACATCAACAATAACTTACATAAAGTATGCACATATACACTCTCATTAACACCTTGATCCAATAATAATTGCAGAGCAAGATCCTAATAAAAGCACATTTTAAACAACTGCTTCAAATATAATTTGAATATATAAAAACCATGTGGTGTCTCTCCATCAAGAGTAGCATCCAGTAACAAAATATATATATCAGTTGACAGTTTAAACATGACAAGGCATAAAATAAATCATGTCTTTTGAGCTCTATAACACTTTCATGGAACCAATACTTATAGGATAGAATAAAACCCTAATAACACAAAATGATCCCTAAGAATCAAGAGTTACCTAGAATTCAACAGGCCTAAAAAAGAATCCATGATAAAATGCACGATAAAAGGTAAATTTACAATATAATAATCTATTGTAACTGTGGATAAAAAGAATAAAAAGTTTGATATAAAGCATACCATGTAATTTATTGGATGTAAAGTGTGACGTGAGTTTTTATTTTTTGATAAATTGCATGTGTTCCATGCCCCTTCAAGACTTGATCTTTCAACAATGGAGATATTATGCGAAGATTAAAATGTTGAGAAAACCAAGAATGAAAATCGGTATCACATCAACCAGAAGATTCACCTTGCAAGCACAATCTGATGTGGGTGAATCATGAATCACTATAGCGTTTATATAGAAAACAAAATAACCCCTTATTTTCCATCCAATACTGGAAATCAAGGGATAAAAGAAGGTATTGCAGGAAATTGACTAAAAATACAAAAATTGAAACCATATGCCTAAATTACAAGGAAAATGGAGGGATAAAAAACCTTGAGAGCCTCCATTATTGAAAATTGGGGGCAATAGAGTGATTTTACTAGATTTTCTCTAGAAATTGGGAGCGAACGATAGATTAGAGGGAGATTTTCTAGGGCTAAAATAGTTTTTTTAATTTTCCTAATTAATATATGTGAGGCTATTCATATTGGATTTATTTTTTTTAATAAATATTCGGAGAATATATTTTAGTTGAAAAAAAACTTTCCATATAATAAAATAGCCCAATAAATTTTTGTAACACCTTAATATAGCCCATGGGCTATATCTTTAGCTAAGGTTTCACTTTGTCCATTAAACCTTGGAAGATATTTTAAATAATCCACTAGGCAATGCATTTACGGGTTGGGGTGGTACTAATGGAGCATACCTAGCAACAACTATAGGTTGCATCCTATTAGGTTGAGTTGCTTCCATACTTGAGAATGATTGGGAAATAGAAGGATGAGGGGATAATGTATGTATTGGTATTTCTTGAGATAGTATAGACTAGGTTGGAGCAAGTTGAATCTGAGGAGGTAATGAAAATTTGACTTTGTTGGTAAGAGATATGTACTCAGATTCTTCTTTTCCTAGCTCTGTTGCTAATGGATTTGTGAAAATTTTAAAAGATGTTGCTGGCTCTAAACCAAAATCTTGTTGTTCAAGAATAGAAATTGACAAACCTTGCTTCCAATCATGAATTCCATCTTCTTTTAAGTTGGTAAAATGAGGATTTTGGAAAGAAGAAGAAGTTTCTTGAGGAAAATCAAAATATGGAGACTTTTGGTAACCAGGAATTCTAGTGGAAACCGATTCAATGAGGGCTCTAGTTTTATCTAAAATACTTTCAGGATCGAAGGCTTCTAGCTATTTGAGTGATTATGTCTTAATTATTCCCTCCCTTTCAAGTGAGAATACTTCTAATTTAGGAATTATGGTATCTTGTATTGATTCAACTTCTTTATCTACATTTTGTTTATCTATTGCAGAACTAATACCTTCCTTCTCCTAAGCCCTATCCTATCTAATAATCCGTCCTGGGTTAGATAGGTGTAATATTTTCTAAATAAGGATTACCCCCAATTCCCACACTCTTATTATCCAAAACTGTTGAGGTGAATGATGTAGCCTTTTAAAGTTATATTAATTTTGTTCACCTTCAAACTGAGAGCCTTTGAAATTAATCCCCATGGAAATAATTCAATCTCATCCCCGGTAATGGCACCAAAATATGTTTGTACTAGAGTTTACACTAGACTACATAAGTACAAAGCCCACGTGTCTAAGAGTTATAATCCATAAATTTATATGGTAGCAAGATCATCCTAAAAAGGGAAAGCAATAAATACCTTGTCGATGGTAGATTCCTGTGGAGAACCTCCTGTAATGAACAATCAAAATGCACGATATAATAGAAATATTGGAGCACAAAAGAGATTTTATTGATCGCGGGCAACTTCGAGGGGGCAACCTCCTTTTGAGCAAGCTCAATACAAAATAACTCTTCGATGCTTTCATTAGCCTCAACACATACTTATATACTAATTCTAATCTAAACAACTATTACCCCCCATGAATGTAGGATAATGCAACATAATAACTAGACAACTTAACAACTATTACTTACTCCCCATGAATGTGGGATAATACAACATACTGATGGGACGACTTACAAAGCATATGCATCTGATAAAATATACTAACAAAATAAAAAGGAGGGTTGACACGGGTTCTTAACATCCCCTCCCTCTTAAAAAAAAATATTTGTCCTCAAAGCTTTAGATGTGGAAACTATTGTTGAATCTGAAGGAGCGGTTCCCATGTATCATCCTCTGGTTGCATGTTGTGCCACTGAATTAAGACCTCTGTGATGGACCAAGAGCGATGCTGAAAAGTGTGCTTATTGAGGATGGTCACCCGATCTGAAATGATGGATCCTTCATTATCTCGTTTTGGTAAAACAATTTGTGCTCTGATGTTGGTGCCAATCACTTGCTGAATGCGAGAAGATAGAGGAAATGCTAATTTATAAGCAACAGACCCAATCTTCTGAAGAACTGTATATGGACTAGAGATATTTGGAACGAGCATTTGATTCCCTTTAAGTTTCAAGGAGGATTGCTTGTAAGGCTACAGACGAAGAAAAACCATGTCACCAACTTGAAAAGTGCGCTCAGAACGATGCTGATCAACTTGGTGTTTCATGCGGGTTCTGGCCATGTGAAGATTGTCCTACAGAAGGTGAAGAATCTAATGTCGGTTTCGAAGAACCATGTCAACGGCCTAAACTGGTGAACTACTGGGGGTGTAGGGAAGGAGTACTCGAGGTGTGTGACCATAAACTGCTTCATATGGAGGCATTTGAGATGTAGTATGGTAGGAAGTATTGTACCACCATTCAGCGAGAGGAAGCCACTTTACCCACATATGTTGTTCTTCAGAGGTGAAACAACAAAGATAAGTTTCCCAATAGTTGTTAATGACTTCATTCAGACCATCTATTGGTGGGTGATAAAATGAAATCATATTTAGTTTGGTGTCAGTAAGGAGAAAATGACTTGTGAAAGATGCGTTGCAGTCTGAGACAATGGAAGAAGGGATTCCATGAAGAAGGAATATCTTGTCCATGAAAATTTGTGCGATTGAGGAGGTGGTATATGGAGGTCTGAGAGCACAAAAATGATGAGATTTGGAGAGTCGATTAACCACAACCAAGATTACGGTCTTCCCTCCATATTCAGGGAGCCCTTGAATGAAATCCATCGAAATATATGTCCAAATCCTTGTAGGGATGGGAAAAGGTTCGAGCAATCCGGAAAGGAGTGTAGTTTCACCTTGGTGGCACTGACAAGGAGCACATTCGGAAACCATATATTGAATTTATCGTTTCATTCCCTTCCAAAAGAAGTGACAGCGTTCCCTCTCATATGTTTTCATGAATCTAGAGTGCCCTGCCGATGGAGAAGCATGGAGTTCATAAAGGACTGCATGTTTAATATCTATGCTCTAGAGAAGCACCAGATGACCCTTGTATCTTAGAGAAGAGCCATCCCAAGAGAAATGCGGTACCACATAAGGGTTATTGGCCAATGGTTGGATGATTTCAGATAATGAGGAGTCATTGACATAGCCTTGTTGAACAGAGTGTAACCAAGTTGGAATAGGCATAGCAATAGATGAAAGAGAGACAGGGGCATCAAATGTGCGGGAAAGAGTATCCACCACAAGATTGTCCTTAGCCTTCTTGTAATTGATCTCATAGTCATAACCCCTGAGTTTGCTAACCCATTTTTGTTGTGTTGGAGATGAGACCCATTGTTCCAAGAAATATTTCAGACTCTAGTGATTAGTCTTGATGCAACAAGGATTCCCGAAGAGGTATGGCCACCACTTCTGTACTACGTGCAAAATAGTCATCATTTCCTTCTCATATGTGGAGGTGGATAAATTCTTTCCAGGAAGGGATTTACCGGTGAATGCCATGGGATGTTCATCTTGAAAGAGGACAACACCAAGTCCATTGTTGCAAGCATCACTCTCAAGAGTGAAGGGCTTGGAAAAATTAGGCATCTGAAAGTTGCATCGGAATGAAAGATCCAAGGGAGTATTTGAGACTGTCAAAGGTTGCATCTGAATGAAATGGAGCTGAGTGATGACACTATGTGAATTCTTCTTAAGGACCGTTTCCATGCAATGTGAATTGATGATGCTGAGAGACCCTAGTTGTAAGCCATTGAATGTGTGTTTTTTCCCATTGACTAAAAAATGCATCCATAGTTCAGAAAAATCCCATAAGATGGGTCCAAGTGTGCGTAACCATTGAGTGCCTGAAATCATAGAACAACCTCCTAGGGGTATGGAAAACATGTTAGAGTGCAAGTTATAATCTCCAATAGAGATACACACACTACAACACTTTCCTTTGCAAGGTAAGGTGCTCCCACTGGAAACCATGACTTTAAAGCTGGAGAAAGGATGGACAAAACAATCAACTTGTTTAACAATATGAGGGTCAATAGGTGGCTGCGGAATGTCAACCTGATCGTCTACTGGATCCTGAGCAGCATCACAAATTTCAAGTGTAGGAAGAGAAGCCACATCCAAGAAATAGGGCTTGTGTTCAGTACATTGATGTCCCTAGGTGAATTTATCATCACAATTATAACAAAGTCCTTTTTCCCTATGTGCCTGCATCTTGGCTTCAGACAAATGCTTGATAGGAGTGGTTCTAGGAGTCAAAGGGATTGGATGTCTTTGGGGAACCATATTTTTGAATAGAACAAAAGTTCATTTGGGGCATTGCTGAGCCCTAATCTTGTCCTTTTCCAACTTAGCTAACCCTAGGATTTCCATCATTGTGTTGGGACAGAACATTGTAACGTCAGATCGGATTGTATCCTTAAGACCACTAGTAAAGCAACTCCAGTAGAATGCATCAAAAAATCCTTCTGTGTGCTTGACTAAATTCTCAAATTCTGTCTGATACTCTCTCATAGTGCCAGTCTGGCGAATTTTGGTGAGTGCTCCTGTGAAGTCATCAAAACCACTATGGCCAAATCGGTGCAAAAGGAGTTGCAAAAATCTGTCCATTGGGGCTCTTCATGATCCTTGATGTACCAATAGAACCATTGAAGGGCTTCACGTTCCAAATGAAATGATCCAAGTGGGACTTTGGTGACATCAAAAGTGTTATGCATATTAAAGTATTGTTCTGCCTTGTGTATCCATCCACTTAGATCATCACCATAGAAGCGAGGGAATTCAATCTTCGGCCCACAAAAGTTGTTGGAAGCAGAGAACGCAGTGCCTACATAAGACTCAGGCTGTTGCCGGTTGCCCATGGCTGAATACTGAAGATGGAGGTTGAGAAATCTTTGATCTAAATCTTCGAGTTTGGTCTTGAGGGTGACAAGTTCTTCTGCCATTTGTTTATTTGCTCCTGCGTGGGAGACAACCATAAGCAAGTTTTTTTTTTCGTAAATGGTTAGAAAAACAAAAACAGAGAGAGTTTTAGAAAAGGAAAAAATTTTACTTAGGAAAAACGTGATTGGGTAACTAGGTTGTGGACACTTTTTGAGGGACAAGAAAACAAAAAATGTGAATTTTAGAAGTGGGGTGAAAGAAGGAGATGGAATTTCGGGCTTCTGAAAGTGGACTTGGGATAGGTTCCTCAATGAATGAAATATGTAGAATGGAATGACATGGGTTACAGTGAATTTTCAAGAGAAACAGAGCTAAATCAAGGAATATATGGCTGAATAATTTTTATTTTGTTTTTGAATAAATGATATGTGCCGATGCTAGAAAGTTGTTCTTTATCAACTTGAATTGGAGTAAATGATCTGTGACAATTCTGGAATTCTACGTGTTATCAACTGTAAATAGATATGGACCCCAGGTATATTTGACTTCCTAATGGTTCAAAGGTAGTCACTCGGCCACCAAGGCTGTCTCAGGCTTGAGTATTGGGGCAGTACCCCTCAATTCACGACGCAGGTAAAACTGCTAATTGCTTGGCCAAAAACGACAGCTCTTTGGTTTTCCTCATGGATGGGAATCTATTCAATCTGGTGGGGGTCGTTGCCCTTTTTGCTTGGCAAGTCCTCTCAATGGCCAGCTACTTCGGGGTTCCTGTGGTACTCCTCACAATGAGTTTTAGGGCTATGCCCAAGTACTTTCCATAGTTAAGCGGATAGGGTTTATTCCCTGATCTGAATGAAAAATACTACTGCAACAAGAAGAACTACTACAATAATCACAGTGCCAGAAAAAATGTGGCAGAAATTCCACCCAATGCTCAAAGACCTGTAATTAAAGCTAGGGTTTTGAGATGAAAACTTTTAAAATGAGCATAACCCGATATATATTGCTCAGAATCGCTATTATAGACTATTTCTAGAACTAGAACAACCACTCTGATTCTACCCACAAAATAGGAATAGAAATCTGGGCACCCTGTCAAAAGATTTTCGCTCTGCAATTTCTGCGGCCGTCATTGAAATTCTGAAAAATTACTGATTTTAAATCCGCAATATCTCCGCTTTTAGAACTCCAAATGAGATGATTTTTTTTTTTGAAACTGCGTATTTTTGAAAGAGGAATTCAAATATGCAACTTATGTTTCTTGAATATACATATAAAGTTTCAAAAATGGATGTGAAATTTGCCGCCCATTTTTTTTCCAAAAAAAAAATCCCACTTGTGCCAAGAAAAGTGCTCCGATACCAGATGTGGAGAACCTCCTGCAATGAACAATAAAAATGCATGATATAACAAAAATATTGGAGCACAAAAGAGATTTTATTGATCATGGGCCACTTCGAGGGGGAAACCTCCTTTGAGCAAGCTTAATACAAAATAACTCTTCGATGTTTTCATTACCATCAACACATACTTATATACTAAGTCTAATCTAAACAACTAGTACCCCCCATGAATGTGGGATAATGCAACATAATAACTAGACAACTTAACAACTATTACTTACTCTCCATGAATGTGGGATAATACAACATACTGATGGGACAACTTACAAAGTATATGCATCCAATACAATATACTAACAAAATAAAGAGGAGGGTTGACACAGGTTCTTAACAATTCCCCCCTATGAACCTAGCCTTATCTCTTCTTAATTGGCTCGATACATACCACTCTCATTATGGACATGTGTACTAATGAATGATAAATAGTTAGACTTTCAAATGCACTAAATATTTTCTTATGACCTGCAACTGAGATGTTTAAGGCTCTTCCATGTGACTATATTACACACATGTCGAGTGATCAATCACGTGGAGTAGCATAGTCGACGGTCGACCTCCATATGAGGAGGCATAGAACTTGACATATTAAAAAATGTAGGAACTAGGATGGTGAGGACAAATATCACAAGCCCTTTCTCACAATTTAGTAATTCATGTGATTGGGATTAACATTTAGGAACCTAGGCTATGAGAAGAGAGAGCACATGTCCTTTATCACTATACAATATACTTTAGTAATGCATATGAATTAACTATGTGTGTTACAGAGAAAACTTCCTATGGCTTGGGGTACCACAACAGACAGAGTAACTGCAGAAATCAATCATTTCCTATATGCAAGAGAAACCAAACATCTAACATTAAAGGATCTCGATACATACCTTATTTCGGACTGTTGATGTAGATCCCCGTTGAGCTTTTCCACCCTCGCTTGTATTGATAATTTGCTCTCTCAACATTTAGCAAACAAAACAAACATGCTATATATAGTTGTGTTAGACCTACTCTAGCATATATAATCAATAATATATAAGCATTTAAAAGCATCCATGGATTCAATACTCATTTAAATACACATTATTGGATAGGAAAATATATTTCTATTAATATAAATCAGAGATTACAATAGTGACAACCTCTGTCGGAACGTCTGTGAATCAGAGAAACTGGGTCCTCCACCTGGGCCTCCAGTACCACTTCAATCCTCCATCTCTCAATCGCAAGCTCACAAGCAAAGGAAAGCTTTGGAAGAACACAAAGTGTTCCAAGGGACAAAGGGATGCAGACTGAAGTATAAGCCCTGGCAACAATGGACTATAGTTTTCTTGCTCTTCAATTCCTCCCTCTTCAATGTATCCAAAGGGTTCCTTATATAGTACTTCAATGGGGTAATGGAAGGTCAAATCCGAGCGATCTCAAGGCATATGGAAGGCCAAGAGACAAGTGACTCAAATCCACATCAAGGAAAACTCCAAAACTATTTGTCCTTTTGCACATATCCCGATGTATGCGGGTTTAAGGGTCAAACCCGTGTATATACGTGAGAATAGGTTTAAAAGTCACGTATAGCAAATAATGCATGTTTTCAGGGATGATCTTGGAAACATCAAAGGTACAAAAATGGTCCATGGGGTCTAAAGAGTCTGCAGAGGGACAAGGAAGGCCATAAAGGTGTGATCCACCATGTGTGGTAAAATCAGCTGTAACAGATGCCCCCTAATGTGTGAGCTCATAGGGGTCATACGATGGCTGAAATACATTATAATTCCATCCTAGAAGTGGAGTGATGAAGAACCAGGTGGAAGAACCAGCCATCTAATAGTACAATACAATAATCAAACTCTGCACATAACTGCAAGTACATATAGCAGTCTTGGATACATAAGAGTACAATGGACATGAATAGGCATGATACACAATATGAAATGTGTGGTCATCGTCATGTACAATATAAATATATCAGAATCTCCATGATGAAGATATACAAAGGATCATGATCTCCATGAAAGCTGAAGATATACAATGGATCAAGATCTTCATAATGGCTGGAAACATCTGACGTATACTAGAATCAAGTCACGAGAGCTGAAATCTCATGAACACTGGCATGATCAAGGAGGTAACATATATGAAATTCCACCAATCTTGAAGGTTTTCTACACAATCTGTTATGAGTACATGTCCTACTATGTGAATAGAGGTGTCAAGGTCGAACATAGTAGTCCATCGTCTGATTATCGTTCATTGATGTATACCGTTAATAGACGCGAGATCACCCACCGATAATGAAAATGGGAATCAAGGTACTAGAGTGAAAACTAACAAGTGTGAATAAATGTGTTGAGGTCGAACATTGGAAAGGATCCATCGATCAGGGGACATTGATGTATTCCCAAAACTGTCGATGGCGAGAGAACCTGCCACTGATGACTGCAAGTCTCAAGGCACTCAAAAATGACTCTAGATTCCTATCCTGAAATAAATGATATGAAGTTGATGGGATGAAATCTGTTGGAAGGAGGGCATTAATGCATCAATCATCATCCAAAATGAGGTACTCAGCAAGGTTGTATAATGTGGAAGGACTCGATCATAAAGTGCACGAACCAGTATCAGTACTAGGAATGGCCGACATGCAAAGTCAAGAGAACTGAGGAATGACCGACTCAGGTTTCAACTTCCTTCGAGCAAGAGCATAAATGAAAATGGTGACTAAATGTAGGTAGCATAGACTCGATATACAAAACTGGGACATCTCTGCGACACAAGAGGCATCGACAGAGGCTCCATAGGGACTGGAAGCTTAAACAGTCGGTGGAGATAAACTCAGAGAAACGAGTACAACTCCTAAAGTCAAACTATTAACCCAACCAACGGATGTGATATACAGTGCTCTGTTCGAAGGCGACACGAATCGATTGCTACCAAATATAACATCTTTTCCTGTCCAGTGTTTTGGTTTTTTTATTTTTTTTTGGACTTTTTTGAATATTTTGAAAAGCTTGAAAAAGAATAAAAGTTATTTATAGTTACAGACTAGGTGGAGACGAGTGTCAAGGGGAAAACAAACTAGTTCCAAGTAGCAAAACATACATATGCTCAATGCAATAAAACATGTGTAGGATAACAACACTCGGGGGAAAGTCCCCTCCCAAAACAAATGGGGAATCAAGCTGCAAAAGATATATAAGATAGCTCTGCTTGGATAGACATGAGATAAGCTCAGGCTATATGGCTAATAATCAAATTCAGGGAAGTCAGCATAAGGCTTAATAAGGTAAGCAAAACTCATGATAATGCCATTACAACTTGACATATACAAGGAAGTCCCGAGAAAATGCCAGCATAAAGTTCAAGAGAATTATGAGGCTCTTGCTCAAGGACATGGCGGGACTAAAAGGGACTCCCAGACCTAAGAGAGGACTCACAGTATGGGTACCAAATGTAAAAGGGATATAACTAAGACACCCATGTATAGGAAAGCTCTACCATTCACATAATATCACTTCTAACAGCAGCATGAAGGTTCCGTGATACCATGGAATGGGTTCGTACCTAAGGTTAAGATGGAATGGTCATAAGGCAATGCATAAGTGCAAGAGGATGTGATATCCTAACCTATATTCCATTTCAGACATAATACCTGTGATAGGAATGAATGGGTCAAAACCTCGAAGAGAATGTACAAAAACCGGATCCTACATGACAACCATATTAGTCCAAAACAACCCAAAATAGTCAATAAAGAATCCAAACTATAGGATATAGGGAGGAATGATCATGACAATTGCTCCCAATGGAAATAATGCGGTGAACGATGGGACATAAAAAGGAAAGTAAGGTGTAGACCCAACGTTCATGCATCCACTACCACCCCCATGAGGGTGACCACCAATGTAAAGACCAAGAGAAGGGAGTCAACATCCTCCACAAATGGAGTAGAGGGTGGAATGTGACCACTCCTAAATCTATGAGCATGGTAAGGGGTTGTGATGCCCCCAAGTCGAACACCAGGGTCCATAATAGGACCAAGGATGGGCGATAGGATACCAGGCATGCCAAAAATAAAAGGACCCAAACTCAAGATAGCATAAATATACTCAAGTAACCATGAACCCAAAAAAAAACTAACACACAAAGAGCACACTCCTAAAAAAATCTACAGCCAAAATACAAGCGAACCAAGGGGAGAATATGTGAGCTCCTGAATGAAGTAGGTATGTCTCACCTAGGAGAGCCTCAAAACTCCCATACACTACAAGTGGAGGTACGTAACCAATTATAGTGGCCCTCAGCTTCAACGCATAAAGCGACTGTGCTATCCGACCTCTACCTGGCCAGGACACTCACAGAATAACCTCTGTAAGTACCCCCTGTGATACTTAGGTAAGGAAACTAAGGTCACATAAATATAACCAATGCTCAGGCAGATAGTCGCATGAGAGATCGACCATATGGGCAGGGTAGCAAAGCCCAAAACTCTCGAAAGAGCCCCCAGATATGAATACAATCCTAGAAATATCTATGGTGCTACTCAGTTATGATTAGGGGTCATCCCAATCAATAACCGCTCACACTGCCTCGTGCTTAACTCCCTTGTAAGATGAGGATACTGAGAAACACTAATTATACCAAGGAATTTCACACTCTCACCTGAACAAACACATACATGTTTTTGTTTAGTGGTCTTGGAGAATTTACTCACAGTGAACTATTCCAAGACCCTAAAACCTAATTTTGTTGGTGCACCCTATAAAAGAAATGAGTGTAATTCATTTTATTATACGTTAATTTTAATTGGCTTATTACTCAAAAAGGTAAATGATCATGCAACTAATGGTGTTATTATGCAACAAGAAGTAAAATGCACACCTAACAATCAATGCAAATGCACCGTGTCAAATGAAAAATAGGGTATTCCACTACATGATATGCATAAATATATATTCCTTTCTGAATGCCAATGCAATCCTTTCTATATGAAATCCTAAATAAAACTCTCATCCAAGCAATCCAATGCAAGTATCTCCTCAAATCCATATGCCAAAAAAATGCAACTACCTTGTATTTTTCAATATAAAAGAATGAAAAATGCAATAAAAGTCATCTAAAACTCTTAGTCTCTGCAGCAAGTATAAAACACAAGCCCAGCAAGACACTGAGACAAAATAGAGTGATGCACTAATGGAAAAAAAAAAGGATAAATGACTAAAACTACTTTCAAAGAAAAATCAATGAAAAAAAGGTCTCTGGTCACAAAAAAAGCATCCCACAGACAACATCACAACCAAGGAAGACCCAACCACACTCACAACCCACCCAACAACTTCCCACAACATCAAACTCACCAAAAGGGAGGATGTACGTGACTGTTTAAAGAACAGTTGCGTATATACGTGACTTTTGGCCAAAAATCCGTGTATGTACGCAACTTTTGGCCAAAAACCTGCGTATACAGAGAAGACAGTGGTAAAAAGTAGGCCAAGGATCAAACCAATAAAGGGGAGTGTCAATGGATGAACATACTATAAAATGCAACACAGAAATAAGGACAAACAAAGAGTAAGTCAATAATATCAAGCACATTGTGCCCCCAAACCCCAAAGACAAATAAGGAACTCCCCAGTATGGTCATCAATTCTGTTACAGAGAAAACTTCCTATGGCTTGGGGTACCACAACAGACAAAGTAACCACAGAAATCAATCCTTTCCTATATGCAAAAGAAACCAAACATCTAACACTAAAGGATCTCGATACATACCTTATTCCATATGGTTGATGTAGATCCCCGTTGAGCTTTTCCACTCTCGCTTGTATTGATAATTTTTTCTCTCAACATTCAGCAAACAAAACAAGCATGTTATATATAGTTGTCTTAGACCTAATCCAGCATATATAATCAATAACATATAAGCATTTAAAATCCTCCATGGATTCAATACTCATTTAAATACACATTATTGGATAGGAAAAGATATTTGTATTAATATAAATCAAAGATTACAATAGTGACAACATCTGTTGGCACGCCTGCGAATCAGAGAAATTGGGTCCTTTACATGGGCCTCCACCACTTCAATCCTCCATCTATCAATAGCAAGCTCACAAGCAAAGGAAATCTTGGGAAGAACACAAAGTGCTCCAAGGGACAAAGGGATCCAGACTCAAGTATAAGCTCCGGCAACAATAGACTATAGTTTTCTTGCTCTTCAATTCCTCCATCTTCAATGTATCCAAAGGGTTCCTTATATAGTACTTCAATGGGGTAATGGAAGGTCAAATCCGAGCGATCTCAAGGCATATGGAAGGCCAAGAGACAAGTGACTCGGATCCACATCAAGGAAAACTCCAAAACTATTTGGCCTTTTGCACACATCCCGATGTATGAGGGTTTAAGGGTCAAATCCATGTATATACACGAATAATGCATGTTTTTAGGGATGATCTTGGAAACATCGAAGGTACAAAAATGGTCCATGGGGTCTAAAGAGTCTGCAAAGGGACAAGGAAGGCCATAAAGGTGTGATCCACCATGTGTGGTAAAATCAGCTGTAACAATGTGTTTATTAAAATAAACATGTAATTCGAGTATTTACAATTATTAATATCAGTAAGCTTTTAAAATGATAATCGAATTTTCAAAAATTTGTAATCACAACATTCGAAACCAGTATCTCCACTACTAGAAACTATTAATGACACTTTCAAAAACCATTATAAAACTTTTGGAAACCAATGTTTACACTTTTGGAAACCAATGTTTACACTTCTGGAAACCGATGATCACATTTAAGGAAATTGATAATCACACTTTTGAAAACCAATAATCACACTATGGAAAACCAATAGTCACACTTTCGAAACATGTTTTAAGTCCAAATTCTCAATGGAAAGTCTATATTTAAGGAAATCGAGGTTATATGCTTTATTTAATAATAATAATAAGTAAGTTAATTAATTTCTATAGATGTGTACAATCATAATTAAAGAGATGTGTTTATGTCAATTATTGCTAGGTCATTCAGTTAAGTTGTAGGCCTTGCCAGTAGGTCGACCCAAGTTCAGTTCTCCTTAGGGTTGAGGTAGTTGGGAGGAGACCAAAAAATCCACCCATGTTAAGGGTTGGTGTGGCCTAAGATGCTTGATTCCCTCCCATGGTGGCGAAAATTACCCACAATAATATATATTAATCTATAAAATATTAAATAAATTGTATTGTTGTTTGAACGACGTGTCATAAGCATTTTTTAATTTAAGAGTCATGTATTTTAATCATGGAGAGTTATTCATTTAAATATTCCCATCTCGCAAATTAGGAAAGGGATATTTTTTTTAAGATTGACAGAATCGGATATATATATAAATTATATAAAATTTTATTGATCAATTTCATAAATTTTGATTAATTTAATGGAAAGTATAAAAGTGATGAAAACTACCCACAACATTTACTCATTAATATATAAAATATTAAATATTCCATCCTCATTTGAACGTAATGTCCCAAGAAATTTTGTATTTAAGAGCCATGCCTTTTTTTGTATATAGGAGAATCAATAACTGAGATGGGGCTAGTACTCGCATGACACGAGGTCCAAGGATCCAATCTCATCCGCTACCAATATACCCCTAGGTGCATCCACACAGCCCACAAACATGGCGCACGGGTTAAGTCAAGGTGATTTGAGCTCATGACCAACAATTACAACATTTCCTCCATATCAAGCGAATCGTTGATTGAGCTACACCCCTGCAGGATAAGAGCCATGCCTTTTAAACGTGGAATGTTGTGCATTTAAATATTTCCATCACACAAATTAGGAAAGGGATTTATTTTATTTTTAAAGACGTCGGCATTGAATGTATATAAATTAAAAATATAAATTATATAAAATGTTATTGATTGATTTCATTAATTTTGATTAATTTAATGAAAAATATAGAAGTGACGAAAATTACAACATATTTTTTTTATCTATAAAATATTAAATATTCTATCATCATTTATTCGAACAATGTGTCGCACGCATTTTTTATTTTAAGATCCCTGCCTTTTAAACATAGAGAGCTATGCATTTAAATATTCTCATCTCACAATTAAAGGTATTTTTTAATCTATAAAATATTAAATATTCCATCATCATTAATTCAAAGAACAACGTGTCACGTGCATTTTTTTATTTTAAGAGCCATGCCTTTTAAACATAGAGAGCTATGCATTTAAATATTCTCATCTCACATGCTAGCATTGAATATATATAAATTAAATATATAAATATTATATAAAATGTTATTGATTGATTTCATTAATTTTGATTAATTTAATGAAAAGTAAAGAAGTGATGAAAATTACCTACAACATTTATTTATTAATCTATAAAATATTAAATATTCCATCATCATTTGGACAACATGTCACAAACATTTTTTTTATTTAAGAGCCATTCCTATTACAGTCATTCCAATTCTGGTCACAGGCATAGATTGTAAGAGACAACAATTCGTACATGACTACCCAAAAATAATTGTAGTATATCAACATGATGGACCACAACCACATTAAATAACAGTCCAATATTAAAATTACCAAAAAATATTAAACTCGGTATAGACACTATCGAAAAGGTAAGTAATTCAAAAATATACACAAAAACATCATTTAAAAAACTTGGAAGCAAGACACTGTAGCCAGGAAAAAGACCTAGCTACGTGCTAATGCACCTTCCTTCTGTCAAAGGGACGGAATGATAGAGTCTACAATGGGAAGAACGAGTTGCAACAAACTATTAGAAACAAAACAAATACATGCATATAATCTTTACACTGAACAAAAACAATGGTGAGACAATATCCCTTCTGATCTGTTTTAAAAGGGGGCCACCATGCCCAAACTCAGAAAAACACCTCTCCACAAGCTGGGATAGTGTGGAGGTTGACTCAACGCACCAAGGGAATGAGAAAATGGAGGAATAAAATGGTTGGGATGAGTAGCTTGAGAGTGATGGTCTCTCAAGGTACTCATGCGGGAATTATAACGACAGGAAGGAAAGAGTCATGTGTCATGGGGACCTCCACCCCTCTATTTATAGTTTTTTCTTCTCATTTTAGGGTTTTAAGCCCCTGGTTAGGGTTTTTGAGCCCTACCTAGGGTTTTAAGCCCCTTTTCTCTTGTTTTAATCTCCGTTTGAGGTTTTTAGGCCCTTTTAGGGTTTTTTAGACCCTTTTTGGGGGCTTTATCCCCTTTGTGAGCATTTTAGCTCCCTTGTGAGCTATTTTGGCTCTTTCTGTGGCTGTTTAAGCCCTTTGTATTATTTTTGAGCTTTTGAGAGAAAAACATAGGTCAAACATGGGTGTAGAGGTAAAGTGGGTTAGGAACCAGATGCTTGAATATGGTGTAGGCTATATGGAGCAAGTCAAGCAATTTTTTGCGTTAACATATTGCCCCCTGATGTGCGAGGGAAGGAGCTCATCTTATGGCCGACAAATATCATTGGACCTTGGGGATAATGGAGAGACCTGTGAAGAAGTGATGCTTCCTTGTTCGGGACATTGTGGCTTTTGGTTTTGTATTAATGTTGGTTCCCATCAATGGGTGAGATACAAATAATATATGACATGTATCGAGACGAGGTGGGCATACCCATGCTTGTAACAATGTCAAAAGAATAATGCGATCAAAGCTCTAAAATGCAAGAGCTGATCATATACAACTATTGTTACATGATGATTGCCTCAAAGAGAGGCTGAATACAATACTAATTTGAAGAAATGATACATTGGACCCATGGCATTCTCATGGAATTCAAATATCTTCACAACTGATGACCTGCTGAATTTGGAAGTTAACAAAATTGTAGGGACTCACTGACGGAGATTCAAAGTCTATGTGGTACAATATGCTGCATCAATCATGAATCTATACAAAAGCACTACTTTGGGGCTTTTATCACTGTTTCCAATGCAACCCAGAAATCACAAGGGACGTGAACCTATTTGGGTCCCTTGATAGACTCATCAATTTGCTAGAGTCATGTGACAACCGAGGTCTTCAACCAAATACTGCACGGACCAATGCCCTGTACTAATATTAACAGTGCGATGATGTTGCTATAGTCGAGCACGTGAGACATAACCATCCTGAGAGGCACTAAGGACTCCTCTCAAGTGGTCCAAGGAACTCATCAATAAGGTCAATGAAACTAGGATATAAGGGCCTCTAGGTCTATCCTCTAGAATAGATGTGTTGTCGTCGACAGAGGGAGACCTACAACTAACCAAGGCAATAATCTTTCCTTGACCAAAAGTGTGAGGGGGATAACCAAAGATGTGGGACAATTTGGGTACTAACTCGCTAAGTGGGGAAATAGGGGCAGGGAATCACGGGGGACTCAAAATTCCTTTGTTCAAAGTATGACGATAGGGATGACCTGGCGGCAAATGAAACTAACTCACAGGAGAGGGATCATAGCTGTAATACTGGGAATGTAACTGCAGATGGGAAATACTTGGAGGGAGGTAACTTTAGACTTTTGATATCCAGGGGATCCAAGGAAGAATCATCGTAGAATACTCTGAACATAGGTGACCCAATGGGGGGAATGCTGTCGAACTGTAACATATGGGGTGGTGCCTAAAGACACCATTATGGTACGATCTTGTGTATTTTTAGCGAGCCCGAGAAGGTAAATGATCAATGGTGCTTTCAATTTTAGAGAGTCTGAAAGCATGAAGAAGACTCCGGTGGGGTCTCTTTTTCGTTGATAGTCTCATGTGCCCGAAAAAGGATAAAAGTGTACATAGGATAGTTCTCCCACCCGTGTTAGGGGACCAGAGACTTCTTTACCGTTAGTGGTCCAGTCATGCCGGAAAAGGTTAAACCTGTAATGACCGAACGGTCATTCAAATACTTTTATGAGCATGAACGAAACCAAGTTTGCTCAGTAATATTTTCTTGATGAGAAGGCTCAAAAAGAGCTTAAATACAAACCCATAGTGAGCTTTTTCGTAGAGTTTAGTCCCATTGCCCGAGAAAGCATAAAAGGATGCAAAGGGAAATAGTCCTGGCTTGAGTGTGCCAAGGTGGTCATTTTCTAATGTTAGTCTACACAGTCCACAAAAGAAGATAAATGAGGCTATATAGATGCCCTTTGTAATACTTTAATGAGAGGTAAAGGAAGCAAGTGCGCTCGACGATCTTTTCATTCATTTTAAGGAGTCAAAAAAGAGCTTAACAGAAACTCCGTAATGGTCAAACAACCCAAGGGGCACTAATGGTGCCCCATGGAGGGACGGTGGGAAGGTGGTCAAAGGTGGCCAACTGTGCAGTATGGATGGATCGGATGGCTCTTGAACATCCCAATACATACAGAGGAAGACTTTCGTGGAGGCAAGCAAATCGAGGTGACTTTTGGGGAACGGTCCAGACAATCATGTGCTATACTGAGCATTCAAATGAGAGGGTGATATGATATTGTCACCACACGTAAAAGTCTTGGGGAATTTATATGCCAAATGCATGTAAATCAAGGTGAATTCTAGGAAATGGTCTAGAAAATCAATTATTTAAAGATGAGACAATGGTCTCATTAAAAGACAGAGGGAAAAAAATGGAAACCAATGGTGCAAACATCATCTCAAATGGACTCTGGATGGCTCTACAGTGACCTAAAGAAAAATAGACCAAATGAGGCCTATAAATAGGGGGGGACCACATGACAAGGGTCATTGTTACTGTTCAGTGTTGAGTTGGAGTCGAGGACCCCATACTTCTTTCACTGATTTCTTTTGTTTCAACCAGTGATTTTTCGAGCCATGACTTGCAAGTAACAGTACTTTAAAAACTCATCTCTTTCAGTGGTTTAGTTTTCTATTTTGCTCACTTAGGAGCCATGGCTACCCTACTAGGGTTTCTTTCAGTCAGGTCGCTCATTTCGAGGCCAAACTAGTGACTAGGTCGCTCTTTCTAGCCATATAGAAGCAACTTAGTCGATTCTGTTGGGAAGAAAGGTGTGACTTGAGGTCGCTTCTGTTTGGTCTAAAGGAGCGACCCAGTCGCACCTATTTGGCCCAAATGAGCAACTTAATCGTTGGTTTTGGTCAACAAGGAGAGAACTGGCCCCAGGATGGCTTTTTTGCCTCTATATGTGTCTGACAGGGACTTGGTTACAATGCAGGATGGCTCCACCAATGTGGTGAGAGCGAGATTGAAAAAACCTGCGCAGGGATGTTGTGCGAAATGGAAATGTAGGTGTACGAGATACACTAGCCCATTGTGGGCTACTCAAGTTCATGCAAGTGCCTTTGATGAAGTCCTTGCGATTACTGCTTGAGACCTTGGTTAGTTTCTGGGATGTTCAAGGGGAGTGCTTTTTCATACAGGGGCAATGTATCGAGATTACACTACGAGATGTGTACTTCCTTACTAGGTTCCCAATGTTGGGGGTGGTTGGCGATATGGCACCAAAACTCTCACATGGGGAGACTTTGGAGGAGATCTACGAGTGGCACTATTATGCCTCTACTTATGTGCATGGCTCCTATATCTTGATGTGTGACATTGAGAGTCTTTCGATTCGTGCAGTTGCAGCTATGGTGTTGTGTATCTTGGGTTCATCTGGGAACCCCAAGATATCTGGGGGGTAGATCCAGATGGTTGAGAGCACTATGGGGGGGACATACTTTGGATGGGCCCAGGTATACTTGTTCATCATTTGGTGTGCCCTAAACCACACCAATTCAATGCGTGGGGACTTCTTCTTTGCTTTTTTCTTGTGCGCCTTCATCTTTGAGAGGGTTCCAACCCTCCGACGGCATGTAATAGTGCGGGATGGTGGGCCTCGAGAGCTGCGAATGCACTGGTGGTGTGAGATGATGGTACGTGAGGGGGGCAGCATAGTGGGACACTTCTTCACTCATGAGCTATTATATCAGTGGAAGCAGCCCCCAGTAGCCATTAAGGACTACCCATATATTTTGGTGGATTACCAGGGGGACACGGATATGCCCCGACCTCAGGGCCAGGCCTGGGGACCAGATGGTACATATACATGATGTTTTATGTGTTTTTATTCATATATAGAGTACGTATCTTATTAGTATCTATTTGGCATACTGATACTAATGATATCCTTGTGTCCATGTGTAAATATTGGTCCTCGCCCACCATCTGGGTACCAGTGGCGGATGGGTATAGTGTGGGGGTTGGATCCACCCACAATGGGACGTAGGATGAGGCAAAATATTGTCAATGAGCTTCGGCAACACGTGGAGCGCTTACTAGAGGGAGTGAAAAATGATGGCTAGCAACATATTGATTCTGGCCTTATTGTCACCTGCTACCATGCTCCTTGTGAGTGGATTCCTCTGATGTGGAAGATTGTCATGGCCACTGAGTATGTACAAGTGGCAGCACGGGGAGATGTGCCTATGGATGAGGACGAGGAATCCAAGGAGGAGGAGAAGGAGGAGGAGGAGGAGGAGTAGGATTAGGAGGAGGAGGAGGAGGCCGATGAGGAGACCAAGACAAAGGAGCAGGAGGATGAGTCTAGCTCTAATTAGCAGCTTGTGGGGTTTCCCCTAATGCGTTGGTGCACTTGGTATTTTTTGTACCACTATGTATATTCCATTTGAGAAAGCTTGTGGAGCTTCTCATTTGTACTCGACATATTGTGACATGTAATATATATATATATATATTATGCACGTGGATGCACTTTTATGGTTTTATGTGTGAGTCTTTTTATATGCTTCCTATATGCGATGATGAATATGTCATTCTAGAGTATCATTAGCCATTTGATCTATTACATGATTGAGGTTTTTGGGAACATGTGTGAATGTAATGGATTCAAATGCTCTAACAATCTATTTAGTGTGCAGGAAATTTCTAAAAAGGCAGGGATCGCGTAGCGATTGTTCAATTGGGAGATAGGTAGTTGGGAGTCTAAGAAGACATCGAGGTGATGAATGCCCAATTGGAGGGCGGCGTCCAAGAGGCCAGTGACACCATCATACTCATCCTGGTCGTTGGTTGCGATACCCACGCACATTCCATCAATATGGATTAACTCATGTGATGGGAAATAGATAACCCATGCAGCCGAGGCGAGGTTTAGAGACCATATGCTTGCTCCGTCAACAAATCCAGTGTAGCGATGCGAGGTAGGATCCATCTAGAGCAATTAAGGAAGCAATGTGTAAGACTCATTTCAAGAACTGTGTAAAACAAAAGGAACAAATTATATTACAAGTGACTCATTATGGTGATGTTAAGCATAAAATCTCTTGAGGTAGATCCCAATGCGAGGGTTCTTCAAGAGTTTTCCATCAGATTTAGCAAGAATTTATCCCCCTTGCCAAGGCAGTGGTGAATGACATATGGGTCATACCACATTGATTCAAACTTCCCTTTTCCTAACTTATCATTGGCTTGGTCATAAACCATGACCATATCACCTTTGCTAAAGGTGCGAGGGTGGATATGGGAGTTGAAATGTGACTTCGACATGGTTTTGGCTGCTTCAATGGCTAGGAGAGCAGCGCAACGGTCCTTGTTGGTTTTTTCAATTAGGAGAAGGCATTATTCTAGAGTTGAAGTGTCGGGAAGGAGTTCCATAGTGAGGCGAAGTGATGGGATCTAGCACTCTATGGGGAGTACCAATTCAACGCCATGTACCAGAAGGAAAGGGGTGAATCTGGTGGTGGTCTCCGTGGATGTGAGATAAGCCCATAGGGAGGAAAATAGCATGCGGTGCCAATTGGTTTTGTGGTTTCCAACCATCCATTGAAGCATGGTCTTAATGATCTTATTGACTGCTTTGACTTGGCCATTTCCCTGGGGGTAGTAGGAGGAAGAAAACTAGTGCTCGAACTTCAACATGGTTGAAAGCTCTATCCAAACAATGTCCTCAAAATTTTTACCGTGGTCTGAGATGATTTTTTGGGGCACACCAAAATGTGTAATGATGTGGTTGAAGAAGAATCACATCATCGTTTCAGCTTTACAATTGAAGGTAGGCATGGCCTCGACCCACTTGGTGAAGTAATCGATGGCCATGATAATGTACTTATGTCTACCAGCTGATGTAGGACTGATAGTCATGAAGTTGATCGCCCATTTGCAGAAGGGACTAAATGTGACCACGGGGTGCAGTGGTGCGGGGGGAGTCCTTGATTTTTGGGCAAAGAGCTGACAGCTATGATAGTGTTTGACTTCCTCAATGCAATCAGCTAAAACAGAAGGCCAAAAATAACTAGCACGTAGAATATTTTGAGCAGTCACCAAACCAGAGAGTTAGCCACCGCAAGCTCCACTATGACAGTCATTAAGGACCTGTTTGGCATCATCATGGGTGAGGAAATGAAATAGTATGGTGTCGATTCCCCAATGGTACAGAACATATCCAATAAGGATATAGCAAGTAGCCTGGTGTCGGATGTGCCACCTATCTTTGCAACTCAAGTGAGCCTCAAACTTTTGGGTGAGTAGGTATAAGAGAATGTCCCCATACAAAGGATATTCCATGGAGACAATGAATAAGAATTCATCAGGAAGATCGACCTTGAGTGGTTGTGATGTGGATGACGGGGGAAGGTCTATCATCAGTGTAGCTAGTGCCAATGCTTTGATTCTCTTTGGAGAAACAAACTCCAAGTCGAACTCTTGGAGAACAACCACCTATTTGGTCGCACGACCTTGTAGGAGGCGGCGAATCAAGAGGTACCGCATTTGGTTGGAATGAGCCACTACTTTAGTATGGTTTGCGATAATGTAGTGGTGCAACTTTTGATCCGAGAATATGATGGCGAGGGCCATCTTCTCCTCGGGTGAATATCGCAGGTGGGGGGGACTGGATAGCTTATGACTAACGTAGTAAATGATGTGCTCTTGATGAGCATCATCTTCTTGGACCAAAAATCTAGTGATGGCATTCTAGGAGGCTGACACATAAAGGATGAAGTCTCGAGTGAAGCCAGGTGCCGAAAGAATTGGGGTGGAAGCCAGAGCTTTCTTTAGCGCATAAAACGCATCTTGTGCCTGCTCATCCCAAACAAATGGAACGTTAGTATGAAGCAGGTGCAAGAAACCATGGGATTTTGTTGTATGTTCCAGTATAAAACAGAGAAGGAAGTTAGCCTTGCCTTGGAGACTCTACAATTGGTGTAGATTTCATGGTGAGGGTAGGTCAAGAATAGATTGAACTTTCAAAGGGTTGACCATCATCCCTTTGTGGGATACGATGAACCCAAGTAGACGGCCCGCTGGGACACAAAAAATACACTTGAGCAGGTTCAAACATATTTTGTACTTACGACATCGTAGAAAGACCTGTCGCAAGTCATCTAAGTGTTGTGCCCGCTTCCGTGACCGAGCGGTAAGGTCATCCAAATAAACCAATATGATGTGACCAAGGTCATGGAAGCACTATGTCATGACATCCTAGAAAGTGGCTCCAGCATTCTTCAATCTGAAGGGCATTACTCGATATGGAAAAGTGCCCCAAGGTGTTGTAAACATGATCTTGTATCGATCTTCCTTCTGTATTTGAATATGGTTCTATCTAGAAAAATTGTCCATGAAGGAAAAGACATCATGTTCAGCACACGTGTCAATGATTTGGTCAATAAATAGAGTTGGGAAGTTGTCCTTGGGACATGCCAAATTCAAGTTGCAGAATTCAATGCAGACACAGGTGGTGCCCTATTTTTTATTCACGGGAACAGGGTTGGGAACCCAAGTGGTATAGGCAATGGGGTAAATGAAGCCTATTGTGCACAAATTCTCAGTTTTTGCTTTGACCAAAGTGGCTTTGGCAGGATGGATGGGCCGTTGCTTTTGGTGGACGGGCACCACATCAGGCCATGTGTTGATGTGGTGCTCAATGATTGAGGGATCCAACCCTGGCATCTCGATGTAGAACCAAGCAAAGACGTCACAGAATTCTTGAAACAACGCTTTGTAAGAAGCAACTTCTTCAGAGGAGCACGATGCCCCCAGCATGATCTCTTCAACAATCTCAGGTTTGGTCTAGATGTTGATGTTGATGTTAGGCAAGATGTTGGCCATGTTTCCCTCTTCAAAGGCATATGGTGCTGGAATAGGGTTTTTGAACCAATCCAACTTGTCATGGATGAAGTCCTTTGTCTCAACTAAATATTGGTCTAATGTAGACGAAGATTCCCCAAGGATAAAGAACGAGTGGTGGTGCATGCCATCCCATGGATATTAAGGAGAAGTAAAGGCCTTAAGTATCTCCTCATCATTGCAGAAGCAACGATTAGATAGACTTCAGGGATCGTCGATGGTTGTGGAGATGGGAGGGTCAGTGGAACTAGAGACCATGTAAATGGTTGTGGTGTTTGAGGACGAAACTGGAGGGTGGATCACCTCAGTAACAGTGATCTTGGATTCAGGGGAATGTTTTCAAATATTACTGAGGGCAGCTCAAAACTCAGCCAAATCTTGGCCATGGTGGGAATAATGGCCATACAACCCGCAAAGTGCGCATGCATGGTTCGTCCTTAAAGCCTTGATTTTTACTGTTGTCCCACTCGGGAGGACGACCACTAGAGCGTTTTCCATTGTGTCCATGGCATCCAGATGTGTGCAAAGGATGGATATTTCAGGACAATTTTGGGTTGCATGACCATGAACGTCACACACGGTGCAAGGTGGAGTTTTACGGGGTTCGGCTGCCGTTTTGGCATTTTTTCTTGTGGCCCTCTTTGGATGAATTAGGGTTGGTACATGCATGGGAGGATTTTGTTGTGGGTTTGGAGGGGGGAGTGACTCAATCACAATGGGTTGAACAGGAGTTAACACAACTTGGGGCATTAGAGGTTGAGCAGGGGGTTTGAGGTACCACATGGGGATGCCCAACATAAAATTGGGTAAGTTCAAAGTAGCCATCATTGGATTACTTACAATGCCGGGTGGGGGGGAAAGGAAGGGGATTTTCTAGACTGGGAGATATCCCCAGTAATTCCTCGATGATTGCATTTGGGGTTGTGGCTATGGTTGGGGTTGCTGTTGTGGTTGGGGTTGCTGTTGCAGTTGGGGTTGCTATTGTGGTTGGGGTTTAGGTGGAACATTCTTAGATGAGAGCATGCATAAATATGTATTTTCAATCACTGTTGGTGACTGAGGTAATAGTGGGAAAGAAGCCATCATGGAAGTGTCCGCGAACAATCTAGGACCGACAACCATCACGGAAGGGATGGAAATGATGTCGATGGAGGTATCCACAGTCGAGATGACATTGTCTGGTGTGGTTGTCCCTTGCGGATCATGGTAAGATAGTTGGTTCACTGTCACAATCTTCTTGTCATGACGGAACATCATTAGGCAGAAAATATTGGACGCCACAGTTCGCATGGCATACATGTAGCTTCATCCGAGGAGCAGGTTGTAATCGAGTTTAGAGTTGATAACCTCTATGTCAATCAACACCCTCTTACCTGCTAGTGACATGCGGACATACGGGAGGATTCCCTGAGCCTTGGTGGGGTGAGCATCATAGGCACGCAACATATTGGTCGATGGTTGGAGGGTAGGGGACCCGAGTTTCTGCCAGACGAATGTTGACATGACATAGGTGGATTCCCCTTCATCGACGATACATCGATGTATGACCAAATTCTGGATTGAGACTGAACTCTAGAAGGTGACTGTTGACAGCATTCTTGGTTCTCCTTAATCTAAGTCGAAAGTGATCAATATGGAATCAGAGGGATCCACGGCACCAAGAGTGGTTAACAATGCTTTCCGCTGTGGTGGGCATGTTTTGAGCACCTCAAGAGTGGACATGGTCACTGTTGACTGGACCAAGTCATTTACAATACTATATTTCACTACTGCTCTGGCGGTGGAGTTATTGGCAACACATCACATGGGAAATCGTGGACCCCTAGCTGCTCCGTCAGTGGGGAGTGGGGGCAAGTGAAGAGGCATGTTATGAGTGTCAGATGTGGATGTCACTGATGGGTGAGTGGTTTCATTAGAAAATCCATACTACTTGTGCCTAGTTTGCAAGTTAACCTCTTTAGTTTTCATTTCCAGCAAGTGATGGACACCTGTCTCTGTAGGTGGGGCTGCAGCAGGAGCTGCGGGAGCAGGTGGGGGAAAAGGTGCAGTTGCTACCAATCCTTAGAGTGGTAACGGTTTCTGAAGCACCATGGGTGGAGGGACTGGTGATGCCACATTAGGTTGTGCCTGGGAGGCCGCATTAGTACCACGTTGAGCTTTGTTCTGGAGAACCTGCTTAGCGCAACCCATGAGATGTCATTCATGTGTGTAATGACCATAAACGTCGCACCGTTTGCATGGATGATTGGTCCATAATGGAGCGTTTCATTCAGGTGGATTTGGTTGTTGGTTATTTTGATTCAATGGGTTGGTGCCAACATTGTTGGGAGGATTCGGCTGTTGGCTACATCCTTGTGGTTGTTTGTTCCCCCGGTTCCTAGCTCTATTTTTCTTACCTTTCCCTTGTTGGTTATTGGGGGTGGGTTGGTTGGGACGGTTCTGCTAAGCAAAAACTTATCCTGTGGAAGCTAGAGGGGTTAAGGTAGGGGCATAATAGACCGGTGGAGCTGGGGGAGCAATGAACCCAGCCATTTGGCTCGAATACTATTGTGCTGGCCAAGCTGGTACATGGGCATGTTGAGTTGGCATAGGTTGTGCGTAAGAGGCGGTGGCTCCAGAATGAGCCATCATTCTTGAGTAATCACACATTTGGCTTGGCTGTGCAATGCTTGGGGCATTGCTTGGGTGCAGTGGCATAATAGGAGGTGTCGTATAACACTATGGATGTTGAGCGATAGACCCTATGATGTCGTATGCGACATGGGATGCCCCTGACACATCACAGCGAGAGGTGCTAATATGGGGAGCGTCTAGAAGGATGGTGTACAGGTATCCAGACTGAGCATAGATCAAGTCAAATTATTGGGCCTTCAAGATGGCCTCTTCCTCTGATTAGGGACATTTGGATCCGACATACTTGGCTATAGGAGGTAGCAAAGTTTTGAGGAACCAATCGAGGAAGTTCTTGTTCTCGAGTTGAATCTTCGACAGGCTGCAATGTCACCGCCACTCGTAGATGTGGTTAGTTATATGAGTCACAGTGTTCTGATGGCAAGATAGAAATATTTCAATGCCTTCATCATAGTGGATAGGAAGTGGGGAATACTATAGGAACATGAATGCTAAGGAGTGGAAATTTGGGTAAGAAGCTTAAGGAAGCTCAATATACCACTTGGTTGCGGCACCTGTGAGGGTGCACTAAAATAGCTTGAGTCTAATTGAATCATCCATAATGTTGTTTGATGAGCACCACAGATGAAAATTCATGATATGGTTTTGGGGGCACTCCCTTGCCTTCCCTTAAAACTTAGGAATGTCTGATGGAAGTTTGGTTGGCATAGGAGGTCAGTGGGGTTGATGACGAATTGGGTCATTGGTTAATCTAGCCAAGTCGGGCAGGTTGAGTTGTGCCATGAATGGGATATTAGACCCAAGGCTAGTGTGGGAGAGGTTGGTAGTGGCACCGAAGTTTTCAGGAGGGTGATGTCCATGCATGACTGGGGGCACTTGAAGTTGACTTCCCCTGACAGGGATAATCAAGATGGTGGTGGATGGGAAACTTCCCCCAGGTATGGAAGGGGTTACAGTGGTAATGATAGGACCACTACCCCCATGTATGAAAGGGGGTACAGTGGTAATGACAAAACCACTTCCCCCAAGTATGAGAGGTGGTATTGTGGTAATGATATTGGTTGGTGTGGGCCTGCCACTAATGGGTTGCGGGCTTAGCATGACATTTGTAGCGATATTGGGGCCGCTAGCCACAATTGTGATGGTAATGTGAGGTATGAATGTGGGTCCAATTCCAACTACCCCTCCAGAGAAGGGATCAGGATTCATGCCAGCCATGGGGCTAGACGGTGCAATGAGCAAGTGTGGCTCGTATTGGTAAGAATACGAGTCGAAATTAGAGGTTGTGTGGCCTTCTGATGGTGAGGAGGATTGTCGAGGGTGGCCTTGTTATGGAGAGAAATTCCTATGGCTTGGGGTACCACAACAGACAGCTTTGACTCCAGAAATCAATCTTTCCCAATATGCAATAGAAATAAAATGTCTAACACTAAAGGATCAGACCTCGTACCTTATTCCAGACGGTTGAAGTAGATCCTCATTGAGCTTTCCAATCTTCATCTTGAATTGATAGAATACTTCCTCAACAACAAGTAAACAATACAAGCATACTATATATCATGGTGTTAGATCTATTCTAGCATATATAATCAATAATGTAAAAGCATTTGACATATTCCCATGGATAAAATATTCAATCAAATACACATCATTGGACAGGAAAAGATATTTCTATTAATATAAATCAGAGATTACAAGATAGATACAACCTCTGATGGCACGTCTACGAACTGGAGAAACTGAATCCCCCACTTGGGCCTCCACCACTTCAATCCTCCATCTCTCGATAGCAAGCTCACTAGTAAAAGGAAAGCTTGGGAAGAACACAAAAGTGCTCCAAGGGACAAAGGGATGCAGACTCAAGTATAAGTTCCGGCAACAATGGACTATAGTTTCTTTGCTCTCAATTATCTCTATATGCCTTCAATGTACCAAGGGGTTCCTTATATAGCTTTCAAAGGCATAATGAAAGGTTGAATCCGAGCAATCTCAAGGCATATGGAAGGCCAGGAGTCGAATGAGTCAGATCCATGTCAAGGAAAACTCCAAAAGGATTTGGATTATGCACACATCCCGATATACGCAGTTATATGGGTCAAACCCGTGTATGTACACGGTTATTGGGTTAAAATCCATGTATATCATTTTTCATATGGTTTTAGGGATGATCAAGGAAACATCAAAGGACAAAAGATGGTACATGGGGTCTAAAGAATCTGCAGCGGGACAGGGGAAGGCCATACAAAGTGTGATTCACCTAGAGTGGTGAAATCCACTATAACAGATGCCCCTTAATGTGTGAGGTCAGAGGGGTCATACGATGGCCGAAATACATTATAAGTCCATCCCAAAAGTGGAGTGATGAAGGATCCCAAATGGAAGACCAGCCACCCAATCAGCATAGTACAATAATACAACTTTGCATATAACTGCAAGTACATATAGCAGTCCCGGATACATAAGAGTACAATGGCCATGAATAGGCATAATACATGATATCACATATGTGGTCATCGCCACATACAATATACATAGATCAGAATCTCCATGATGAATATATACAAAGGACCATGATCTCCAAAATGGCTGAAGATATACAATAGATCAAGATCTCCATAGTGGCTGGAAATGTCTGACATATACTGGTATCAAGTCACGAGAGCTGAAATCTCATGAACACTGACACGATCAAGGAGGTAAGAGATACCACCAATCTAGAAAGTCTTATACACAAAACTCTACGAGTACATGTCCTTCTATGTGAATAGAGGTGTCAAGGTCGAACATAGTAGTCCATCGTCTGATTACCAGCCATTGATGTATACCGTTAACAGACGTGAGATTACCCACCAATAATGAAAATGGGAATCAAGGTACTAGAGTGCAAAATAACAAGTGTGAATAAATGTGTTGAGGTCGAACACTTGAGAGAATCCATCGATCATGGGACATTGATATATTCCCAATAAATTGTCAATGGCGAGAGAACCTACCATTGATGACTACAAGTCTCAAGGCACTCAAAAGGAATCTAGATTCCAATCCTAGAATAAATGATCTGAATTTGATGGGATGAAATCCGTTGGAAGGAGGGCATTAAGGCATCCCACCTCATCCAACACAAGGTACTTAGCAAAGCTGTATAATGTGGAAGGACTCGATCATAAGGTGCACGAACCAATAACTGCACCCAGAATGGCCGACATGCAAAGTCAAGATAACTGAGGAATGGCCGACACAGGTTTCAACTTCCTTCGAACAAGAGCATAACAGCGTATGGTGACTGAATGAAGGCAGCATAGAATCAATATACAAACTAGGACATCTCTGTGACACAGGAGGCATCAACAGAGGCTCCATAGGGACTGGAAGCTTAACTAGTCGGTGGAGATAAACTCAGATAAACAAGTACAGCTCCTAAAGTCAAACTCCTAAAGTCAAACTATAACCCAACCAATGGATGTGATATACAGTGCTCTGTTCAAAGGTGACACGACTCGACAGCTGCCAAAGATAACATCTTTCCTTGTCCGGCTTTTTGGTTTTT
Source organism: Pseudotsuga menziesii (assembly GCA_001517045.1). NCBI lineage: Eukaryota > Viridiplantae > Streptophyta > Pinopsida > Pinales > Pinaceae > Pseudotsuga > Pseudotsuga menziesii. The sequence goes on from LPNX010716650.1 coordinate 61,598, forward strand.
TTTATTTTTTTTGGACTTTTTCAGTTATTTGAAAAGCTTGAAAAAGAATAAACTAGCTTTATAGTTACAAACTAGGAGGAGACGAGTGTCATATGGGAAAAAAAACTAGTTCCAAGCAATGGAACATACCTATGCTCAATGCAAGGATACATGTGTAGGATATCGACACTCGAGGGAAAATCCCCTCCCGATAAAAAGGGAATCAAGCTGTGAAGGATATAAAAAATGGCTCTGCATGGCTAGACATGAGAAAATCTCGGCCTATATGGCTGAAACGCAATGTCAGGGGAGCTGGCATAAAGCTCAATAAGGTAGTTAAAGCTCATGATAATGCATTCACAACTTGACATGGGGGAGTCCGGAGGGAAACAGGCCAACATAAGATCAAGAGGAGTATGAGGCTCTTGCGAAATGTCATCGCAGTACTACACAACGAACTCCCACACCCTAAAGGAGAAAATGTTGACATGGGCACCAAATGCAAGTAAGGCGCTAACTAGGGTACCCATGTAAGGTGAAGCTCTACCACTCATATCATGCCACTTCTAAAGCAGCAAGAAGGTTCTGTGACATAATAGAGTGGGTTCGTACCTAAGGATATGATGATATGGTCATAAGGTCATGCAAAATGCAAATAGTGGTGAACCTAACCTATATGCCAGTGTAGACATTATACCTAAGATCAGTACGAACGGGTCAATCCAATGGCTGAAACGGCACTGAAAATGGTCTTCTACATCACAAATTATGTCAGAAACGGTCCAAAATGGTTAGAAACTGTCAAAACTATAGGAAAGGGGGTAAAAATTTTCAAATATTTGAAATTTTTTCTATAAATAGTAAAAAATATAAATCCTTTGAAACTTTTACCCATTGGAGCTCTGATTTTCAACTACAAATTCTAGGAGATCCAGCCGGCGGAATTCACAACCGTTTCTTCCAGGTATTTACTCATGCTCTCCTCTTGCATTTTGATATAATTTTTTCTAATTTTCATGGTTAAATGAGGTTATTAAGGCCATCTCTGCATGAGCACTACGGCCCATGCGGATGTCGAAGCTTTTTCCGCGTATAGGGCTAGCTATATGCGGAAAAGGGGCTAGAAACCGCATACATACGCGGTTGTTTGCAAAACAGTCGCGTATGCGGCCGCGCCTATGAATTTACAAGAATCTAATGGACAATTTGGCAATTTCTCTTGCAGGATGGTGCTAGAATGGAGAGAGCGCGAGCATGGTGAAGTTGAGGAAGCTGTAAAGGCTGACGTAATGGCTCAACAAGCTCTTCGTGGATGCGAACTCTACAAGTTTTGGTGTCTTGGTGGTTTGTGGGACAAACCAAGACTGCTAGAGATGCTGGTAGACTATTTGGATCCAGACTCAGAGTCCTTCCGTATAGATGGGATGTCTCTCACCATAGAGGTGGAATACATATACTTTATCACAGGTTTATCTAGACGAGGGGAGGTGGTGAACCTTCGTTTCCGAGGTGGGCCAGGCGGTGGCCTAACTATCGATGAGTACGTAGCTGTGTACTGCTACCCAGATACTAAGAAGGTGGGGATTCAAGTCCCCACCAATGCTATACAGGTGCTGGGCCTAAAGGCCATACTACTGATGCTGGGCAGGATAGCAGGCTTAGCATCACTCCATCAGGCCTCATGGCCACTGATGTTCTATGCGGTGGAGTGTATGAGACCGACCATATATGACTAGAGTACTACACTACTGACCAACATGAAACACCAACTCAGTGAGTGTAAGGCAGCCAGGATACGAAACTTCAGGTTCAGTATCATTTTGAGCACGTTTTTCTTCGAGCGTGTTCCAGGATTGAACCCTAGAGTGGACATTCCTCTCCACGGGGTTTGAGATCTGGCCCAACGGCGTTGGGGAGATGCTATGCGCAGACTGGGGGGTGGTAGGGTGGCCAACCCATACCCAGCTGACTTCTTTCCATGGTGGTGACGACAAATTGTTGCCATAGATGACTACCCCTATGGAGGGATAGATTTTCGGGGGGATCCGGACATGCCATTGCCACCAAGATCAGCATATGGAGAGATAGGTACCGAATCTCAACTCTCACTCTTTTTAAATTTTTTGAGTTATTTAATTTTTTTGTATTTTCTTTATTATGTGGAATCAAAAATACATGTTTTTGTGTGACAACGCATAGTGACATCTAGCATTCATGTGCAGATGTGGGACCACGGTGACCAAAGGGCTTCCCACATCATAGACGGAGGGGAAGAGGGGATGACATCACAGGTGTGGATGCAGAGTGAACGCTCCAGAGCATTCATACTCATAGAGTTCCCATGGCGCAAGTCGAGGACTTGCCTGAGGCCATGCAGCGACAGGTGGTGGGCGTGCCACATGCATGGGTGCGTTTATTCCAGTGGCTAGCTAGAACCATAGTGACGTATCATGATCACAACCCTCCTCCTTCACGGGATTAGATACCTGGGAGTGTATATGTTTTGTACGACCATGTATTATATGATGGAAGCTTTGAAAGCTCCACTTTTGTATATGACACTATGTATCACCACATTTTTGATATATATAAAAAGTTTTATGGTGATCGGTTTATTTATTTACATGTGTAAAAATGTTTGTGATTAATTTATTCTGAATGAGACAAATGCCATTCTAACATGTAGTTAGCATATGAGTCAGCAACTTGATTATCATTTCTTGGAATGTGTATATATGTTATACTGTCAAATTGTCGTTCTAACAATCTCACACGTAAGAACCTTCTCAATAACGTTGGATCTCTAACATGGTACAAACCATTGAGCTGTGACACTACTAACTCCAAATCAAGACATACCTCAAGAGATAGAACACCATGTGAAATGGAATCCCGTAGAAGCTCAATAATGGTGCTATATTCAGCAACATTGTTGGAAGATGGCCGTAGACATACACCTCCTGAAGACAGCACCTGACTCATAGGAGTATAAATCACCCAAGAAGAAGAGGCTGAGTGTTGAGTGTGACAGCTTGCACCATCCGTGAATCCTATGTAGGTGGAAGATTCCATTGACATCTGCCAAAAGAAACGAAAACTAATCACAAACCCGATCACGATAAGAAAAGACCTAACTATGCAAATCTGTACGATAATATACAACAAGCAGCCTTGGATAAAGATCATGCATAGTATTTTTTGAGATAGAGCCCATTTCTAGGCTCCACCAAATCTGTACCTTCGTAATCGACTAACTCATAGGCACCCTTCTCTAAGACATGCTTGACCATGTAAGGACCACGCCACATGGGATTAAACTTCCCTACCCCCAAGGGTTCTTTCGATTGATCCCACAAAAGGACCAAGTCTCCTTCACTAAACACTCTTGGATGGACATACTTATCGTACTGGACCTTAGAACGATGTTTATTAACCTCAAGAGCCACCAAGGCATCTCGACGCTGCTCATCAAGCTGCTCAAGGTGGACCAAACACTCCTCCAAAGGCGAAGTGTCTGGTAAGAGTTCCACAGCTAGCTTCAACGAAGGGATCTTGCATTCAACCGGCAATATCAACTCCACTCCATGCACAAGCTGATATGGAGAAAAACCAGTGGCAGTCTTAACCACGGTTCGATATTCCCACAAAGCAGGGTATAACATAATATGCCAATTCGTCTTACTTTGTGCGATGGTTTGTTGAGAATGGACTTGAGTGATTTATTCACTGCTTCAACCTATCCATTCACTTGGGGGTAGTAAGAAGGGGAGTGCTCTTGCTTATACCCTAACTTGGATGCCAACTCTTCCATCATACGGTTCTGAAAGTGTGAGCCATGGTCAGTGACAAGCTCTTTCGAAATCCCGAACCGAGTAATGATTTGGTTGAATACGAAGTGAGCCGTTGTCTCACCGTTGGATTTTACTATAGGCATTGCCTCAACCCATTTCGTGAAATAATCAATAGCCACTATAATATGATGGTGCCCCCCAGCCGAAGCTGGGTTGCAATCCATAAAATCGAGCCCCCACTTGGTGAAGGGACCGGCGGTGATAATGGGATGTAACGGGGAAGGCTTCGAGTGCATATTTCATGTGAACACCTAGCAAGGGTGGCACCTCTTGACCGTATCAACACAATCTTTAAAGATCGACGGCCAGAAATAACCCGCTCTCAAACTATTTTGAGCTGTAGAAAGCTTAGATAAATGACCACCACACGCCCCATCGTGGAAATCATTCAGCACAACCTCAACCTCGTCATGAGTTAAACAATGTCGTAAAATGGAATCTACCCCATGGCGGTACAAAGTATTGTCCACTATAAGGTAGTTCTTAGAGACGTGACGTAATCATCGTTGTTCAACTCGCGAGAGGTGAGTAGGGGTCCTCTGTGTTTGCAGATATACTATGATATCTCCATACCATGGGTCAGACATTGAGATTAAGAAGATATGTTCATCAACAAACGTATCCCCACAAACCAACTCCTCGGCCTCGCTCGGGAAATCTGATATAAGCTTTGCAAAAATTAACGACTTCTTTGACTTTGTCAAGACAAATTCGAGATCGAATTATTGCAGGATGACAATCCATTTATTATACTTTCCCCGAATCATCCTTCGTGTGAGGATGAACTGAAATGGATTGACATGGGCCACAACCAAGGTCTGGTGAAGGAGAATATAATGTCTCAAACAATGAACCGCATGTACGGTCGCTAAAGCAAGCTTCTCAATGTGAGAATAACGAATCTCTGCGTCAATAAGGTTTCAGCTCAGATAATATATGACATGCTCTTGGAGCTCCTCATCCTCTTGAACCAAAACCATACCAATCGTCTCTAAAGACACGGCCACATATGATAGGAAATCACAGCTATAATCCGGAGGACTAATCACTGGGGCCGATGCTAGGGCTCGCTTGAGTGCATTGAAGGACTCCTGGGCTCACTCATCCGATTCAAAGGGAGTATCCTTCTTCAATAGACGCATGAAGCCTCTAGTCAAATTAGCAAATTTGACAACAAATCTTCCTAAGAAGTTTGCCATGCCTTGCAAACACTGAAGATGACGAATGTTCTTCGGGGGAGACAACTGAAGTATTGCCTCAACCTTTAAGGGGTCGACTCTTATACCCTCCTTCGAAACGATGAATCCTAATAAACGACCTGACTTCACGCAAAAGATGCACTTATGTAGATTTAATCTAACCGAATAGTGCCGCCATCTTTCAAATACCAATGTCAAGTGGTAAGGATGACGCATTCTCATATGAGAATGAGCAGCGAAGTCATCTAAAAATACTTCAATAATAGACTTGATATCATGGAAGATCAAGGTCATCGCCCGCTGAAATGTAGCTCCGACGTTTTTAAGGCCGAAAGGCATTTTTCGATATGCAAACGTTCCCCAAGGACAAATAAATGCAGTATTGTGTTGGTCCTCAGGTTTAATCTGGATCTGATTATACCCAAAAAAACCGTCCATGAAGGAGAACACCTAGCTACCTGCACACTCATCCAAAATCTGATCTATAAATGGTGTGGGGAAGTTATCCTTAGGACAGGCACGATTCAAATCACTGAAATCAATGCATATTCAGATCGCTCCCTGTTTCTTATCCACCGGAACGGGGTTTGAAACCCACTCCGTCAAGGGAACGGGATAGATGAAACCGACTTTCAACAACTTGTCTATCTCTGCTTTAATGGCGGGTGCTTTCCTAGGATTCACGGTGCGTAAATGTTTTTGAACAGGCTTAGTGTTGGTGTAAGTCTTAATCTCATGTTTGACAATCCGAGGGTCGATACCTGGCATCTCATCATAAGACCAAGAAAAAACATCATGGAATTCCTTGAATAGCTCGGTGTACTCAAGAATCTCAGCATGGAAACATTCCGCCCCAATATCGACATTCTCAATGGTGCCAGGATTTCGAGAGATGTTGATAGGAATCATGGAAGATATGTTCGCCATGTTTCCATTAGCCATCTGACTAGGAGAGCTTAATGGAACCACAGGACTACCAACTCTCTGACTAAGAATCTCCCTATAATCCTCATGCTCCAAACGGTCAAGCGGTGGAAGGAAATATGATCTATGATGAAGTTCCTCCCATGGCCGCTCAACACCGGACATAGCCTTGATGATCGCTTCATATAAAGGGAAAACCGTATCAAGGCAGTCGTGGGCATGAGAAGACTGTACTGCCCATGCTGGTAGCACATAGGGGTCTTCCTCCTCTGTCTACGAAGAGGAAGAACAAGGCTCTGCAACACTCTTAAGATTGGCTTGATAAGCTATCATGGCTGCAGGAAGCGGCACGTTGGTCTCGACAGGCTCACTCGAAGTACTCGGTGTAGGAAGAATCCAAGGATCCTCCATATGAGTCATTTGAAAAGAAACCAAGGTCATAGAAGTTGAAGCCATATCGGAACAAGATCCTATCATGAGGATCAGTGCAGGACAACTAAAACTTCCCATAAGGGATGGATACATGCCTACACCCACACTCCTAGTTGCCGGCTGAGTGTGCTCAACGATCGGGACCGAAGCTACCGAAGATGCAGTAATAGGCGGATTCTTGAATGTCATTTGATCAATCATTACAATCTTCCCATTATGTGGAAAGAATACAACGCGAAACAAGGAAGAAAAAATAGCTTGCATACTATACATCCAGTTCCTACCCAGCAAGAGATTGTAGTCGAGGGGTGCATCAACCACCTCAACCTCTATCGTAATGGTCTTCCCCCCCAAATGGACCTTAAGAGAAGGAAGGATGTCGTGCAGCCTAAAAGATCTCCCATCAAAAGTAGTTAACATAGTCGCTGATTTCGACAGCTCAGGAGAACCGAGACCCTTCCAACAAGCCAAAGACATCACAGAAGCAGCAGCACCCTCATCAATCATAGTGCACTTGACGATCATATTAAGACATTCTACGTGTTCCAAAAGCAACACATAGTAGGGCAAGTGAGGCTAATGTCCTGTGGTTTCAAATTTGATCACTGAGGAAGAATGATCACCATTCACACCAAGAGCAGATAGAAAATCCTTCCTTTGCGAAGGACAACTCTGAAGCACTTCCAATGCAGACATCGCACAAGGAGTATGGCCCAAGTCCTCGACAACTGAATAATTCTCGGTGGCTCGGGCATTTGGATTATGCTCTGAATGCTTAAGGACTCCCTTAGGAATGCGAGGTACAGCCTCAGGTTTATCCACAGGTTTCTCAATGCGCAAAGGGGTTCCTGGTGGATCAGGTTCTTTGCCTGGGCTGGGTTGTGACAAACCATAATCTTTCGCACGAGTCACAACCTTGGCAGCACGGACCATGTTAATTAACCCACGAGCACTAGTGTCTGGTGGATCATTCTCACTAGACTGGTCATCGGACTTCGAGTTCATATTTTGGTTATTCGGTAAAGGGTTCATTAGCACAGCTGGGCCTTGTGCTAAGAATCTCGAAGCTTCATCAATCCAAGGGCACAAGTAAGTGAGGTGATCATCCTTACATAGCTTGCAAGGGAATTCAACCTTACATTTTGCTTGCTTGTCCCCCCCAGCATTTTTACCATTCTTGTCATTATTGGTAGCATTCTCATTCGTATTCCCACCCTTTCGATTATTATTCTTACCCTTTCTTCTATTCCGTCCGGGCTGCTGGTTACCCTTCTGGTCTGACGATTGCACAGAAAGTACATTCGTCGTTTGGGTGGGTTGAGACGAAGCCGTAGCTTGTCCCGAAGTACATTGGTTGAGAGACAATTGACTAACTTTTTTTGCAACCGAATCTATAGGTTTCACACTTGCACAACCCACAATTCCATCGACATGTGTGTTGGGGCTCCAACCTTAGCAATCCTTGAGTGTGGTAACTCCGTGGTTTTTGTGAAAGTTTGTAAGCGAAGTTACGACTCAAAATAGTCTTAGGGGTGTCGGGGTAAAGTCAAATCTCCATTTTTGTAATAAACTCATGGTTTAAGCCCAGGTTTTAGGGTTCGGGGTGCCCATGGTCTAAGTCCATGGTTTTGTAAAAGTGTGCTATATAAATAAGCACTCTTGTAAAGAAGTGAGGTTAGGATTTTGATGTAAAAAGAATTGATGCGAAGCTAAGGCTATTTTTGGTAAGAGAAGGTCTAGTCCTAGCTGTGTATGTGGACGACCTCTACAGCTATGTGCGCAGAGGGTTTGTAAGTGATTAAGAAGATTTGCAGTTGTGTGCGCAGAGGCCTGCAGCTGTGTGCGCGGCTTTAAGAACTTGAAGGGATATGCAGCTGAGTGCGCAGATCAAAACTGTGATTTTGTAAAGAAGTTGAATAAAACACAGTTCTGTGGACGTAGCCCCTACACTGGGGGTGAACCACGTTATATCTGGTGTTGTGGTTCTTTGTGTTATTTCTGTTATGTTCTTTTATGCATTGATAAAAATATATATATCTGATAAGTAAGATCGCTGCTAAAATAATAGCTTCGCTGTAAATTCCCAGTAAGGGTTAAGCAAGTCACAGTTTGTTCATCTAACTGGGAAGTTATATATGTGAATGTTGAAACACTGTGTTATTTGATTGTAAGTTATTAAAGTCTAAAGGTACAGTAATATCCCTCTTCTGCTTGCAGAAACCTGATTCTGCAGCAACCCATAGTTGTTTCGGGTGAGACTGCAACCTGCTCGCAGGTTGTTGCCGAAAGGGCCAACATTGTGGGTCTTTTGTTGGTGCGAAGTAAAAGGTATAAAACCCGGGTCTACCCTATAGCCCAACTAATTGGTTTCGTTGCCAGTTGAACTCATTATCTGCTCAAGAGGGGTTTACATCGTACCTTGAGGGCTATGTTTTGGAGACCCTCTGTGCAAGAAATCGGTGATTCGGTGCACGAGACCTATCTGAAATTTGCTGCGCACGAGAACAAAGATCCGCATCGTAGTGCGGACGAATTTTTACAAATGTATGTTTTTGCTGATGTTTATGAGATTTTTTTTGGTACTATCCACATAGAGTTGCACCAGTGGTTATCTAGGTTATCCGAGAGAAGGACGAATTTCCAAAAAGGTCAGTTTCCTGCTTGGACCCCCGCAAGAATTAATATATTGAAAATGGCGAACAACGAGATATCCCGCGCTATTAATTTCTGGATGACGCGAACGTTGGAAGCCTTTGTGACATAGTTTTCCATCGACACAAGTACCTCTTTTAGTGAAGCTGAACGGCAGTTCTTCAAAGGCCCAAGGGGTAAGTTTCTGAATTCCTTTAGTTTGCAAATTAAAATGCTATTAGCTGAAAAAGGTATTAGATGTAGAAGGAGCAAGTCGACATAAGTCGACTTGAACGAAGACTGACTTAGTCGATCAACCGACTAAGTCGATGGACCGACCTAGTCGATCGGCCAAGTAAACATAGTAATTAAGTCTGCTAACTAATAGTTGTGTCGGTTCACCGAACCGACAGGTAGTTATTTTGTAACTGTTTGTAAAATGTATATATTAGGCTGTTGAGCCACACAAGAACAAGTTCAGTTCTTGGCTTGGTACGAACTATTGAGAATAATATAATTTGTTCATCCTATCTATTCTTGTCTCATGTCTCTGTGTATATTTCTGTATATTTTTGTATGTATTATTGGTCACCTTATGTGATCTGTGAGATTACAACATTGGTTCCATTGCCGGGACATGGCTCCGACTTATGCTGGAAAGATGTCGACAGATTCAACTTTCCCTCAATATTAAGAAATGCATATTTATGACTCCCATAGGCATACTCTTAGGACATATTGTCTGCAAAGAAGGAATCAAGGTTGACTTTGCCAAAATTAAGATTATTCTCGACCTAAAACCCCGAATAAACCCTAAACAAGTTAGGGTCTTACTTGGTCATACTGGGTATTATAGGAAATTCATCAGACATTATTCTGATATGACTTACCCTCTAGAAGAATTACTGAAGGACGATATCGAATTTAAATGGACAGAAGAATGCCAGATCTCCTTCGACAAATTGAAGAGAAAACTGGTCGAAGCACCCATACTTAAATTTCCAAATTGGTCGACCACATTTCACGTGCATATCGATGCTTCAGGGATAGCAATTGGAGCAATCCTGACTCAACCAGGAAATGATGGCATGGATTACCCTATAGTTTACAGCAGTCAAAAATTAAATAAGGCTAAAAAGAACTATTCGACCACTGAAAGGGAAGCCCTAGGAATGGTATTTGCACTTCATAAGTATCGACACTACCTCTTAGCTAACCCCTTCATATTTTAGACCGACCATCCGACTGCACAGTCCTCAACAGTAATCAATTTTGGAGACAAATCGATTTTTGTACCTCCCTATTTCTTCGGGACGAAGAAATGTTTTGTTTGTGGGGGAGATGTAGAAGGAGCAAGTCGACATAAGTCGACTTGAACGAAGATCGACTTAGTCGATCAACCGAATAAGTCGATGGACCGACCTAGTCGGTCGGCCAAGTAAACACAGTAATTAAGTCTACTAACTAATAGTTGTGTCGGTTCACCGAACCGACAGGTGGTTATTTTGTAACTGTTTGTAAAATGTATATATTAGGCTGTTGAGCCACACAAGAACAAGTTCAGTTCTTGGCTTGGTACAAACTATTGAGAATAATATAATCTGTTCATCCTATCTATTCTTGTCTCATGTCTCTGTGTATATTTCTGTATATTTTTGTATGTATTATTGGTAACCTTATGTGATCTGTGAGATTACAACACTAAAATAATAGCTTCGCTGTAAATTCCCAGTAAGGGTTAAGCAAGTCACAGTTTGTTCATCTAACTGTGAAGTTATATATGTGAATGTTGAAACACTGTGTTATTTGATTGTAAGTTATTAAAGGCTAAAGGTACAGTAATATCCCTCTTCTACTTGCAGAAACCTGATTCTGCAGCAACCCATAGTTGTTTCGGGTGAGACTGCAACCTGCTCGCAGGTTGTTTCCAAAAGGGCCAACATTGTGGGTCTTTTGTTGGTGCGAAGTAAAAGGTATAAAACCCGGGTCTACCCTATAGCCCAACTAATTGGTTTCGTTGCCGGTTGAACTCATTATCTGCTCAAGAGGGGTTTACGTCGTACCTTGAGGGCTATGTTTTGGAGACCCTCTGTGCAAGAAATCGGTGATTGGGTGCACGAGACCTATCTGAAATTTTCTGCGCACGAGAACAAAGATCCGCGTCGTAGTGCGGACGAATTTTTACAAAGGTATGTTTTTGCTGATGTTTATGAGATTTTTTTTGGTACTATCCACATAGAGTTGCACCAGTGGTTATCTAGGTTATCCGAGAGAAGGACGAATTTCCAAAAATGTTAGTTTCCTGCTTGGACCCCCGCAAGAATTAATATATTGAAAAGGGCGAACAATGAGATATCCCGCGCTGTTAATTTCTGGATGACGCGAACGTTGGAAGCCTTTGTGACAGAGTTTGCCATCGACACAAGTACCTCTTTTAGTGAAGCTGAACGGCAGTTCTTCAAAGGCCCAAGGGGTAAGTTTCTGAATTCCTTTAGTTTGCGAATTAAAATGCTATTAGCTGAAAAAGGTATATTGCTCCTTGATTCAAACTATTAGATTTAGTAGTACTAACCTATGATTGCAAGTGACAATATATTTGACGAGCAAAGTGGTTTGCTACAAAGTGGAAAAAGGTACAAGAGAAATTTTGAGTCCTATACCCTAGGTCAGGATATCAAGTCTACCCCTGTAAGCCCCACAGATTCAGAACCCGAAGAAACTCCTTCTGTTGGCCATCCCCCGGTAACCCCACAGCATAGACCTGTTATCCCTGAGAATCCGTTGCAGTCGGCAAGTAACCCTAGCACGAATATTCCAGTCACAGGTCAGTCTACCCTAGTAAGTTCCCCCCCGCCTACCTCCAGTCCCCCTCCGACTCGCCCTAGATCCACTATGGCCCACATGACTGATGATATTAAGCTCCCTGTTTTCAAAGGAACGAGATCAGAGGATCCAAAGCAGTTCTGGTTTTTATGTGAAGCACTGTGGAATGCTAAGAACATTATAGATCCAGCTGTAAGAAGTGCACAGCTCGTTACTTATTTCAGGGACCGGGCTTTGACCTGGTTCATGAAATTCTCCAGTACTCAAATTCATGCCTTAGATGATATTAAAGCTGCAATAATTAAAGAGTTTAAGAAACCGAAATCAGAGTCACAATGTATCACTGAATTGAAAGAGATTCAGCAGCGGCACGGCGAATCGATATGGGACTTTGATCAGAGGTTCAAAGTTCTATTAGACCAAGTCAGTTTCACCATTGGACCTGCGTAGTAGAAGGAACGGTTCATTACCATATTACTGCCACATATCAGAACACCACTCATGCAATACAAGGTTGCTGACCAGCAAGAGGCTCTGGAAATCGCGATGAAGCTTGAGACCACCCCTGTCGAAGATAATTCTGGTATCGCTCAAATCCAAGCACAGTTGGTCGCGATGGCTCTCGAGCTTCGCGATATCAAGAAGGGAAAAACTGGTCATGAAGAGGTTTGGTGTACACAATGTCGGACAGAAGGTCACGACAGGGAACAGTGTCTTGTCGTAAGAAACTACCTAAATACTGGTGCGCCAAACCCGTTAAACCCCGTTGTTCTATATTGTGAGATTTGCTGGACAACTGGCCAGCATCAACCCGAAAACTGTCACCTGCTCCAAAGATATGTGCAAGCCCCCAAGAACGCCTACTGCAAGTTTTGTAAGTCAGTAGGACATAATGAAGATGAGTGTCACAGTTACGACCTCATGAGAGAGCGCACCTATGACGCCTATCGGGTACAAAATGAGGGTCAGGGCAATGATGGCTATGGCTACCGCGGTGGTGCATCCGGTAGAGGTACTTTTGGAGGTCCTGGTCATGGTGGTATGACAGGAAGAGGCAGAGGATAGGTTGTCTGTTACAACTGTAACCAAGCAGGGCATCTAGCTAGAGACTGTTGAAACCCAACTACGACATGTCGGTATTGTCGCGCAGTAGATCATGTGATTGAGCAATGTCCACAGCTAATAGCTAAGATTCAGGAAAGAAACAGTGGCCCTGCTCAGAATATTCAGATGATTTCCGTCGAGCAAAGACCTACCCAAGCCATTAATGTTGTCACGTAGAGTGGAGCTACGACACACCTACAGAATACAGAGAAACAGCCTGACAAGGTTCGGGTTCATAAGGCCCCTGCGAAAGTCCAAGCAATTGATAGTGAAAGAGAACAAGAGCCAGTCATGGAAGCCAAGCACGATTTTGTTGATCCTAGCACAGTAGTAGTACCCACGCAGCAACATCAGCAGGAGTCACAACCACAAGACGCTTCGACGGATAAAGTAAGTACACTGTCCTCCTTTTTACAGAGCTGTATGAAACTCTTAAGGAATCAGAATGCTTTAAAGGAGTTGCAAAAAGTTCTTGCTTTCTGTGAACCTCAGAGAAGAGTTGATAAGGAGAAAACTGTTAATTGTGTCCGAAGAACTGGGAGGGAAATGAGATTGAATGCTCAGATAGGGGAGTATGATATGACTGATGTCATTCTGGACCTAGGATCAAAATTCAATGTCCTAACCAAGCAAACCTGGGAGCAAATGGGGAAACCTGCCCTTGCCTGGTCCCCTATATAGTTGAGGTTAGCCAATCAGCAAAGGATTGTGCCCCTAGGGAGATTCCCTAGTGTCCCAATAGATATTGATGGGGTCAATACTTTAGTAGACTTCGAATTTATTGAGATCATTGATGACAATAATCCCTATCCAACCCTGTTAGGATTTGAATGGGCAATGGAAAATGCTGCAGTCATTAACCTTAAGAAGAGACAGATGACCTTCGAAGGGAAGGATTTGCGAGTCACAATACCACTGGACCCTTCTCAAGGAGAAAGGTACACAGAACCACTCACCGAAAAAGCTCAAGATGTCCTGGACCATATTTATAATATCACAGCTAAGGAAGAAGATTATGTTGATCCCTCTGCCGAAGGTCTCATGGATTGGCAGTGCGACAGCTCCTACATGATGAAATCAAAGGATGGGTTAGAAAATTGGTAGAACAGACTCTATGAACTACATGGACATAGATGTGCCAGAATTACCAAGTCTCTCAGATGGCTTGGTGTACAGGTCAAAGTTCTCCCTAATGTTGATGGCTTGTCAGACCCAGAACAACTCCTTGTACAATTCTCAGAACAGATACCAGAATCACAGAAAATGGAGATTTTGGACCCCGCGTTCAGAACCACAGCAGCCCGGTGGTGGAATGCCCATGAGATGTACACCCCTAGTTGGGTAGCTCGTCAGAAAACCCTTCACCTAAAAGTCAGGGATCTCCGACAGGAGGTGCGAAGCCGGTTCATTGGGAAGGATAGCCCACAAGAACACTTGGAGTAGTATTACGAAGCATGGAAGCATGTACCTCGTGAAGAATGGGTACATTGGTTTGTACACACCCGGGCACCTGTAACAGAGAACTGGTATGTGAAGATCGAGCTTCATCATGCTACTGTCTTTAGTGCCCAAGAAATAGCTGAGTACCGCCCTGGGTTGACGGAACAAAAAGCTAAGGGAGTGAAGCTCACAGCTGGGTCGCAGAGTTTACGACGATATGACGAAGGTCAAAGTGGCGCCAATGGCCCTTATTGTGATGCAGCTACAGTTCTGGTTATGCCGAAGCACAAAAAATGTGGCGCAGTCTAAAAGCAGACCGTTGGAACACTACCGATTTGGCGACGCGGGTACTTTAATTGCATTAATTACCTGTCCTAATGATATCTGTGGAAATATAGTGCCGTGGAAAGAGGATCTCTGTCAGATTTGGTGCCTTCAATGCACAGTTATGACGAATTTAATCGGTGGATTGTATAAGAAGACACCCAAACCCGGGGAAATTGCATTACGCATTTCCTTGAGTATCATAATTGAACATATGTCAGCTGATCGTGAACTTCAGGATCTATTGAGAGAATTTGAACAGACGGGTTTGCAGAGTTTTTTCGCCAATCCTCCTACCTCTACACCCTGCGAAGAAACTTCCCCAGTGCTGTCCCAACCAATGCAGACACGATCTACTAGGAAGAATTTTAAACCAGAAGTACGCTCTAAGAGGAACGAAGATCGACACAAGCAGTCGGGGAAAACATCGGAGGATCCTGAGATGAATCCGTCGGGTTCCACGACGGTCCCACCTGCAGAAGATGAGAACATTGCATCGAAGTTTCCACCATATATTCCACCAGTTTTCCCAGGAGTTCATCTACCACGGTGGACAAAGAAGTTCACAATACACACCCCTTCATTGCCACAGGGTGTGCAGTTGGTCGGGACCATGACAGGGAAAATCGACCGGCTCAAGTATGCCGACCATGACACGAATGTTTGTGGGAAATTTCCACAGTTTGCACCAGGATGATAATTGCATCATGTCAACTATCCAGAGAATAATGTGACATTGTTGGAAGTAAAACAGTGGGGTGCCGGCTTGGATCAAGCTGGCCTGCTGAAGATGCTCAATGTTCCCCATTTTGGTCGCAGCACACAGGTAACCATAGTGGTCAAGCAGCTGCTGGCATTAGTACATGATGGCTACCTATGGATAGGAGATAAGAAAATCCCTATTAATGGCGAACTCATTCATAGGATTACAGCCTTACCAATCATGGGGCCTAATCTGGCGACCGAATTGCCTTCAAAGCATGAAGATACGAAGCTCGCACAAAGCATGAAGGAACGCTTCGGCCTGACGAAGGGCAAACGAGGGTATCACACTTCCGCGTTTCAACACCAGGAGATTTGCTTCATAGTTGAGCTTTTAGCATGCAAACTTATGTGGAAGTGTAGACCATATGAAGTGCCTGCTCCGGTTATCAGAATTGCTGCGAACTGTGCCGAAGGCTACAGTTATAAATGGGAAACGTATATCGCGACGGAATTCCTTGAAGACGTTTGTGACACATAGGAGAAAGGTAGGCCCTTTCATTATTCATGGTTAATAATCCTTATTTCCCTCGTAGGATGGCAAGAACTTACCGAAGTGCAGTTTGCTGATATACCTCCAGACCTGCCTAGCGCAGTGCGGTACGCATCTCTATGGGTTTCCCAGGATAAAACCCTACAACAAATGACAAACTGTGTGTTTGCCTTTTATATGATGACTATCTCGTATGAGATCACAAAAAATCCTCGGCTTAGTAATGAGTTATTCTCTCAATATGATGGCGCAGCCCATTTCAGCGCTGACATGCATCACATCTTCATTCAGGCCCACACGGATCCAAAACATCAATGGTTTAAGTTACCATATGTAGTGACCAAAGATTATATCCTCGCGGTAGTGCGACATTGGCCAGCTGAATGGTTGAAGGACGCAGGGACAAGAACCACCATTCTAGTTCCCCCAATTACCCACCTGGGCCCAGGCCCTAGGCCCACACAGCAGCAGGACCCCCCCGAAGACAGTGAAGAGCAAAATTAGCCGCAGCAGAGTGCAAGCGATCAGGGTGGAGATGATGGAAATGAAGATGAAGAAGAGGAATCAGTTAACACTACTTCAGACCCTAATCGACAGGATAAGCGTAAGACACCAGAGCTAGAGGAAGTGAACAAACTCCAGCCCCGAAAGAAAATGAAGGCGTCAAAGAACAAGAATATTGACAAGGAGCCCAGCCTAACAAGTGAGGAGCTTGATCAAGCTCTATCAAAGTCCACAGAAGTTCTCACCAAGAAATGGTTAGAATTTGCAGTTACACATCTGAATGCCATCACTGGCGTAGAAAAGCACATGTCGGAGTTGAAGAACTTAGTAGAAAAAACACTGACGGCCACTGCAACAACTAGCACCCTAGTCAGCGCACAGGCAGACCTAAGGCAATGGCCAGCCCGAGATAACAAAAGCCAAGTGTCGAGTGCAGCCCTCATATTAACGGATGCAGCGTCCCATTCAGAGATGAGTATGAAGGTTGGAATTGACTACACCAAGATGTCCATGACAGAGCTACATCTCTGTGAGTTAGAGATTATGAAGGAAATCCAGGCATGCGACCAGTATTCGCAAACGCAGTTGGAACATGCCATAAGTCAGCAGCAGGGTTTCGCAGCGCAGCTGGAGGCAACGGAACAAAGAAAGAGGGATGCAGAATGCAAACGGATCACATTGGTATGAGTTTTAGATGAGGCATGTCGAAGTCTTCCTGACTTCGACGTACAGTTGGTCGAGGAACCCGAACAAAGATTAGTCAGGCTGAAAGACTACGCACAGCAGTCTCGCAATGAAATAGAGAAGCTCAAAGCAGAACATGAGGCTCAGATTTTGGAGCTTCAAATCCGCATCAACCTGGAGAGCCCACCAGGGGTCAGGGAGCAACACCGGGCAGACATTCAGGCCTCTGCAGCCAAACTATCTGATATTGCGAGCAGCGCAGCAAAGCTGCTAGACGACAATGTTGAAGCCTGGACCACCCTGCAGGAACATCCAAAAGTCAGACAGTTGCAAGAAACCAACAGGCAGTGGCAGATAGAGTTGGATGCAATAAAAGTGGAAATTAAGACTCTGCCACTTATGGAGAAAATGCTTAAGGTAAAGCGAAGCAACGAACTCCAGCAGGAAATTGAGTCGTGCAGGGAAAAAGCAACAAAAGTAGAAAATTCTATGCAACCACTTATTAGCAAAGCTTTCGAGTTGAGTACTACTGTGGACACCCAACTCAAGGTTCTAAGGGAGTATGATGCATTTGCGTAGGAAAAGGCCAGCAAAGCATCAGCTGCAGTATTACAGGAGTTGGTCGAAAAGGAGCAAGTAGCTGACAAAATCATGTGAGGCCTCAACAACCGGTACGCTATCTTTGCTGACAGAGTTCGCCTACCAGAGGAGCAGCAGAGTGTCCTGGGACGGGACACTAGTGAGTCTTAGGGGCCTGTTGGGGCTCCAACCTTAGCAATCCTTGAGTGTGGTAAATCACAGTTTTTGTGAAATTTTGTAAGTGGAGTTACGACTCAAAATAGTTTTAGGGTTGTCGGGGTTAAGTCAAATCTCCCTTTTTGTAATAAACTCATGGTTTAAGCCCAGGGTTTAGGGTTCGGGGTGCCCATGGTCTAAGTCCATGGTTTTGTAAAAGTGTGCTATATAAATAAGCACTCTTGTAAAGAAGTGAGGTTAGGCTTTTGATGTAAAAGGAATTGATGCAAAGCTAAGGCTATTTTTGGTAAGAGAAGGTCTAGTCCCAGTTGTGTGCGTGGACGACCTCTGCAGCTGTGTGCGTAGAGGGTTTGTAAGTGATTAAGAAGATCTACAGCTGTGTGGGCAGAGGCCTGCAGCTATGTGTGCGGCTTTAAGGACTTGAAAGGATCTGCAGCTGAGTGCACAGATCAGAACTGTGATTTTGTAAAGAAGTTGAATAAAACACAGTTCTGTGGACGTAGCCCCTACAATGGGGGTGAACCACGTTATATCTGGTGTTGTGGTTCTTTGTGTTATTTCTGTTATGTTCTTTTATGCATTGATAAAAATATATATATCTGATAAGTAAGATCGCTACTAAAATAATAGCTTTGTTGTAAATTCCCAGTAAGGGTTAAGCAAGTCACAGTTTGTTCATCTAACTGTGAAGTTATATATGTGAATGTTGAAACACTGTGTTATTTGATTGTAAGTTATTAAAGGCTAAAGGTACAGTAATGTCCCTCTTCTGCTTGCAGAAACCTGATTCTGTGGCAACCCATAGCTGTTTTGGGTGAGACTGCAACCTACTCGCAAGTTGTTGCCGAAAGGGCCAACACTGTGGGTCTTTTGTTGGTGCGAAGTAAAAGGTATAAAACCCGGGTCTGCCCTATAGCCGAACAATGTGGTCTAGGTTTGACCTTGGGATCGAAACTGGAATGAGGAGCGTTGGGAATAATCTCATACAACAAACCGGACTGAGCATAGATCAAGTCTAGTTCCTGCACCCTAAAGATCGCTTGTTCCTTATTCTGCACTCCGGATGTGGAAACATCCTTCGTGATATATGGCAATAATGATTTGAGGAACCACTCGAGAAGGAACTCTGGAGATATAAAGGGTTTAATTAATCTCTTCCATCTACGCTTCTCCTGAATATGATCAGAAATATGGGTGAATTTATCTTGCCGAAATGTCGACAAGAGTTCAGTACCAATGTCATAGCACACTGGTAGCTGAAAGTGATTAAGAATGGTCATCGCAAGATTATTGAACAAAGTGAAATCTCCCTTTGGCAACTCTATATACCATTTCGCAGCAGGCCCTGTAAGGGTGCATTGAAATAGTCACAAACGGATTGAGTCCTGATGTAACGAATTCGAAGAGCACCAAAGGTGAAACGTAGTAACGTGTTCGCTCAGATCCTCTCCCGGTTTTCCTTCAAACTTAGGTATGTCTGAAGGAAGCTTGGTAGGCACAGTCGACCAAGCCGGGTCGTGAGCCACAGGATCGTTCGTAAGTCTCGATAAGTCAGGAAGGTTGAGCGTCGCAAGGAAAGGGATCCTAGGATGATGAGGTCTATGGACCGCTCCCTAGTTCATATAGGGTTGAGCACCACCATGGCCTTGGCCATAGTGTCCTCCTCCTGTCTGACCCGTATAGGGTGGCGTGGTAGTACCATGATAAGGTGGACCTTAACTAGTAGGAGCTACAAAGCCATAATTAGGAGAGTAAGCAGGTTGTTGATACCCACCTCCATAAGGTGAAGAAACCTGTCCATACTGCGTCCCGTAATAAGGTCCATAGGTCATCGCATGCGATGTCCCATGGGACACTACGTAGGTAGGAAGATAAGCTCTGGAAGGGGGAACATACATACTAAAAGTAGGTATATATGCCCTGGAAGTAACAAGCTAACCGCTAGAAGCGTGAACATAGCCTCCCAAAGCAACAAGCGGTATGTGAACTTGAGACACAATCAGCCTAGTAACCGCAGTACGGACCTGACTCATAGCCATATATCGGCTCAAAGGACCACGTGAATAAGGTGGAGGATGTACATTTGAAGAACTCAGAACCGAGGATGAAGGAATCTAAGTAATAAGATATGTAATACCGCCTATCGTCACTTGTCTCAGTTCTGGTATCCTAATCGGATCGCTAACCCTAGACCTAGGAGGGAGATAAGATGTAGCTTCCACCACAGGGATGGAAGGTGCAATGTGACTAGTACTCCCAAATCTCTCTGCAAGGTAAGGAATGTGATTTCCCCCAGGCATAGCGCTAGGCTCGAAGTCAAATTCAACATGAAATGTCAAATCATGCATAGGAAAACCAGACGTAGCATAATACCGTAGCTAGTGCTGGCAGGTTCAAAGTGAGTCTCAGCATCTTTCGACATTCCATACCGGTAACGTGTCAATGGGGAATCAGCCCTAGAGTGAGTAGGTCTATCGTGCAAGGATCCTATCTGGGAAATCACAGGACCAAACTCAGCTAGGTCAGGTGAAGGATCGTATATAGGAGTAAGTTCCCCATCGTCAATCCAAATGGGAGGAGGTGGTTCAGGAATATTCTCTGAATGATCCTCCATGGTGTGTGAATCAATGTGTGACATAGTCCGCCTGGACTGTCTAGGTCTCTCTCCCAAAGGAGGAGGAGAAGTAGAAGGCATAAGTCCTACTAACCGACAAGAATGGCATGGAACAACACTCGAATCCACAATAACTCAAAAAATAGCAAAGACTCTCTATTTACGTAAACCCTAGGCCATGACAAGAACATTCCTAAAAAAAAAAAATTAGGCTAAGAAAAACATTTCCGGTTAGAAACAGAGGTCAAAACAGACTCAGGTAGTGCCAAAGGAGACTCAACAACTAACAGCATTCACCCACCAACCAATTATCTTCCACAAAAAGGAAAAACCAAGGGTATACGTGACTGTTCGTAGTAAACCCATGTGTATATGAGGAAATCACAGAGGAAACCACGTGTATACGCGACTGTAAATCAAAAAACCGCGTACAAGACGAAAAAGGTGCATAAAACAAGGTAAACAAGCAGGCTGAGACAAACTTCACTGCAATCAGACTCTACCAGGCATACATGCCCCCAGACCCGACACAGAAACAAGAGAGAAAGAGAAATTCAAATACATTGAATGCCGAGAAAATCACCCCCAAAGGACAACTACTAGGAACTCCCCAGCAGAGTCGCCAATTCTGTTACAAAGAGAAATTCCTATGGCTTGGGGTACCACAACAGACAACTTTGACTCCAGAAATCAATCTTTCCCAATATGCAATAGAAATAAAATGTCTAACACTAAAGGATCAAACCTCATACCTTATTCTGGACGGTTGAAGTAGATCCCCGTTTAGCTTTCCAATCTTCAGCTTGAATTGATAGAATACTTCCTCAACAACAAATAAACAATACAAGCATACTATATATCATGGTGTTAGATCTATTCTAGCATATATAATCAATAATGTAAAAGCATTTGACATATTCCCATGGATAAAATATTCAATCAAATACACATCATTGGACAGGAAAATATATTTCTATTAATATAAATCAGAGATTACAAGATATATACAACCTCTGACAGCAGGTTTGCGAACCGAAGAAACTGAATCCCCCACTTGGGCCTCCACCACTTCAATCCTCCATCTCTCGATAGCAAGCTCACTAGTAAAAGGCAAGCTTGGGAAGAACACAAAAGTGCTCCAACGGACAAAGGGATGTAGACTCAAGTATAAGTTCCGGCAACAATGGACTATAGTTTCTTTGCTCTCAATTCTCTCTATCTACCTTCGATGTACCAAGGGGTTCCTTATATAGCTTTCAAAAGGATAATGAAAGGTCGAATCTGAACGATCTCAAGGCATATGGAAGGCAAGGAGTCGAATGAGTCGGATCCATGTCAATGAAAACTCCAAAAGGATTTGGATTATGCACACATCCCAATATACGCGGTTATATGGGTCAAACCCACGTATGTACGCGGTTATCATTTTTCATATATGCGGTTAAAATCCGCGTATATCATTTTTCATATGGTTTTAAGGATGATCAAGGAAACATCAAAGGACAAAATATGGTCCATGGGGTCTAAAGAGTCTGCAGCGAGATAGGGGAAGGCCATACAAAGTGTGATTCACCTAGAGTGTTGAAATCCACTATAACAGGCCTCGACGATGATGGTCTAAAGACACAAATTGAGGGGGATCTCCTTTTAGGTGTAAGGAAGAGCGTGTTGAATCAATGGTGTCTTACTGGTGGTGACTGGTAATGAACTTTGGACCTCGGTTTGATCGCTTCCTATTGGTTCACAAGTGGTCACTCGGCCACCAAGACTGTCAAAAGAAAGCACTTACATTTTTCCTCACATAGCTGTTCTAGTCAATCAAAAGGGGTCGTTGCTCGTTTCACTTGGAAATTCCTCTCGTTGGCCAGCTACATTGGGGTTCCTGCCATACTCCTTACAGTGAGTTTTAGGGTAAAGCTCAAGTACTTCCCACAGTTATGGAAATTAGGGACTTATTTCCTCAAACTACAAAATTTGGATTAAGTAAATTGGTTACTTTTTAAGGTTCGCTCGAGGACATGAACCGAGTTTTGTTGAATTATATGGTATGGTTGTGTGTGTACTTTGTGTATGAGGTTTGTTTATTTTTATTATTTTTTACTTCTGTGATAAGAAAATAGTACCAAAACTTGTGCACAGATCAGGAAATGAGCAACACAAACTATAACATACGAACCAGTGAAATACACAGAACCAAAGCACTACAAACTATAAACTTTTAATCAGAGATGTGACTTCCCTTTTTTGTATCCCTCTTAGTCCAAGAAATAGTTTTGGGCTCTCGTCAAAGTGGAAACAAGCCCACCCATAGATCCACAGGCGACTCCTCAAGTGCAAGGGTGCTCAACAGGGAGGGCACAAACGCCATGAAACCCCCAATGGTTTCCACCCCCTCTAGCTTCCAAGACACTTATTTTTATTGGACCAATGCAATAACAACAACAAGTTCCTATTACTACGCTTGCTCAACCCTCCGTCTTATCTCAGAATACCCTGGAGGGTGATTACTGAGTAGAGGAGGAAGGGATGAGCAAGGAGGTTAATTTCCAAGTATGTTCTAAAAATATTGAAATAATAGACTTGTAGAAACTTAACCTAGAAATAAACAGATTTGCATTTATAAACAGTTACCATAAAGGAAACCAAATTTAAAACTACTTACAGAAAAGATAGGTCGCTTCCACCTACTAGACAGCGGCGACTGAGTCACGCAGACAGTCCGAATAGCAGTGATAGGGACCTGAGAGAAAGGTCTCTCTTCTTGGGGTTGAATAGGAGACTGGTTCACACCTTTCGGGCCTGAATAGGTGACTGGGTCTCTTCTGGGCTAGAAAAAATAGAGACGGTGCCCAAAGAGGTGGGTCGCTCCTTTTGGGGCCGAATAGGAGGCTGGGTCGCTCTGTTCGGGGATGAATAGGCGACTAGGTCACTCCTTTCAACATGAAATAGGTGACTTGGCTTGGAAACTAAAAAATTTTAAAAACAAAGCCGAGAACGACCAACAGTAACTAGTACTGTCACCAAACGAGCTCGAATCAGCCTCGTTCGGGCTCGATATGGAACAGAAATAAAAGAAAACTTGTAAGAAACTACTAAACAACTATTAAAAACTTGCAAAAACTATTGAAAGTGTTACACCAAAATATTGCACTCTTGATCCATGTGTTAACCCTTTGCCTAATACCCAAGTTTCTCTCTACTAAAGTTGACTGAGATTGAGGTTTTTTCCTCCTTTTTTCCCTCTCTAGGAAGGTCAGCACTTTTGTCCTTCATGCTAGGAGTGTCGAAGTCATTTTTTCCTTTCATTCTAGGTGTGTCAGCGCTCTGTCTCCCACTGCTAGGAGTGTCGACGACGCTTTTTTCCTTCCTGCTAAGAGCGTCGATGGTGTTTTGAGGGAAAAAAATGAAGATTTGAGACCCTTCTCGAAGGTGGATGAGGTGGAACTCTATCCCTATTATCTAGGTGAGGTGGAATTTTGGTTCCTAACCTATATGGAAGATCCCTTAGACTCCTCCTCCTAATCCTCAACCTACTCTATCCCTTTAGCCTTATAAATTGAACCCTCTCTCCATTTGGAAGGGAGGAAGGTCTATGGTACTCTTATGCTGGTGGAATTTCTAGGTGGCTTACTATCTTGCTTTGGATGCTTGGCTTTGGCTTGGATTGTTGGATGGAAGATTGCAATGTTAAGGCTAGGTTGTAATGTTCTTTCCTATGTAATTCTATGTATCTCTTGATTACATTAATACAAATCTCTTTCCATAAACGTTGTTGTGTTAATGATGTTTATAGCTTTCTTCCTTAACTGTTAGCTTAGATCAATTATATGTTTGGATACACATATGTTGTTTTTTTGTTTCCACATGCTTTATAGGGTTTTGCAGGTGTACATCTAAATATTATGGAGCTTGGATCAACAAAGAGAAGAGGATATACGAATATCAGGTAATTGATCCATTTGTTTCTCTGCATTTCTATTTGATATAAGAAAGAAGATTGTATTTTGTATTTGATTTGTTCTAGATCCACTTGGACTAGGGAGATCTGGCTTGATTCCGATTGAGTAGATTTATCTAATAATAGAAAGACCTAGGATCCTAACGGATCAAACCAACATGGTTGCCAAACTGTAGCTAGACAAAATCCCTAGCTACGTGCATATGCACCTTCCTTCCATCAAAGGGATGGAAGGATAGAGTCTACAATGGAAAAAACAAGTTGCAGCAAACTGTTAGAAATGAAACAAATATCTGCATGTAATCTATGAACTAAAAAAAAATAATGGTGAGACAATACACCTTTCGATATGTTTTAAAAGGGGGTCACCATGCCCAAACTTATAAAAACCTCTCCACAGGCTGGGATGGTGTGGAGGTTGACTCAACACACCAAGGGAATGAGAAAATGGGGGAGTGAAATGGTTGGGAGTAGCTTGAGAGTGATGGTCTCTCAAGGTACTCCTGCGGGCATTATAACGACAGGAAGGAAAGAGTCATGTGTGATGAGGACCTCCACCCCTCTGTTTATAGTTTTTTCATCTCATTTTAGGGTTTTAAGCCCCTGGTTAGGGTTTTTGGGCCCTACCTAGGGGTTTAAGCCCCTTTCTCTTGTTTTAAACTCCTTTTTGGTTTTTTAGGCCCTTTTAGGGTTTTTAGGCCCTTTTGGGGGGATTTATCCCCTTTGTGAGCTTTTTAGCTCCCTTGTGAGCTATTTTGGCAATTTTTGTGGCTTTTTAAGCCCTTTTTTTATTATTTTTAGATTTTGAGAGAAAAACATAGGTCAAACATGGGTGTGGAGGTAAAATGGGTTAGGAATCGGATGTCTGAATATGGTGTAGTCTATATGAAGCAATTCAAGAAATTTTTTGCGTTAACAAACACTCCAACCATTGATGATCCCTGTATTATTCAATAAATCACCAACCTTCCCTTAAGAAAGTGCATGTTTTGATTGTCCATCCATCGATTCCCTATACCACTAGTAAATAAGTTGACATCTCAAATAAACAAAACTACTTTGAGGGGACTCCCAAATCCTATGCTTCCAATGTTCCAACAATAAATATTGGAGATGACCTTCATGACAAAAATAGTCCACAACAATGTAGGAGTCACCAAAAACCTGTAAGGAAAGAATGTGTATTAATAATGCAACATGAATTAATCCCCAACATGCCACTATCTCCCCTCTAGCATTAGTACTTGCACCACATTTTAAATAGGAATTGAAAGTATGATCACCACTCAACCTTAACACCATATTTCCACCCTCCACTCTCTCCTAGGATGCACCATAGAAAAATCCAAAAGGGTAGCTCGTAAAATCTTGGGGCATGATTATAGGGACAGGTGATACATGATCCCCAATGTGAAAATATAAAAATACCTAATGATCTTATAACACATAAGAACAACTACCTGGGACCACATCAAATATAAATGAATTACGGCATCTCCAAATCCCCTTGGAGACAAATAGTGGTAGTTCAACATATTTAGGGACTCACTAATTCCACCACTTAAATTCCTCCTCAAATGACTCATCACCCCACAGTCCTGTGATCCTAAAGAATTGACAAACCCCATGCTAGACCTTTTGCAAGAAATAGGAAAATACCAATAGATGATCAAATGACTCCCCGACCTATGGTAAAAATAAATAGAAACACAAACCCATGAAACCCATCTTGACTAAATTATCCTAGGCCAATATCTTCTTCTCCAATACAATCCATCCAAATAATTTTAAGCCTCAAGGATCCCTCTAGTACTACAAAGAATTAGACCACCAATTTGCATCCAAATCAACCCATGATTTTGTCATTTCCTCATAAGCAAGAAAAGTTGTTACTTGTCTTGAGGTACTGTTCCAAGACCACACTGTCTCATCTAGATGATCTAAAAAACTTACATTGTAACCCTTAAGCCACCCATTATAAGCCTCAGATTCAACAGCAAGATATCGGCCAAAGACCAAAACCTGAGAAAGAAACCATTGTTAGTTACGAGCTTCCCCCCTAGAATGTACACCAGTGTGAGACAATGTGTTGAATCCTAACATATATAAATGGTTCAGAATAGGAAGAGAGATCTTGTAAGCCTCTCCCCCACCAAAAAAGGGTATACACCAATACAAACCATGGCACCATCTCTAATCCTCCAAGAAATCATTAGACCCATAGTCGGAAGAGATGTTAACGAACCCTTCCTACCAAATATTCAAGGCCCTCATAAACCACTTTCTTTCTTTCCTGATCCATTCCACAACAAATGAGTTCCTCAAATACTTACCTCTAATAATGTTTCTCCAAAGACTAGAACTGACCAAGCCCCACCACAAGATTTTCATAGCCAATACTTTTGGAAAAAGAAAATAATTCTCAATCTCCCCCCACAAGTACTTAGGGAAAGACAACATATAACAAGTGGCCAAATGGAACTTTTGCGTATGCATACCACTGGACCAAAGAAACTCGAACAAACATTGGTTAATCTTATTTAAATTAAACTTTGGTAGTTTTTTCCAATGAGATCCAGCATATCGACAAATTTTGCATAGCGTAATTAATTAATACCAGCCCCACCCAACAAAGACAACCATCTAAATGACCAAAAATATATCCTCTTCTCAACCTTTTATAACAGCCAAATCCAATCCATCTTAAGATATTTATTGGGATTCAAATATTATCCCAAGTATTTAAGACCTGAATCCAAGCAATCCATTCTAAAGGGAATGAAGACATATATCATAGCTAACACATCAAGATCCACATCATGAAAA
Source organism: Pseudotsuga menziesii (assembly GCA_001517045.1). Lineage (NCBI taxonomy): Eukaryota > Viridiplantae > Streptophyta > Pinopsida > Pinales > Pinaceae > Pseudotsuga > Pseudotsuga menziesii. The sequence continues at coordinate 88,902 of LPNX010716650.1, forward strand.
AGAAAACAATATTTATGAGGGTCAATCTCCATATCAGATTCCCAATAGAAGATGGAAATAATACCCTGGAAACATTTCCATTCCTCCAGCAATCCAAAACCAAACAGTAACACATCATCCACAAATAAAAGGTGTGATAAAATTTCAGAGTTAGTGATCTTAATACCCTTGACACTGCCATCACTCCATGCCTTCAAAATGAGCATGCTCAGCCCTTCTTTGACTAGAAATAAAAGAAGTGGAGATAGTGGGCACCCCTTTCTTAAACCAGGATGACTTCTAAAAAACCCAATGGGGGATCCATTTACTAAAAAAAAAAAATAGCAGAAGAAACACAACCAAGTATCTAGTCTATGACCTCCATGGATAAGCCCACCTAAAGAAATATAAGTCTCAAGAAAGACCAATTAACGTGAGCATAGGCCTAAAATAGAATCCATCTTCAACACCATAGCATTTAATTTTTTATCCATATTGATAACATCAAATAAGGTCTCTCGAGCAACATTGATAGAAACAAATGTAAGTTTATCACTTAAGAACCCAAACTATTTCATAGACATATGTCTAGCCAAGAATAGCCTCCAAGTTTATCATATTCTCTTTCATATCCTTCTTTCAAACTTTTTCCCAATGGATAATCACCATTTTTACCTCCTTCGGTTTATAAGTAAGATATTCCATAGTCGATCCCACAACCCCTTGACCTAGTAATCTCCAACTGTTATGAATCATCATTGTAAATTCCTCAAATTCCAATCATCCATGACTAAACTTGAATGGGTACCGAATATTTTACCCCACAACTTCTAACTGAAGTGATAAAGGCATATGGTTAAATGTTCAATTTCTTCCCAACAAATTTTTCAAATGTTCAAACAATAAAAAACAATTTAAATGTTTGGCTACACCAACAAAACCAACATGACCATTCCTCAAAGTAGGCACCAATGGGATTCGGTGGAACATCCATTAACTTAGCAACATTGAAAAGTTGACTAAGAAATCCTGACAAAGGATATATCCTAGAATAAAATCCCTAAATATCCCAAGACAAAAGAAGAAAATTTAAATCCCCACCTATGATGAGATCAAGATCATTCAAAATTCCATGCATCTCCATATCACTCCAAAATACTTGATGATTATCATATGAACCATAACAATTTGGGATTTTGAGTAATAGGTCTAATTGCTACTATGACCTTCCACCAAAATACCAACAATAGTGGAAAAAGGAACCAATAAAACTTCCTTGGCATTCCAAGCAGTAAGCAAACCACCTACAAGTCCCAAAGCACCAATACAAGTCCCAAAGCACCAATCAAGCAATAGTTCCACCTTAGTAAGAGTCTCATAAAAACTTCACGATCCTTTGAACCCTAAACCATAGTTTCTTAGATGAGTATGATATCTGACCATTCAATTTACAAAAATATTTTAAAGGACCGATACTTGGGGGTACCCCCCACCCCTCTAATAATGAAGGACATAATATTCACCAAGAACCACCCAAAATGGGCTCATCCTCTCTAAGGGCCAAAGAAGAAACTGAAACACTGCTAACACCCACTTCAAAAAACAAAGAAGACTCTGAGGAACCATAAAAAAGGTTGCATCCACATTCTTCACCATTATCAACCATCTCCTCACCCCCCCCCCCCCCCCCCCCCCCCCCCCCCCCCCCCCCCCCCCCCCCTTTTTNTGAACCTCTCATATAGCACATGAAATCATGGGATATTAGATAATACCCTTAATTTCTGTAGATATTGATCCAAACTCTTTTTTTTTTGAAACGCCCTCCCAAAACCAAAAACCTTCCCCCCAGCCCATTTTATATCCTAATCCTTATAAAACCCCATACCCCACCACCCTAAGCCCCTCATACCACCCAATACATGCAATATATTGTCCTAATTTTTTACAAATTTAAAACATGCAATATGAACTCACATGCTAGGATATTGGTCAATAAGTGAAGCCCCCATGATTAAGCATTAAGCCTATATGCTCGAGAAAGAAAAGTAGACTCTTACAACGAAGAAGATGAAATATTGAAAATTGAAAAAGGAGTCTTCTTTAAAATATCCTTATATGAGGAACCTGGGACAGTGAGACATTACATAATACCTCATCCAAATATTGAACATTCAATCTATCAACAAGAACCAAGTCATCAATAATACCCTAAAAATCAACCACCTTTGATCTCTTAAAAGGAAGCCCGAGGTCAACATCCAGAGTACATGCTCCAGAGAAGGGAAATATTCACAAGTAGCCATAACTAAAACATCCACCCCCCAAGTCCCCCAAAACAGAAGAAGTTCCTATAGAGGGTCTATTCAGCAAAATTTCCTCGACTAGAACCCCAAATGCAAACCCACATTCCACTTTGTCTAGAAAAGTAACCTCATCTTCATTGAGAGATTCAAAAAAGAGGGAAACAAACAATTTAAGTTACCTGAAAAGGATGAGTATCCACTAGTCACCACCATTATTTTATCCACGACCAACACCCCCTTATCCACATTGAAAGGGAACACCATTCCCAACCCACAAGTAAGTATAGATTCCACTCTATGATTGTCATCCACCTCAAAATGATTATCCTTAGAATATCCCCTTTCTAGACATGAGTGGTTGAGGTGACTAGTATTATGGAACAGGAAAGATCAAAACAAAACACATTGATAGTCCATCCTTTGAATGATGACCCTTCTCATCCACTTTATCTCCACCTCTATTGGAAGACCCAAGGATAAATCAACTTCAACAAGAGCCCTAGCAACCCTCTTGTCAGATTGCTAGCACGATGACTCATCAAAGAAAATTGAATTCCCCGTCGCATTCTCCAAAATAACAATAATAATCTTCATGCATGATTCCAATGGGAGGCCATGAACCAATAACCATACATTCCTCAAAGTTAATTGATCATGAAAATGGTTGTAGTTTGAACTTCATTTCTTCAACATCCATGACCACTGACCCACCACCCAAAACCTAGCCAAAATATTCTCCCTATCTTTGCTCGCAAGAAACTACAAGTAAACCCACTTGATCAAAATCATATGACATCTAGGACTACAACCTAGTAAAGACTTCCAATGCCTCGATATCTAATGGATATATCTTGCTGACTCATGGAGGAGTATGATAACCTTCCCACCAAAGCTCCCTTGGACAAACTAAGAAATATGCTCATATTTACACCCTTCCCTACCATCATGTGAACCCTTTCAGCCTGTGCTCAAAAAAACCTTAATAGACCTTTTACTTTGCAAACATGGTCACATACACAGGAATTCATGTAATGATTGTTGATCTATGTGTTTTCAGAATGTAAGTCTTGATGCATTTCGATCCCTGTAGGGATCATCCTCAAGAGCTCAATTTTGAGTGCTAAGATGCTCACCAAATTTTAGAAATTAACCCTTGTATAAATATTGGATGAATGAAACCCTAAAATTAATCATTTATGAGAACCTAAGGTAGGTCGGCACTATAAAGATGGTTTCTTTTGAATAATTATTAAATTTAGTTTCTTTTAACTAATTATTAAAGGTGGTTCTTTTAATTGATTATTTATTTTCTTGACGCATTGGTAGGTTCATGTTTTTTAAGAGTATAAAATAAAGTCATGCAATTTTCATTAAGTTTACATCCCTCATCTATGTTTAGGTTGTTCATATTCAATTCAATTTCCAGATATTCCATAACTATTTTGTGTGTGTATTGATCTACCTTATCAGTTATTTTAGGTTCTTCTAGGAAAACTAGGTTGCTAGTTTCTAGGGAATGCTCTGCCAGGGTGAACGTTTTAGTCTTACTCCATCTTAGGTCAGCACTATGTTCTTTGAGTCTAGTCTCAAAATATCATCCTATCTCTCCTATGTAAACTTTACCACAAGAGCAAGGTATTGAGTATATTCTCTTGTACACGCTCAGGTTGATATGGTCTTTAGTTGATTCTACCACCCTTCTTATGGTGCTTAGATGGGAGAATTCCATGCTAATGTCTCCTTTATTTAAGATTCTAGCCAATCTTTCTTATATACCCTTGATATAAGGAAGTGATACGATTTTACATTGTGTTTTCTCTTTATGTTTTGTGTTGGATCGTCTTGTTTTATTCATAATTTTGTTAAACTAGTTGAGTTTGTAACCATTCATCTTGAAGTTGTGACCTAAATGATTAAGTTCTTTTCCACATGTTCTTCATCTGAAATCCTTAATGCTTGAGTTACTAAAGTGTCAATCACTCTAGATTTCTAAGAAGGAAAATGATGTGAGTTAGCATGAAAGTATCTATCAGTGTGATTAGGATTTATATAAACTTGGTGTGCAATGGTACCATCATCTTTTTTGGTGAGATAGACATCAAAGAAATGAATGCTATTGTTTTCTTCAATCTCCATAGTGAATTTAATGTTTTCATGTTGGCTACTAAAATGTATGAAGAAACCATCCAAGCTATCTTTCCCATGAGACCAAAGAGAATTGGTGTCATCTACAAATATTTTCCATTCTTTGGGCTTAGGAGGAAAAAAATCCAAGGCTTGTTTTTCAAAATGATCCATGTAAAGTTTGGCTACCACTAGTGAAAGAGGGGAGCCCTTGGCTACCCACATTCTGACCGCGATGGTTCGGTTCTAGTTCATAGCACATGTCACAATGTACTTCAACAAAATTCAAATAGTCCTCCTCTGACCCTCCCGCACATTCCTTATCTAATTCGATCTTGTGAACTAGAGGAAAGAAACCAATCAAAGCCTTACCCAAGCTCCATTAGCAAGGCATTTCAAATCTTAGTTATTTAAATTTGTAGATATCTTTTGGTGTTATTTTTTTGTTACTTTCAATACTTCGAACAATGGTTGCACAGAGGGAGGAGTCCAGAAAAAGGGTCCTCCCATGTGGCCTTCCATTTCCAAAGGGTCCCCAGTTAACCTTGATGGAGTTAAGGTAGAAGGGATTGTATGGAAATTCACTAGATATTTGATTAATATTTATGTTATAGGGAAAGCATGTTACTCTTGAACAATTAAACTAGGGGAGCAATAGAGAATAGAGAGAGGTGAAGCTTCAAAATGGAAAGACCCTAAATGTTCTTAATGCCATTGAAACATTTACCTTCTTGGAAATGCAAAGGTAGTTAGTAGGTGTGGGTGAGAGAATGACAAACTAATAGAGTTCAACATTTTACATTATGGAGCATGATTATGGTACCCATGAACCATTATTACAATGTGAAGTATTATCGAGACCCACAACCTTCATATAGTGTATGAATTACCAATTAGTTTTTTTTTCCAAAAATCTTGCTTTTAAGCTACTTTTTAAGAAAAAAATAACCCGATTATTTTTGTTTATAGATACGAATTCCATTTTTTCCTTTCTTTTTTTGACAATCAAAATATAAATTATGTCATTGGATTTAGAATTTTTAGAGTTAGTTAGAAACTTGCAATGGTTATTAGAAATAAGAATATACACTAACAAGAATAGAAAACGCATTAATTCATCATTATGCATATCATTATAACTACTCTGTTAAGGACTATTTTTTTTGAGATAAACTGAGGAGGTGTTTTTATCCATGTCCTTGAAATTTCTGAAAGCATGCAAAATGTGGTAAAATTGTTTTATCACCCTCATTGAATGCAAAATACTAGATATCAAATAGCATTATGTCTACATCTCAGGTCAAACATGGCTTGTACATATTATAGACAATCATTATGGAAATGAAGTATCATGTTCCAACTAAATCATATATTTATCATACATAGCTAGATCCATTTCTAGACGATGATATCAATGACATATCAAAACAAATCACCAAAAAACATTTTACTTCTAAATGAGCCTTACAAAAAATTAAATATTGTAAAACAAGTACCGAACCCAACAAATTTAAGCCACAAATAAAATTGACAAACTTTGCAATACAAATAAAAGAATCTACCAGTATGCTTTGAACAGCTCTACAAGAAGACAACTAAAATAATGACCACTCCAATGTAGCCCTGCTATTATAATCAGTGTGGATTGATCTATATTCCAAACATCCCAAACATAAACAATAACATACATAAAATATGCAGATATACACTCTCATTCCAATAATAATTGCAGAGCGAGATCCTAATAAAAGCACAATTTAAACAACTGGGTCAAATTTAGTTTGAATATATAAAAACCATGTGGCGTCTCTCCATCAAGAGTAGCATCCACTAACAACATATAAATGTTAGTTGATAGTTTAAGCATGACAAGGCATAAAAGAAACCATATCTTTTGAGATCTATAACACTTTCACGGAACCAATACTCCTAGGATAGAATAAAACTATAATAACACCAAATGATCCCTAAGAATCAAGAGTTACCTAGAATTCAACAGACCTCAAAAAGAATCCATGGTAAAATGCACGATAAAAGGTAAATTTACAATATAATAATCTATTGTAACTGTGGATAAAAACCATAAAAAGTTTGACATAAATCATACCATGTTATTTATTGGATGAAAAGTGTGGCGTGAGTTTGTATTTTCTGATAAATTGCATTTGTTCCATGCCCCTTCAAGACTTGATATTTAAGCAATGGATATATTATGCGAGGATTACAATTATGAGAAAACCAAGAATGAAAAGTGGTATCACATCAACCAAAAGATTCACCTTGCAAGAAAAATATGATATGGGTGAATCATGAATCACTATAGTGTTCATGTAGAAAAAATAATCCCTTATTTTCCATCCAATACTGGAAAACAAGGGATAAAAGAAGGTATCACATGAAATTGACTAAAAATACAAGAAAATGAAACCATATGCCTAAATTACAAGGAAAATGGAGGGAGAAATAACCCTTGAGAGCCTCCATTACTGAAAATTGGGGGCGATAGAGTGCTTTCACTAGATTTTCTCTACAAATTGGGAGCGAACGATAGATTAGAGGGAGATTTTCTAGGGCTAAAATAGGTTTTTTTCATTTTCCTCATTAATATATGCGAGGCTATTCATTTTGGATTTTTTTTTTCTAATAAATATTGGGAGAATATATTTTAGTTGAAAATACCCTTTCCATATAATAAAATAGCCCAATAAATTTTTGTAACCCCTTAATATAGCCCCTAAAATTATCCATGGTTGAGACTTACCCCTTAAGCTTTTTGTTGCTCCAATGTTTAATTCTACCTCTAGAGTTGTTTCTTGTATATTCATAAGGGCATTAGGTCTTCTTTTTCTCAATAATAATGAAAAATATGTATCAAAACCATTTGCATAAGTAAGCTTAGCTGAAGTCTCAGTTGGTTTTATTTCTGTTGGAATTTTCCATACATCTTATTAAAAAACTTTGAAAAATCAGTAATTGACTCTTATGGATTTATTTTCAAAGATGCAAATTTTTTTAAGTAATATAAATTATCTTTGACATATCCCAAATCTTTCATAAAAAACACTTATAATACTTCAATACCATTTATTGAACTAGCTGGTAATTCCATAAACCATTTCCTACATTATCTGTCTAAGCTTTGCACAAACACTTGCATCCATACATCTTCATTTTCAATATTCTGATTATCAACAAAACTATAATATGCATTCCAATTTTCTCCAGCTGAGGTTTCACTTTGTCCATTAAACCTTGGAAGATATTTTAAATAATCCACCATGCAATGTATTTAGGGATTGGGGTAGTACTAATGGAGCATACCTATCAACAACTCTAGCTTGCATCCTATTAGGTTGAGTTGCTTCCATACTTGAGAATGATTGAGCAATATAAGAATGAGGGGATATTGTATGTACTGGTATTTCTTGATATAGTATCGACTGGGTTGAAGTAAGTTGAATCTGAGGAGGTAATGAAAAGTTGACTTTGTTAGTAAGAGGTATGTACTCAGATTCTTCTTTTCCTAGCTCTGTTGCTAATGGATTTGAAAGTTTTAAAAGATGTTGGTGACTCTAAACCAAAATCCTGTTGTTCTGAAATAGAAATTGGAAAACCTTGCTTCCAATCAGGAATTACATCTTCTTCTTTTAAGCTATGAAAATGAGGATTTTGGAAAGAAGAAGAAGTTTCTTGAGGAAAATCAAAATATGAAGACTTTTGGTAACCAACAATTCTAGTGGAAACTGGTTCAATAAGGGCTCTAGATTTATCTAAAATACTTTCAGGATCGAAGGCTTCGGGTTGTTGGAGTGATTATGTCTTAATTCTTCCCTCCCTTTCAGGTGAGAAGACTCCTAATTTAGGAATTATGGTATCTTGTATTGATTCACCTTCTTTCTTTACATTTTGTTTATCTATTGTAGAACTAATACCTTCCTTCTGATAATCCCTATCTTGTCTAATAATACTTCCTGGTTCGGATCTAGGTGTAATATTTTCTCAATAAGAATTACTCTGAGTTCCCACACTCTTATTATCCAAAATTGTTGAGGTGAATGATGTATCCTTTTAAAGATATATTAATTTTGTTCACCATCAAAATGAGAGCCTTTCAAATTAATTCCCATGGAAATAATTCAATCGCATCCCCAGTAATGGAACAAAAAGATGTATGTACCAGAGTTTGCACTAGACTACAGAAGTACAAATCCTAGGTGTCTAAGAGTTATAATCCATAAATTTATATGGTACCAAGATCATCCCAAAAAGGGAAACAAATAAATACCTTGTCGATGGTAGATTCCCCGCTGCGAACCTAACCTTATCTCTTCTTAATTGGCTCGATACGTACCACTCTCGTTATGGACGGGTGTACCAATGAATGATAAATAGTTATACTTTCAAATCCACTAGATATTTTCTTAGGACCTGCAACCAAGATGTTTAATTCTCTTCCATGTGACTATATTACACACATGTCGAGTGATCAATCACATGGAATAGCACAGTCGACGCTCGACCCCCATATGAGGAGGCATAGAACCTACCATATGAAAAAACTTGGGCACTAGGATGATGAGGACAAAGATCACATGATCACATTCCCTTTCTCACAATTTAGTAAAATTCATATGTCAAAATGTGGGCACTGGGATGATGAGGGGAAAGAGCACAAGCACTTTCTCATAATTTAGTAATTCATGTGATTGGGATTAACATTTAGGAACCTTGGTTATGAGAAGAAAGAGGACATGTACTTTCTCACTATACAAGATACTTTAGTAATGCATATGAATTAACTATGTGAATATTAAAATAGACATGTAATTCCGGTATTTATAATTATTAATATCAGTAAGCTTTTGAAATGATAATCGAATTTTCAAAAATTTGTAATCACAACATTGGAAACTAGTATCTGCACTGCTAGAAACTAATAATGAAACTTTCAAAAACCATTATAAAACTTTTGGAAACCAATTTTCACACTTCTGGAAACCGACAATCACATTTATGGAAATTGATAATCGCACTTTTGAAAATCGATAATCACACTATGGAAAACCAATAGTCACACTTTCAAAACATGTTTTAAGTCCAAATTCTCAATGGGAAGTCTATCTTAAAGTAAATCGAGGTTATATGCTTTATTTAATAATAATAACAATTAAGTTAATTAATTTCTAGAGATGTGTACAATCATAATTAAAGAGATATGTTTATGTCAATTCTCGCTATGTCATTCGGTTAAGGTGTCGGTCTTGTCAGTAGGTCGACCCGGGTTCAATTCCCCTTAGGGTTGAGCTCGTTGGGAGGAGACCAAAAAATCCAACCATGTTAAGGGTTGGTGTGGCCTAAGCTAGGTGCGATCCCCGAGTGACGTTGACACCTTATATGCCCCTAGGTTTCATTTCTTAACCAATAGTTCATTGCTATCGACCTCGATTGATGGGAAAAAAAGATGTGTTTATAATTTATTTGTATATTAAAAATTTGAAAAATAACAATATATAGATATATATATAGTTATATAGTTATTTTTCAAATTTTTAATATACAAATAAATTATAAACACATATATATATTATATAGAATGAAAAATATAGAAGTAATGAAAATTACCTACAACATTTATATATCAATCTATAAAATATTAAATAAACTGTATTTTTATTTGAACGACGTGTCGTAATAATTTTTTAATTTAAGAGCCATGTATTTTAAACATGGAGTTATGCATTTAAATATTCCCATCTCACAAATCAGGAAAATGATATTTTTTTGTTAAGTTGTGAGCATTGAATATAAATAAATTAAAAATATAAATTATATAAAATGTTATTGATTGATTTCATAAATTTTGATTAATTTAATGAAAAATATAGAAGTGATGAAAATTACCCACAACATTTATTTATTAATCTATAAAGTATTAAATATCCCATCCTCATTCAAACGACATGTCACAAGCATTTTTTAATTTAAGAGTTGTGCCATTTAAACATGGAGAGCTATGCATTTAAATATTTCCAGGAAAGTGATTAATTTTATTTTTAAATATGTCGGCATTAAATATATATAAATTATAAAAAATGTTATGGATTGATTTCATAAATTTTGATTAATTTAATGAGAAGTATAGAAGTGACGGAAATTACCCACAATATTATATATTAATTTATAAAAATATTAAATAAATTGTATTGTTTTTTTTAAATGTGGTTCACCATTTGTTAGAAAGCTACTCCATGGGAAATTCCAATACCTAATATTCAAACTGAATCAAGGTATGGTCAACTCATCAATCACAACATTTATTACAAAGGGCTCCACAAGAGCAACATGTCACTTACAAGAGTAGAACCTGGGTGGGGAGGGTAACATTCATTCCTCCCAACCACCCAAACTACATCCATTTGACAAAATAAATTGTATTGTTGTTTGAACGACAGTCATAAGCATTTTTGAACTTAAGAGCCATGTATTGATTTCATAAATTTTGATTAATTTAATGAAAAGTATAGAAATGACGGAAATTATCCACAATATTTCCACAATATTATATATTAATCTATAAAAATATTAAATAAATTGTATTGTTGTTTGAACGACGTGTCATAAGCATTTTTGAACTTAAGAGCCATGTATTTTAATCATGGAGAGTTACGCATTTATATATTCCCATCTCACAAATTAGGAAAGAGATGTTTTTTTAAGATTGTCAGAATTGGATATATATAAATTAAAAATATAAATTATATAAAATTTTGTTGATTGATTTCATAAATTTTGATTAATTTAATGCAAAGTATAAAAGTGATGAAAACTACCCACAACATTTATTCATTAATATATAAAATATAAAATATTTCATTCTCATTCGAATGACATGTCACAGCAAATTTTGAATTTAAGAGCCGTGCTTTTTTTGTATCTAGGGGAATCAGCAACTAGGATAGGGCTAGTACTCGCATGACACGGGGTCCAAGGGTCCAATCTCGTCCGCTACCGCTATACCCCAAGGTGCATCCACAGAGCCCACAAGCATGGCGCATAGGATAAGCAGAGGTGATTTGAGCTCATGACCTCCACTTACAACATTTCTTTCCTGTCAAGTGAATCGTTGATTGAACTACACCTATGTAGGATAAGAGCCATGCCTTTTAAACGTGGAGAGTTGTGCATTTAAATATTTCCATCACACAAATTAGGAAAGGGATTTATTTTATTTTTAAAGATGTTGGCATTGAATGTATATAAATTAAAAATACAAATTATATGAAATGTTATTGATTGATTTCATAAATTTTGATTAATTTAATGAAAAATATAGAAGTGATGAAAATTACAACATATATTTTTTAATCTATAAAATATTAAATATTCTATCATCCTTTATTCGAATAGCGTGTCACACGCATTTTTTATTTATTTTTATTTTTTTTAAGTAGGGGAATCGGTAACTCGTCGGAATTGTCTGGGCCAAGCCCAGGATCAAATCCATCGGCTGCCACTATAACCCCCTAGGTATAAACCGACAGCCCGCAAGCCAGGATATACCAGAAACTTGTGACTCAGCAAGGGCCGAGACGTTCCGACTCCAATCCTGACAAGGGGCGGTAGCCTATCCAGGGGGCGTCTACCCTTTGAGCCTTATCACAGCGGACCATGTCTTGATGGGATTTTATCCCTGGTGGGCTGGGTGAAAACCACCCTCCCCACCGTTCGGGTCCCACTTCATTGACCACACATTTTTTATTTTAAGAGCCATGCCTTTTAAACATAGAAAGCTATGCATTTAAATATTCTCATCTCACAATTAAAGATATTTTTTAATCTAAAAATATTAAATATTCCATCATCATTCGTTCGAACAACATGTCACACGCATTTTTTATTTTAAGAGCCATGCCTTTTAAACATAGAGAGCTATGCATTTAAATATTCTCATCTTACAATTAAATATGCTAGCATTGAATATATATAAATTAAAAATATTAATATTATATAAAATGTTATTGATTGATTTCATAAATTTTGATTAATTTATTGAAAAGTATAGAAGTGATGAAAATTACCTACAACATTTATTTATTAATCTATAAAATATTAAATATTCCATCATCATTTGGACAACGTGTCACAAACTTTTTAATTTAAGAGCCATGCCTTTTAAGCATGGTGAGGTATACAAACTTTTTAATTTAAGAGCCATGCCTTTCAAACATGGTGAGGTATGCATTTAAATATTCACATATCACAATTAGAAAAGGGGATTTTTTTAAAGATGTTGTTATTACTTGGGATTCACCTAATCACCACCAACTTGCATTTACAACATTCATTATTAGTTACAACGAACTTTCGGTGGAGACATTTGTCATCTTTTTTCACCCAAAAAAATAAAACAACTTCTTGATATTAAAAAGTTTTGAATCAAATCAAACCATACAAAACTAATAGAAAATATTGTCATAGTTCCTCTGTACTAGAACCTCCGCAGTCCCAAAATACACATAATTACAATGATTCCTATTCTAATCACATGCATATATTGTAAGAGACAACAATTCATACATGACTGCCCAAAAATAATAGTAGTATATCAACATGATATAACTTCCCATGATGGACCACAACCACATTAAATAATAGTTCAATATTAAAATTACCAAAAAGAATTAAACTCAATATAGACAATATAATAAAGGTAAGTAATGCAAAAATATACACAAAAAAATCATTTAAAAAACTTGGAAGGAAGACACTTCAACCATTGATGATCCCTGTATTATTCAATAAATCATCGACCTTCCCTTAAGAAAGTGCATGTTTGAGAGTCCATCCATCAATCCCTTATACCACTTGTAAATATGTTCACATCTCAAATAAATAAAACTACTTTGAGGGAAGTCCCAAATCCTACGCTTCCAATATTCCAACAATAAATATTGGAGATGACAAAACCAGTCCACAACAATGCAAGGGTCACTAAAAACCTGTAAGGAAAGAATGTTTATTAATAACGCAACATGAATTAATCCTCAACATGCCACTATCTCCCCTCTAGTATTAGTACTTGCACCACATTTTAACTAGGAATCAAAAGTATGATCACCACTCAACCTTAACACCATATTGCCACCCTCCACTCTCTCCTAGGATGCACCATCGAAAAATCCAAAAGGGTGGCTCATAAAGTATTGGGGCATGATTTTAGGGACAGGTGATACATGATCCCTAATGTGAAAATCTAAAAATACCTAATGATCCTATAACAAAAAAGAACAACTAACCGGGACCACATCAAATATAAATGAATTACGACATATCCAAATCCCCTTGGAGACAAATAGTGGCAGTTCAACATATTTAGGGACTGACTAATTCCACCTCTGAAACGACTCCTCAAATGACTCATCACCCCACAGTCATGTGATCCTGAAGAATTGAAAAACCCCATGCTAGACCTTTTGCAAGAAAAAGAAAAATACCAATAGATGATCCATTGACTCCTCGGCCTATGGTCAAACTAAAAGGAAACTCAAACCCATGAAACCCCTCTTGACTAAATTCTCCTAGGCCAAGATATTCTTCTCCAAGACAAGCCATCCAAATAATTTAAGCTGCAAGGGATCTCTCTATTACTACAAAGAATTAGACCACCAATTTGCATCCAAATCAACCCATAATAGTGTCATTTCCTCATAAGCAAGACAAGTTGTTACTCATCCTAAGGTAGTGTTCCAAGACCACACTATCTCATCTAGATGATCTAAAAACTTACATCGAAACCCTTAAGGCGCCCAATATAAGCCTCACATTCAGCAGCAACATATCGACCAAGGACCAAAACCTGAGAAAGAAACCACTGTTAGTTACGAGGTTCCCCCCTAGAATGTACACCAACTTGAGGCAATGTGTTGAATCCTAACATATATAAATGGTTAAGAAGAGGAAGAGAGATCTCATAAGCCTCTCCCCCACCAACAAAGGGTACACACCAATACAAACCATGGAACCATATCTAATCCTCCAAGAAATCCACAGACCCATCATAGCTGGAAGATATGTTAACAAACCCTTCCTGCCAAATATTCAAGGCCCTCAAAAGCCCCTTTCTTTCTTTCCTAATGCATTCCACAACAAATAAGTTCCTCAAATACTTACCTCTAATAATGTTTCTCCAAATACTAGAACCTACCAAGCCCCGCCATAGGATTTTCATAGCCAATACTTTTGGAAAATAAAATTATTCTCGATTCCCCCCCCTCCCCCCCAAGTACTTAGGCAAAGACAACATAGAACACGAGGCCAAATGGAACTTTTGGGTATGCATACCACTGGACCAAAGAAACCCGAACAAACATTGGTTAATCTTAATTAAATTAAACTTTGGAAGTTTTTTCCAATGGGAACCAGCATATCGACAAATTTTGCATAGATTAATTAATTAATACCAGACCCACCCTCCAAAGACAACCATCTAAAGGACCAATAATATATCTTCTTCTCAACCTTTTATAACAGCCAAATCCAATCCATCTTAAGATATTTATTGAGATTCAAATATTATCCCAAGTATTTAAGACCTGAATCCAAGCAATCCATTCTAAAGGGAATAAAGACATATATCATAGCTAACACATCAAGATCCACATCATGAAAAAGAAAACAATATTTATGAGGGTCAATATCCATATCAGAATCCTAATAGAAGATGGAAATAATACCCTGGAAACATTTCTATTCCTCCAGCAATCCAAAACCAAATAGTAACACATCATCCACAAATAAAGGGTGTGATAGAATTTGAGATTTAGGGAGCTTAAAACCCTTGAGACTGTCATCACTCCATGCCTTCAAAATGATCCTACTCAACCCTTGTATGACTAGAAAGAAAATAAGTGGAGATAGTGGGCACCCCTTTCTTAAAACATGATGACTTCTAAAAAACCCAATGGGGGATCCATTTACTAAAACAAAAATAATAGCAGAAGAAACACAACCATGTATCTGGTCTATGAGCTCCATGGATAATATCACCTAAAGAAATATAAGTCTTAAGAAAGACCAATTAATGTGAGCATAAGCCTAAAATAGAATCCATATTCAACACCATAGCATTTAATTTTTTAGACACATTGTTAACATCAAATAAGGTCTCTTAAGAAACACTGATAGTAACAAAAGTAAGTTTATCACTTAAGAACCTGAACTATTCCATAGACATATGTCTAGCCAAGAACATCCTCCAAGTTTATCAAATCCTCTTTCATATCCTTCTTTCAAACTTTTTCCCACTGGATAATCGCCTTTTTAACCTCCTTCAGTTTATAAGTAAGAGATTCCATAGTCGATCCCACAACCCCTTGACCTAGTGATCTCCAACTATAATTATGAATCATCATCGTAAATTCCTCAAATTCCAACCATCCATGATTATACTTGAATGGGTTTTGAATATTTTACCCCATACCTTATAACTGAAGTAATAAAGGCATGGTTAGATATATTGGCATTGACCACCCATGACTAAAATCTTCCCACCAAATCTATCAAATATTCAACCAATAAGAAACAATCTAAATGTTTGGCTACACCAGCAAAACCAACACGACCATTCCTCAAAGTAGGCACCAATGGGATTCGGTGGAACATCCATTAACTTAGCAACATCGAAAAGTTAACTAAGAAATCCCGACAAAGGATATATCCTAGAATACAATCCCTAAATATACCAAGCCAAAAGAACCAAATTTAAATCCCCACATATGAAGAGATCGAGATCATTCAAAATTCCATACATATCCATATCATTCCAAAATACTTGATGATTATCATACGAACCATAACAATTTGGGATTTTGAGTAGCAGGTTTGATTGCTACTATGACCTTCCACCAAAATACCGACAATAGTGGAAAAAGGAACCAATAAAACTTCCTTAGGGTTGCAAGAAGTAAGCAAACCACCTACAAGTTCGAAAGCATCAATCAAGCAATAGTTCCACCTTAGTAAGAGTCTCATAAAAACTTCACGAGCCTTGGAACCTTGAACCATAGTTTCCCAGATGAGTATGATATCCGACCATTTAATTTACAGAAAATATTTTGAAGGACCGATATTTGGGGGTACCCTCCATCCCTCTAATAATGAAGGACATATTATTCATCAAGAACCACCCAAAATGGGCTCATCCGCTCTAAGGGATAAAGAAGAAACTGAAACACTGCTAACACCCACTTCAACAAAAAAAGAATACTCTGAGGAACCATAAAAAAGGTTGCATCCACCTGCTGCACCAATATCAACCCCCCGCCCCACCTTTCACCGCTTCCTTTCTGGATTTACTTTGCTTCTTATTCAGAGTACCATTAATCCATGGGGGCTCACTCAATGAACCTCTCATATAACATATGCAATCATGGGATATTAAATAATACCCTTAATTTCTGTAGATATTGATCCAAAATATTTTTGTTGAAACCCCCTCCCAAAACCACCCCCCCCTCCCCCCCACCCCATTCTATATCCTAATCCTTATAAACCCCCCTACCCCACCACCCTAAACCCCTCATACCCCCCAATACATGCAATATATTGGCCTAATTTTTTACAATTTTAAAACATGCAATATGAACTCGCATGCTAGGATATTGGTCAATAAGTGAAGCCCCCATGATTGAGCATTAAGCCTATATGCCCAAGAAAGAAAATTAGACTCTGACAACGAAGAAGATGAAATATTGAAACCTGACAAAGAAGTATTCTTTAAAATATCCTTATACAAGGAACCTGGGACGGTGAGACATTACATAATATCTCATCCAAATCTTGAACATTTAATCTATCAACAAGAACCCAGTCATCAATAATACCCTCAAAATCAACCACGTATGAGCAGTTAAAAGGAAGCCCTAAGTCAACAACCAAAGTACATGCTCCTTAAGAAGGAAATATTCACTAGTAGCCAGAACTAAAACATCCACACCTTCATGAACACCCCCTATGTCCCCCAAAACAGAAGAAGTACCTATAGAGGGTTTGTTCAACAAAAGATCCTCGACTAGAACCCCAGATGCAAACCCGCATTCCAGTTTGTCTAGAAAGGTAACCTCATGTTCATTAAGATATTGTGAGAATTTCTTATCTAGTAGATCTAGGAGCTAGAACAATTTTACCATCAAAGTGTTTGACAAAATATGGAAGAGAAAAACAAAGAGACTGAAATAGCTGAAATAACACCTGTGAAATGTGCTAATATCTAACCATTATATTACATCACATCTTGTAGATGTTATGGTACATACTTATAATACATTGGAGACAAATCGTGAGGCTCGGGAAGCCAATTGGAAGTGTACATGTGTCATGGTGAGATTTGACCTCAATCCCCCCTAGGAGGACCAATGAAGCTCCAACTCACCCTAAACAGTCACGAACCAAGTTGTGGACGTTGGTGAAGCATGTTGGGGTATTAATGAGTCCAAGGCATGCACGTGTTAGAACAAAGATGTGAGTGGGAGGCTCAATGTGGAATTAAATGCTCCTAAGAGAGCCAAAATGGACCAAATACACCACTAGCACCCTCTAGTCAAACCCAGATCACCCAAATCAAGGATGTAGCACCCTAGGGAATTAAATGAGGGTGCACATGTGTTGGGTTGACCAACTATAGCACTGGTGTATGTGTGAAAGGCCTGGAAATAACCAGTTCACCTCCTAGACAAATTCCTTAAGTCTAAACCATAGGATATCACTTCATGAAAGAAAATGAAATTATCCTAAGGTCATAACTATGGTACTAAGGATGTATTACTACTCCAACCGAGATTAAAAAAAGAGGTAAACAAACAATTTAAGTTACCTAAAAAGGATGAGTCTCCACTAGTCACCACCATTATTTTATCCACGGCCAACACCCCCTTATCCACATTGAAAGGGAACACCATGCCCAACCCACAAGAAAGTATAGATTCCACTCTATGATTGTCATCCACCTCAAAATTATTATCCTTATAATATCCCCTTTTTAGACACGAGTGGTTGAGGTGACTAGTATTATGGAATAGGAAAGATCAAAACAAAACACATCGATAGTCCAACCTTTGAATGATGGCCCTTCTCATCCACTTTATCTCCACCTCTATTCGAAGACCCAAGGAGAAATTCACTTCAACAAGAGCCCTAGCAAACCTCTTGTTAAACTGTCAGCATGATGACTCATCAAAGAAAATCAAATTCCCCATCACCTTCTCCAAGACAGCAATAATAATATTCATGCATGATTCCAAGGGGAGGCCATGAACCAGTAACCATACATGCCTCAAAGTCAATTGATCACGAAAATGGTTGTAGTTTGAAAGTCATTTCTTCAACATCCATGACCACTGACCCACCACCCAAAACCTAGCCAAAATAGTTTCCCTATCTTCACTCGCAAGAAACTAGAAGTAAACCCACTGGTTCAAAAGCATATGACATCTAGGACTACAACCTAGTAAAGGCTTCCAATGCCTCGATATCTAATGGATATATCTGGCTGACTCATGGATGAGTATGATAACTTTCCCACCAAATATACCTTGGACAAACTAAGAAATCTACTCATATTTACACCCTTCCCTGCCATCATGTGAACCCTTTCATCCCGTTCTAGAAAAACCTTAATAGACCTTTTACTTTGTAAACATGGTCACATACGCAGGAATTCATGTAATGATTGTTGATCTTTGTTTTTTCATAATATAAGTATCAACGCATTTCGATCCCTGTAGGGATCATCCTCAAGAGCTCAGTTTTAAGTGATAAGATGCTCACCAAATTTTAGACATTAACCCTTGTATAAATATTGGATGAATGAAACCCTAAAATTAATCATTTATGAGAACCTAAGGTAGGTCGTCACTATAAAGATGGTTTATTTTGATTAATTATTAAACTTAGTTTCTTTTAACTAATTATTAAAGGTGGTTTCTTTTAATTGATTATTTATTTTCTTAACGCATTGGTAGGTTCATGTTTTTTAAGAGTATAAAAAAAGGCCTACAATTTTCATTAAGTTTCCATCCCTCATATCTGTTGAGGTTGTTTGGATTCAGTTCAATTTCCAGATATTCTATAACTTTTTTTGTGTATATTGATCTACCTTATCAATTATTTTAGCTTCTTCCAGGAAAACAAGGCGGCTAGTTTCCAGGGAATGCTCTATTAGGGTGGAATTTTTTTCCTATTCCATCTTAGGTCAGCATTATGCTCTTTGATTCTAGTCTCAAAAGATCTTCCTGTCTCTCCTATGTAAACTTTACTACAAGAGCAAGGTATTGAGTATACTCCCTTGTACATGCTCAGGTTGATAGTGTCTTTGGTTGAGTCTACCACCCTTCTTATGGTGCTTAAATGGGAGAATTCCACGCTAATGTTTCCTTTCTTTAAGATTCTAGCCAACCTTTATGATATACCCTTGATATAAAGAAGTGATACCATTTTACATTGTGTTTTCTCCTTATGTTTAATGTTGGCTCCTCTTGTTTTATTCATAATTTTGTTAAACTAGTTGACTTTGTAACCATTCATCTTGAAGTTGTGACCTAAATGATTAAGTTCTTGTTCCACGTGTTCTTCATATAAAATCCTTAATGCTTGAGTTACTAAAGTGTTAATCACTCCAGATTTCTGAGAAGGAAAATGATGCGAGTCATCATGCAAATATCTATCAGTGTGATTAGACTTTCTATAAACTTGGTGTGCAATGGTACCATCCTCTTTTTTGGTGAGACATCAAGGAAATGAATGTTATTGTTTTCTTCAATCTCCATAGTAAATTTAATGTTTTCATGTTGCCTACTGAAATGTATGAAGAAACCATCCAAGCTATCTTTCCCATGAGACCAAAGAGAATTGGTGTCATCTACAAATCTTTTCCATTATTTGGGGTTAGGAGGAAAAAAATCCAAGGCTTGTTTTTCAAAATGCTCCATGTAAAGTTTGCCTACCACTAGTGAAAGAGGGGAACCCATTGCCACTTCTTTAGTTTGTTCATAAAAGTTTCCACAAAAGTTAAAATAGGTAGACCTCAAGCATACCCTTACCAATGATAAAGTATCCTTGTGAGTTAATTTTTCAATAACTCTTATAGTATCGTCCATACGGATCCTTGTATATAAAGACACCGCATCAAAACTTATCAGTATATCATTCCCATCAATCCACAATTGCTTGATATTGTTTATTCAATGTGTAGAATCTTTTACAAAGGAATTGGTTAAACCTACAAGACATTTAAGTTTGTTTTCCAAAAAAAATTCTAACAAATACATCGGTCAACTAATAGGTCAAAGGGGGGTGTTCTCTTTATAGGTCTTTGGAAAGCCCACCATGCAATTCTTGGGAATGAGCTTCATTTTTGTTTTGCAATCCAATGAAGATATTTTTATGACTCGAGAGACCTCTCTAATAACCTTACTACTTGGATCCTTGAGAAGCTTCCTATAAATTCCGCTATGTAGTGTTCAATATTGCTATAGTATTTCCTTTATGAGCTTTGACAATTTTAATGTCCTTGTTTAACCTTAAAAGAAACCATCTTTAATAATTAGTTAAAAGAAGCCTACTTTAGTACTTAATCACAAGGAACCATCTTTATAGTGTCGACCTACCTTTGGTTTTGGTGAGCATCTTATCACTCAACATTGATCTCCCTAGGATGATCCCATTGGGGATCGAAACACGTTGATACTTACATTCTGAAAATGCAGAGATCAATAATCATTATTAGACCTTTTACTCCTAGCTTTCTCCCTAGTAACTCTTTTCTAGGGCTCCTTACCGAGGTTTAACAAAAAGATCATGGATATAAAGTTTATTTTGCGGATCTATTTCAGCAATAAGCACTTCCCTTTTCCTCCTCCTCCTTCAAAATTTAAATTTTCTTCAAATTGGTTACCATTTAAGAATCTTATCGCTTAGATCGATCTCATTAAAAAAATCATATATATATCTAGTTAGTAATATCCTTTCCTATGTTTAGATCTTAGTTCTTTTTTGAATGCAAAGTTATATTTGAAGAGATCTAGTTCAAATTACCCTCTTTTGCAAGCATTATAAAGGAAATTTGTAGCTTGCTCATAAGGTAGTTTCCTTTTTCCGTTATTTAAAGTTTTAAATTCTGCAAGAAAAGTACATATCCTATTGGCTGCCAAAACAGCAAGCTAAGATCCCAAGGAAATATTGTTTTCCTTGGTTCCTTTTTGCAAAACTAAATTAACCCTTTTTAACAATTTTAACTTAGTCTATTTCTGGTAATTAGTGTGGTGACCCAAAACACTTTTAAATTGTTTTTGGACACATTTGATTTTAATTTCTCACTATTTTTTAGCAGGTTTAACAAAAAGAGAAGGAGACTATTCTCATTTTCCAACTCTTGGATGAACCGAAGCTTCCCAGAGGCTTCCCCCACCGTTGTGCTTCTTTTTAAGCTTGTTGTAAGGTTGTTGTAAGATTTTGGATCCTAGATAATAAGTACCAATGTGAAAATCAGTTTTCTGATATTGTAACCCATAATAATAAAAAATAATCACTTCGAGTAGGCTCTTTTCAGCCCACTCCCCACACCCCCTGGGGGCATTCGCGTCCATTTCGTTTTTTTTGGCATTTTTTTCCCGTTTTCTGCTCTAGCTTAGTATTTTCATACAGGATTGTATACTTTGATCATATTTGTCATTATTCCATATTTTGAAGCCAAATTAATACTAATACTTACCCCACGAATCTCCGATTGAACCGAAAGGTGAAAGAGGATCTTGGTAGGATTAATTAGAAAACTGGTGGTGTGTATTTCTGCTTCTATTATCATTGTTATTTTTCACAAACAAGTAGTAAAATTAACCCCTCCTCGATTTCCTGATTGAGGTCCACTTCGACTGAAAGAGATTCTTGGAGGGTCATTTTTTTAACAAGAACGTGCTCTTAAAATTTACTAAAATTGACAAGAATCTGGTGTGTATGCTCTCCACTTGGCTGCAGTTCATCTGATCAGTCAAGCTGCATCAAAAGAAACACGAGTGACTAGAATAATTAGGATTCACTTTCCCCAATTAACCACCTCAGGTGAAAATCCAACGCCTCAATTAAACCAAAATGGTGGCAAAATACCCAAAGAAAGTGGGAACTACCGGAAAGTGACCTCAAGGCAACGATCTCTATTACATCCTAGCGGGTGTATTATAAACACAATCTTAGAGACTCCATCCCGCCCACACATTCCTTGTGGGTAGCCGTAGCGGTTATTACTTTTGGACATACTCCAAGTACCCCCTAGGTATATTTGGAGTCCCCCTGCCTAATTTAATTCAGTCATATTTTCACATTAATTTAAAACGTACCAAGATACAATTGTACTACATTCACTCCATCACTTGCAAGCACTCTTAATTATTTTCGACTCCATTTAAAGGCACTGGCTAACTATTTATTTCTTTCAATCTATATGTGATTGGGTGTCATATCGTGCTTATTTCTGATTGTCTCATCATGTTATATGTTGTTTACAATTGTTAAATCAAAACTCCTAAAAAACTTACTCATTTAATACCATCATCATCTAAGTAACCAGCCTTAGTAACTTGTAGGCTCTACCCCTCTTGGCTTCATTAGGATTTTTCCTAAACGGAGGAGTCAAGAACAAGGTGACAGCCTTGACTCGAGACTTGCCCCCAAAGACACACTGAGTGGCTTAAAGACTTCTGCCACGTTCCCCCCAAGTGTGTGAAAGGCAGAAACATGCGTGTGACTCACCAGTCATAATGATGAGTACGACTGGAATAGGTGTCTAATTGCAAAAGAGAATAAGGGCCCTTTTGTTGCAAACACATTAACTCATTCAAGGCTAGATCTTGGAGGAAACGAGTATGCCAATCAAAATTGAATTGCAAGTTTAAAGAATGATTTCCTATGGATGTATGAAGAGTAGTTGAGGTGACAGAGTAGGATATCATAATATCATTCATTGTACTTGCCTAGAGAAAGATCAGAACATCCCTCTTCCAGTTTGAAGTTTGTCCCGAGTGAAAAATACATGAGCGTGCTACTAGGTTTTTTTCTGAAAAGTGTTTTACTCTATTTTATATTTTTATGTTTATATTTTATTTTATTTTGATTTATTAGTGTTTTATAATGTTCTAATAATTTTGGTTGCAGGATTGTTTTAAGGGCGAAGGATGTGCCATTTGATTTATTTTTCCTTTTCTTTTTTTTTAATGTATTTTTATGTTTGCAGGTTTGTCAGATTGAAAGACAAATCAAAAGATAGGTTTTTGTACATATCGAAAGATAAGGTGAAGGATGGGTCGTTTGGTTTGTTGTTTCAATTTTTATGATATTTTATTATTATTATTATTATTATTATTATATATATATATAGAGAGAGAGAGAGAGAGAGATTTTATTTTGTTTAATGTTTAATGTTTGAATTGCAGGTGTCCATCAAAGGGTGAAGATTTTTTTATTTTTACTTTTTATAATTTAAATTTTTATATTTTATTCTTTTAAAAAACTAAGGTTAAAACAAATAAACAAGTATTTTAAAACAAATAACTATGTTTAGGAAAACTAAAACCAGTATATAGATTTATTTGTTTGTTTATTATAATTTTTTATTTGTTCATAGATTTAAAAGAAACTAATCCCTAATGTATTTTTTTTATTCCTAGCATGAATTAAAATTTATTTAAATAAACATGAATGTTCAGAATGAAAAGAAATCAAATTTTAGTTGTTTTTTTCATAAATATTTTTAAATTTAAAAGATTAAAACTATTCTTACTTCCTAACAAAATTAAAAACAAAATAGTAAATAAGACAAAAAATGAAAATTTTAGTTTTAACAAAAACATTAAAGCAAATTAAAACATTCTACATGCTGACTTTAAATTAGAAATAAAGACTAAAACCTACCTGCTTTACTTTAATTGAAATTGATAATCATTTACGTGTACTAAAATTTCCAGTGGAACCATACATGTAAAAAAAGTAAAAGAATGTTCACATATGATTTTCCAAATTGAAATCTAATATATTCAAAAATATGCGAAACCAGATATTGTAAACGTAAATTAACAAAAACAAAACTGATCTAACCTAATACTTACTTGGAAACATTGTTCGATGCAACTTTCATTTGCATGATATTCTTCATGATTTTGATCACCCGAGATCCCTTCTTCATCCTCTTCAATCTTCAGTTCGAACATGTGCTCTTCATCTGATATGCATGATTCCTCAAATGTTGATTCTTTCTTGTTTGCTTTAGGAGGAGTGATTTCATCCTTTACTGCTGTCAAGATCTCCTCTTCTAAAGAAGAAGAGATCCTAGTGTTTGCTAGGATCTGAGTGAGATTCTCTAAGCTTATGCTCATCCTAAAATCAAATCAAATGCTAAAAAGAAAAAAAAATGAAAAACTAGTACATGACAAATGCAAAAATAGTACTAAAATGGGTTAGTACAAAATGAGTACAAAACCAGAAAAATAAAAAGTGCACAAAAATCTGTACAAAACAAAAAGGAACATATACAAAATTAAAAGCAATTTAGTATGAAATAAAGGCCAGCGATAAAATGAAAGCAATCCAAACTTTACAAAAAAAAAATGAAAACTTGCATAAAACAAACTTGCATTTGCAGAAAATGAAAGAACACTCTTACAGAAAAAGAAAACACTTTGCAGAAAAATAAACACGCTTGCAGAAAAAACAAGGCTTTGGGATGACCCACTAAAGTGGATGTGTCTGGTTGTTACACCGCAGAAATTTTGTAGTGAAGTCGTTCTTGCATCTTACTGTTTCCCCTCCCCCTTTCTATGTAATAAAAAATGAACTATCTATTGATCTAAACTTTGATCCTTTTAGCACCTCCCCGGCAACAATGCCAAAATGTTGGGGAAAAACATTAGACAATTTTATAACATATATCCAATGATTTAATTGTCAACTCGGAGAGACCGTAAACTTGTGAGGTAAAGGAAAAATATATGCAGGGGCACAGTATTGAAAACTTAATCTGATATTCTAGGTGACTGAAATAAAAAATACATGCAAGTGAAACTGAATTAAGCTTGCAAAAGAAGGAAATGACATGAAAATAAATCTAATCTAGAAAACCAGGAAATTGCATGAAATAAATCTAATTGTAGAAAACATGAAATTGCATGAAATAAATCTAATTGCAGAAAACATGAAATTGCATAAATTAACTTGGTAAAGAAAGACTGAAATTATAAATGTGAGCTCATGACAAATCTACACTATCAATTCATAAGACAGAAATCACTGAAAATCTATACTAACAATTCATAAGAAAGAAACTCAAATTAACATGATATAGAATAAGAGGATTTGCATTAAAGCATCATCTCCATTACATAACAATAAAAAATCTGCTCTATGACTAACTCTAAACTATTCCCTACTTCCACACCACTAGAGAGGCCTCTAACCAAAATGAGGAGAACCCTCCTATTTATACATGAATTCAAGATAACTAATCATAATTATAGATCCACTATTCTCTCATCTTATCCCTTCAAATCCTCAACAAACCCACTTTTCTCTCAACTCATCCCTTCAAATCCTCAATAAGCCCACTTTTCTCTCAACTCGTCCCTTTAAATCCTCCATGATATCTTGGATAAGATATTCCATCTCCATGATCTTATCCTTGAAATTAGCCCACATCTTGAAGATGAAATTCGAATTTGAGGCTAGGTGGTGAATTTTGAGCTTGTTAAAGTCTTCAAATATACCTGTAATCATCACCAAACTCATCCAATTTTAAGGTATAATGAAAATATATTAATTTTCTTCATATTTAACCACAAATTCACTCAAAATACTCAAAAATAAATTATTTGGATAATGGTAATATAAACCCATATGTATTAAAAAAGTGGTGGATATTAATGGTTTTATTGAAGGATAAGATAGAAATAAGGTGGCAAATGGTATATGAAAGATGAATAAAATGTGTTAGTTTTGTGACTTAACATTTTCTAACTCTCGACTAGACAAGTTTATCAAATTTGGTCGGCCTTTTAGATCCGACTAATTTACCTCGACAAGTTCTTACTTGTCAGTTCTAGTGACAGTTACTTCAAACACTTGTCGGCAACTTCACTTCGACCACTAGTCGGTTGACCTCTTCGACCACTAGTCGGTTACTTCACTTCGACCACTAGTCGGTTGACCTCTTCGACCACTAGTCGGTTACTTCACTTCGACCACTAATCAGCTGACCTCTTTGACCACTAGTCGATTTCTCTCTACAACTTGTCGTTTTTACTTGACCGATTTACTTGGACTCACTTGCTCTGGTTTGGTTTTAGTCAGAGTTTGCAGAGTATGTTTCTTAGTCTAAAAGACTTAAGAAATTACAAATGCTTTTCACCTGTGAGTAAGATGAAGTAAAAACCGAAACAATAACAATTCAAGAGAACTTATAAAAATATATATACCCAAATATTTAGGAAGGCTTGAGTTGATCTCTCTGCCGTAAAACTTGGAACTTTCAGGGGATGAGAAATTTATGGATTCTTGTTCTTTCAATCAACCGTAATTGTAAACAACATTTACACAAGTAAATTTGGAAAGATTGTGCGGCTATATATATATATTGTCTGGAAATAACAAAGGTAATACAAACTTCTTGATCCAAACTTATCGGCTCACCAAATGATCCTTTTACAGAGCTTCGGCTCTTCGATAGAATCACATACACAATAGCTTGAGCTTCAACTTCTCTTTCTCTCTTTTCTCACCCTAGATTTCTCTCATGAGTTATTCTATCTGATTTGATTTACAATCTTCTTCTAGTATTTATAGGAAACCTGGAAATTGCTTCTATGTGAATTGAATGACTCACCATTAAAGACTGTAATAAATATCTACCTAACAACTTAGCTTTAGAAATTAATTCGACTGGTTTACATTGCCAAATCATGGAGTCTTCCCTCTTATGAGACTAACCGACAAGATTTGGACTGATACAGAATCTGACAGAGTCGATTGAGAGTCAAGTACGGATCTGCAAGTGATTAATATTTCCAACACTCCCCCTTAATTATGAGCAGATAGGGATTTTTTTTTTAATTTTACAAAATGTTTCAGAGTTTAGACTTTCTTTGTGCATGAAAAAGTTCACTGTGCAGAACTTTTCATTCCAAGATAACTACGCATATAGTGGAATGTGTCATTTACCAATGGTTTTGTAAAAATGTCTGCAAGTTGATCTTCAGACCTGCAAAATTCCAAACAAATTTTCTTGTTGTTCACCAACTCTCTTATGAAATGAAACCTTGTGTCGATGTGCTTGGTTCTCTTGTGAATCACATGATTCTTGGATAATGCTATAGCTGAATTGTTGTCGTAGAAGATGGTTGTCAGTTCTTGATGGTTTTGTGACAAGTATTTTAACACTCTCCTCATCTAGACAGCTTGGCATGCAGCACTTGTCGTTGCAACATACTCTGCTTCTGCTGAAGACATAGTTACTATGGGTTGTTTCTTTGAATCCCATGAAACAACACCTGTACCAAAATGAAATGTGTACCCAGATGTGATTTTCCTATCATCTATGCTACTTCCATTGTCACTGTCAGTGTAGCCAATGAGTTTAAAATTTTCTGAGGTTGAATACATAATGCCAAGGTCTTTTGTGCCACTTACATACCTCAGAATTATTTTACCTGCTTTCCAATGTGAGTCTTTTGGTAACTCCATGAACCTTTAGATCATACTTACTCCATACATAATGTCTCGTCTTGTTGTTTTCAAATACATAAGGCTGCCAACAAGCCTTTTGAACAGCATAGGATCTACAGTCGATCCTTCATCATCCTTGCTCAATTTTAAACCTGTTATTACTGGTGTTTGGGCTGTCTTGCAATTAGACATGTTAAATATTTTTAAAACTTCACTTGCATACTTTGTATGTGATATAAAAATACTAGTTTCAGATTGCTGAGCTTCAATTCCCAAAAAAAACTTCATAAGCCTCAGATCAGTTATTTCCAATTCACTTTCCATGACTGCTTTAAATTCTGTTATGCCAAAATCACCAGTAAATATTAAATCATCTACATACAAGCAGACAATTAACATCTTACCTTTCTCATTCACTTTGGTGTACAATGTTGTTTCACTTTCACTTTTGTGAAATCCATTTTCAATGAGATAGGAATCAATTGGACTGTACCAAGCTCTAGGAGCTTGCTTCAAACCATAGAGTGCCTTTTTCCTCCTGTACACTTTATTCTCTTGACCTGGAACTTCATAGCCTTGTGGCTATTCCACATATACTTCCTCTTCTATATAGAAATTTAAGAATTCCGACTTGACATCCATTTGATAAACATGCCATTTGTTTTGTGCAGCAATGGCCCAGACTGTTCTAACTGTATCCATGCATGCAACAGGTGAAAATGTTTCATTGAAGTCTATGTCGGGTTCATGTGTGAACCCTCTTGATACCATTCTTGCTTTTTTCTTCTACACATTCCCATCAGCATCTTGATTGGTCTTGTAAATCCATTTGACACTGATTACATCTTTTTCTTTTGGTACATCGACCAACTCCCATGTATGGTTCTTCTCAATGCATTCTATTTCTTCATCCATGGCTTCTGCCCATTCTTCTTCTTCAACAGCTTATTCAAATGTTAGTGGATCATATATAAGAGAAAATAATGCAAAGAGAAAATGAATTTGGTGTAACAGCTTCATCTATCTCATGCAAACTTCTTGTCTTCACCGGTTCCGTCGATGTCGACCTTGACGAAATGCTTCATGGAGTCTGTTGTCCTCTTGGTGTACTTGTCAATGTAGCTTGAGATGCTACTTGTGTCGATGGTCCTTGTGCTGAACCATGTCGTGGTGTCATGGGAGTTGACGGTGCTGTGACTGATTGAATTACATGTGTTGTTTGAACCACTTCCTCCTCCATATCATCATTGTTGACATTCGACACAATCTTGACATTTGTGTCAACAATTCCATCCCATGATTCGTTCTCAAAAAATTGAACATCTCGACTGATTATCACTTTCCTTGTGACATGATAATACAACTTATATTCTTTTGTGTCTTCAGAATAGCCAACAAAAATAGATTTATGTCCCTTCCTATCTAGCTTCCTTCTCACCTCATCTGGAACATGAACATATGCTACACAACCAAAAAAATTTAAATGAGAAACACTATGATTCATACCTATCCATGCTTCTTGGGGAATTTTGTTCTTCACACTCTTTGTCGGACATCGGTTCATAATGTAAACAACAGTTGTGACTGCTTCACCCCAATATTCATTTGGAAAAAGCTTGGCTGCCAACATGATGCGTACCATCTCCATGATGGTTTTGTTCTTTCTTTCAGCAATACTATTCTGTTGAGGTGTATACCATGTAGTGAATTGCTTTTGTATGCCATGGGTTTTGCAAAAAATTAGAAATTCATTTGAAACATATTCACCTCCTATGTCGATCCTTAAGATCTTGATGTGATGTCCACTCTGATTCTCCATGAGTGCCTTGAACTGCTAAAAATAACTAAATGCATCAAATTTATGTTTCAAAAAATATACCCATGTTTTTCTTGAGTAGTCATCAATAAAAGTTAGAAAATATTTGCAGTCACCAATGGATGATGTCTGCATTGGACCACAAATATCAAAGTGCACAATTTCAAGTGGTGTGTGTGCTCTATAATACTTTTCGACTGGAAAAGTATCTCTGTGCTGCTTTCCAAAAATGCAGCCCTCACAAACCATTTTTGGTATGTCAATCAATGGAAATCCTTTCACCATGTTCTTTGTGTGTAGTAGCTTCAGCCCACCAAAATTTAGATGTCCAAATCTGAAATTCCATAACTAGGATTCATCCTGAACTTCTGATTGAAATGTAGCTTGCAAATTATCACTGCCATTTTATTTTTTGTCAAGGAGATCGACTGTTTCTTTACTTTCTACCTTGAATGCAACTCCTGTATTTGTCTTCCCTTTCATGTCGAGAACTATCCTCAATGGAAACAAGTGATTGCTTGTCGTTGGCACTTTTTCTATCAATTGGTCACTTGGACGCTTGTCTTTAAACACACAACGATCATCTTCCATGTAGACTCTGTATCCTTTTTGTATTAGCTGTCCGATGCTTACAAATTATGTTTCAGACCTTCGACATTAGACATCAGGGATATACTTACTCTCCCCCTGTTTGGTTAGAAAATCAATAGTGCCTTTTCCTAAAATAGTAACTTGGACATTGTTTCCAAGTGTAACATCAGTTTGAATTGAATTATCTAGACTAGAAAACAAACATAAATTACCAGTCATAGGATTGTTGCATCCTGAATCTAAGTACCATGTGTCATGTGGACTTTCTTGAACAATATTGCATTCAAGTGGAGATGTCGATGCCATTAACATTGCACTTGTCAAAGTGCTAGTGTTGGTCGACTGATTTGGGATTTTCCTTCCTTGGTCATATTGTTTCTTCCTTCATTCATATGCATAATGACCAAATTTATTACAGTAATAACATTGGATTTTTTATTTATCAAACCTCTGGCCACTTAGCTGACTTGGGTCCTGATTATCTCCTCTACCACCGACATTTGCATGACTTCTACCTCGCCTCCTCTGGAATAAATTCTTCCTCTGCCTCTGAAGTTGTTTTCCCCCCTGCCTCTATCACGACTTATGGATGACTATGTTGTGAATTTACCTTCCAATTGTGTTTGTGATCTAATGATTCTTTGTTCATGATTGATGAGTGAAGCTTATAGCTCATCAATACGTCGACATGTCTATGTGTTCTTCTAAGGTCACAACCAAGTTTTCAAATCTTGGGGGAAGACTTCTGAGAATTTTTTCAACAACTCTTGGGTCTTCTATGTCTTCTCCATGACATTTCAGTTGGTTTATCAAACCAACAACTCTGGTGTAGAATGTGTCTACAGTCTCTGAATCTTTCATGGGCAGAGATTCAGAATATTTTCTCAAAATATGCAACTTGGATGTCCTTACCTTATCCAAACCTTGATAGGTGGTTTCCAATGTATCCCATGCTTACTTAGAATTAATTTTTGCTGCTAATCTTGGGAGTATGCTTTCATGCATGGCTTGATGTATGTAGGACAAATATTTTCCATCTTTCTTCCTCTGTTCCCTTAAGACATCTTTCTCAGCTTGTGTGAGATTGTAATATGCTGTCATGTCTGATGGTTCTACATAAACATCCTAGACTATCTCCCAGACATCTTGACCTCTGAACAAACCCTTCATAATTAGAGACCAATATTCATAATTCTTTCCTGTAAAAATTGGAGTTTCAATGAACCAGAAGTGGAAGCCATTTTTTTAATTTTTAATTTTCCTTAGAAAATTACTTTTCCACTTTTTAAGACAAGATTTCTTTCCTAAAACTTGCTATGATACCAGTTAGCCAAAACCGAGCCGACTAAACTTGAGTTTACCGCTCAGTTATTAAAAATTAATTTTCACGTCGACCTCTTTTTCTTTTTCTTTTACTTGTCGGGTGAAACTTGTCTAACTCCTGACTAGACAAGTTTATCAAATTTGGTCGGCCTTTTAGATCTGAGTAATTTACCTCGACAAGTTCTTACTTGTCGGTTCTACTGATAGTTACTTCAACCACTTGTCGGTAACTTCACTTCAACCACTAGTCGATTGACCTCTTCGACCACTAGTCGGTTCCTTCACTTCGACCACTAGTCGGTTTCACTCTACAACTTGTCGGTTTTACTCGACCGATTTAGTTGGACTCACTTGCTCTGGTTTGGTTTTAGTTGGAGTTTACACAGTTTGTTTATTAGTCTAAAAGACTTAAGAAATTACAAATGCTTTTCACCTATGAGTAAGATGAAGTAAAAACCGAAACAATAACAAGAGAACTTATAAAAAAAATATACCCAAATATTTAGGAAGACTTGAGTCGACCACTCTACCATAAAACTTGGAACTTTCACGGGACGATAAATTTATGGATTCTTGTTCTTTCACTCAACCGTAATTGTAAACAACATTTACACAAGTTAATATGGAAATATTGTGCGGCTAAATAAACATGCATTCAACCATAAACTATTTCATATATATATTGTTTGGAAATAAAAAAAAGGCAATACAAACTTGTCGGCTCACCGACTGATCCTTTTACAGAGCTTCAGCTCTTCAATAGAATAACATACACAGAAACTTGAGCTTCAACTTCTCTTTCTCTCTTTTCTCACCCTGGAGTTCTCTCGTGAGTTCTGCTATCTGACTTCATTTACAATCTTCTTCTACTATTTATAGAAAACCTAAAAATTGTTTCTACCTGAATCGATTGACTCACCATTAAAGATTGTAATAACTATATACCTAACAACTTAGATTTAGAAAATAATTCGAGTAGTTTACATTGCCGAATCGTGGAGTCTTCCCTCTTGTCAGACTGACCGACAAGATCTGGACTGATACAGACTCTGACAGATTCGGCTGAGAGTTAGGTACAGATCTGTGAGTGATTAATATTTCCAACAGTTTGGATTCTCCTACATGTATATGAGGGATGCAATCTTCATGAGGAGAGAAAACTAGTACCACCTAATCAAGGACAGGAATTCGTTCAACATCAATGCACATAAAAGCAAATCACATATATCACTAGTAAGTTTTAACCTATCCAAAAAATTGATTAGCACAAATAAGAACTATTCTTTGTTTTTCTTAAGAGAGAATTAGTCATGTGATGAATCAGGAAGAGTAAAGGCATCCCTGGAGGGATGTATGATAGAGAAAAAACATCAGTTGGAGGAGTTTAAACAAGAATACAGAGGAGTGTTCCAGGAGCCTAAAGAGATACCACCTTAGAGGGAATTATAGCATGAATATAATTTTGTCTAATTCCCCTTTACCAAATATTGGGATGTATAGATAGTCTATTTATAGGCATATGAAGTGAAGAAGTAAATGTAGTAGTTGATGTAGAAAAGGGTAATTTTACCAATAAACTCACCTTGTGGGTCACCTATCGTCATTGAGCCCAACAATGATGGAAATTGGTGGATGTGTATCAACAATAGAGCTTCAAATAAGATTACACTTAAGATTTGGTGCCTTTTCCCAAGATTAATGATTTCATAGACCAGTTGCAACATGCCAAGTACTTGACCAAGTTGGATCTTAAATGGGGATGTTACTAGGTACATGTCAAAGAAGAAGGCACCTAGAAGATTGCCTTTAAGACAAGGAAAATTTGTATGAATGGTTGGTCATGCCTTTTGGTTTATGTAATGCACTAACTACATTTATGAGACTTGTGAATGATGTTTTGTGCTCATAGTGTATTTGGATGATATATTGGTTTATATTAATTCCTAAGACGAGAACATTTCTCATATCATGCTAGTGTTAGAAACTCTAAAAACACATCAAATGCTAGCTAATATTAAGAATGTGAGTTCTTTCAGTAGTCATTGGTGTCATAACCCCAAAATTTCATAAAAATTTAAAATTTTTAAAGTGACATAAATGTTTGAAATCACAGTTTAGTAACTGCTAGCGGTTAGCAGAAAATCAAACAGTTTAACAATTTGTAATGATTAGTTTCGAATACAGAAAAACTAATACAACTTTAATTTTTATAAGTTATATAAAAATGACTTGCATTTAGTTGCTGCTAGCTGTACTGATAATTTACTTTTTGTCAAGTAGGTGAGAAACCACGTTTGAAATCGGGGCTTACTTAGCATTCTACTAACTCAATGGATTGTTGGTTCTTACAGGTTCAACAGGTAAGCTTTTGATCAAGTAAGAGTTTATTTTGAACTAAGTCCAGATGTACTTCTTAAGCATGATAATATGCTAGTATATAAATTGATTATTAAACGCAATATTTCGATGAGGTAAAGTAAATTCCTTCGTTGTTTTGGATCTATGACAGTATTTCCAATTTAGCCATAATGACTTTTATCCTTATCATATTTAATGTTGTTTACAATATTGAGTTACTTCAAGGTTTCTTTCTGTCGTGAAGATTATAGTACCTAGTCAATTATAGATTCTTACAGTGAACATAGATCTCAAGTTCCTTTCATAAAATATTTCTATTGTATTATGATCTTACTGCTATTGTCATGTTTAAAAACTCAAGTGCATTACTCGTTATGTATGGACATAATCCTATATTTTTCAAGATAAAGTTTACCATGAGTTGTTAGTTTTGTTAAGAGAAACTCTTGCAATGAGGTTTGTCTTCAGTCTCTTTGAAGGCTCCTTCATTTATCAGCATCGATTTTTATGTGAAAAGTTTAGAGCTATTAGTTTATGAAATATATTGTAATTACAACATATCCCTACTCTAATTCTCTCTTACTAGTAGTGAACAATACCAACATGTTTGATTTGTTTACAAATGCGATTATCTTCTTACACAGCTAGTAGACAAGTTGTGTACATAGTATTTGGTTTGTAACCATAATGCAATTGTTATTGTAATGTTACCATACTATACTGAATTATAGTTTATAATAATAGGCTATAACAAAATACTATGTGTAACATAAGGTAGTTTCACTACCTAAAAACTTCTATCATAAGGTCGAACTAAAAGTAGAAACATTACAAGTGGTGTTCCTATATTATACTAGTTCTAAAGCAAAGCATAAACAATAACATGATTGTCTTTGTAAGCAATCATATGAACTATCCAAAAGGTCGTTGGCAAAGTTGACATGAGAATCAATATTAGGAAACGTTATACTATGATCGACTCTTCGTGATTGTATTATTGGCCAAGGTTATGCACCTTTATACTATAGTCGATGGCATGATTAAAAATAATTGGAAATAATATAATTCATTTTCAATGTGTAGTGTTTGACTATTGAAAATGACCCACACTTGGTTAACAAACTTGGAAGGCGTGTGGTCTATTCTCCTCCATGCATTGGTGACTTATAAAGAAGTGAAACCCTACCCCTTGGCATTTGGCTCCGAGGGTTTGCATGTCTGTCGGTTGCACTGAGATTCCTTATGGACATGAGAGGCCTGCAGCTCCCTTATTTGTTGGATATGTAGTCTGTATTACGTTGTGGAGTGGTTTTGGTATTATAACTTGTAGTCTCAGTTTCTCTTGTGAGAAACGATTTACTGTGTTAGCGGTCTTTACTTCTTCGCTTGGCTCAAAGCCTGTACATGATTTAACCCTATCACTACTTGTTCCTTGTCTCGGCATCATGGAGTCTGAGTGATGTAACCTTACTTCCTCTGTCGCAGGGTTGACTTGAAGTTTCTCTTGGTTAGTACAGACGAGATAGGTGGCCGTAACTTCCTGGTTTCGAACTCTTCCTGTTCACAGCACAAGTATACACTGCTATTTTACTCGCAATCCTTTTTGCCCATGCTATTTTAATAATAATAATGATTAATAATTATTATTATTAGTTTTAAATATTGTTTGGTTTAAACTTGCAGGCTACACTGACAGCTCTAGACTTGGATGGAAAATAGGCTCATCCTTCAGTAACTTTTGTGGGCTTTCAAACCGGTAAGACCCGGTCTCGTCGTGGGTTCTCCCTACTTTCGAAATGGGTTGGTTGAAGGTTCCTATGGTTGGAAGCCTAGCTGCGAACTCTCTGCTAGTTATGATATTAACTTTGTTATTTATAATCCATTTTTTTGTTTTTAAACCCTATCGATACATTGCTGGGTTGCACAAGCTTTTAAAGCTGTGATGTAAGTGTTGTTTTGGTGAAAACTGTTCAGCCTTATGACCTATAGATGTAATACCGTGTCAAGTTTATAAAACTCCTTTGTGCTTAAAGTTATATGATTTCTGTCTTGTTTGCTTCGATTTTTCTATTTGAACTTTAAGAAGATGAAACTGTGGAAAGGGTTTTCCCTAACCTGTCAGTAATGTAATTTATTGTTAATATTAAATATTTATGTATATTTGGTTTAAGACATAAGAATGTAGAATAGTCTAGTTGTATAGTTTGTGGGTTTTTTTTTACTCTTATAGTCAATAATGTAATTGGTTATATTTTAATACAGGATTATTATGTATTTGGTTTTAATAGTAGGAAGGGTTTCGACCCTTTGATTTTTTTAACAGGCTATAAGCCTGCCTAGATTTGAGATTTATAATGCAAATGTTTAATGATTCTTGGTTTACTTTGTTTGTTATTTACATATACATTTTATTTATTACTACTCTATAAGTTGTATTTATTTTTAAGCTCTGTATAGAAGATAATGTTAAATTCTAGAACTTGGCTTTTAAGGGTTAAAAGAAATACTGTAAACCCTACAGTTTATGAAATTTTATTTCTGCTTATAGTATTCTTAGCCCTATTTTTAAGAAATGGAATAATGGAAGATAATATGATTTACAGTTGTAATTATGATGTTAACTCTGTAGGAAAAATGAAAAGATTCTAACAGTTTTTCTTCCAGTTTTTAGTTAAGAAAAAATACTTAGATTTCTAGTGCAACATACTTAAAAACTAGAATAATCTCGACTCTCCATAATTTTTGTAAATATTTACTCTGGTTTTGTTAAGTTAATATTTTAAAAATGTTTTGCTAAAAAAATTTTACATGCTTTCCCAATATTAGTTGTTTATTTTACTGTAATATTTTTATTTCCTATTAGTATACTAGTACTGTAGAAATAGTGTATTTATTATTTTCTTATACCTGTGTTTCCATTTAGTTGGTTAAAGTAAAATAATAAGTGCAGGTAAAACATAGCACTGCTTTTTCAGTAAATTTCATAAACATTGAAGTAAAATCTATTTCTATTTACATACAAATACAAGAATCATAGCTACTATATTTATTCTAATAAAAGAATCATTTCATTTACTTAAAACAATCCAACTGTGCTAGAGTACGACTTGAGTATAGGTGTGGAAAAACACAGCTTGGAATTTAATTTCTATCTATTTCACTATTTACATGATAATTTCCATTTCTATAAATAATCTATAAATTTTACTGAACTTAACATTACACAGTTACTTTTCATTCATAAACCCTAAACACAAACAATGCATGTAATAAAAAAACTACAAATTATTTAACTAAAGACAGTAAAATCAAAATAGAACCTGTTGAGGACAAGACGACAACAGCTTAAGGAGGTCGTTCCTCCCTACCGATTTTCTGGAGAGCGCTCAAACAATGCTTCCTCAGGATCCCTGAGCTTGTTCTCGGTCTTCTTAGCTGAGAACTGGGTTGAAATGCAACTGTAAAACCTCTGTCACTTGACTGGTTCAATTACCTCAGTAATAAAAAAAAAATCTTCTCTCAGTAGTATGATCTTCAGCTTAAAAGTTGCAACTAGATCAATCTCAGCAGTTATCCCCTCAAACACATTCCAAAATCCCCTCCATTGAATTTCTCTTGAGTAAATTCATTCACCCTGAATGATCACTTCTCTAGAATGAGCAGCCTCAGCTCTCTTCAATGGGAAATTTTATAGAGATGCCTAGGTCTTCTGGGTCAGTTTTCATTAAATGAACCACCTGCTCTAATTCCACTTTCTTGGGGAATCATGACCACAAATATAGGGAAGTTTCCACCTGCAACAATTGGAAGTGGTTTGAGGATGCTGCCACTTGTCAGTTTGCTGTCCACCTAGTCTCCTCCACCAATTGACCAGTAAACACTCTTTTAACAGCTCTCCTAAGCTGTTGTCTCCTCATTTATTTATTTATAAATAAAATATTCTGAATTTACATTAAATATTCTTAACCCCACTAGGTCATCAATTACAACTTAGCATAAAATTTAGCACAATGTTCCTCAAATAATATAAAATTGTTTTTTTGCAAATTGGGGCATGTTACATACACACCCCCTTAAATTATGACATCATCCCTAATGTTATTTATTCCTCCTCCTCAGAGTTCCCCTGAAATAGAATTGGATATGCATCCCTCATATGACTTTCCAATTCCCAGGTGGCTTCCTCTGGACTAAGGTGCTTCCATTGCACCTTCACTTGACCAATGATGCAGTTCCGAAGTGTGATCTCCCTCCGCTCGAGGATACAGTCCAGTTCCACCAGAAAATCTCCTTCAGGTTCCACGTGTGCATCATTCCAGTTAATAACATGAGTAGCATCATGCACATATTTCTTTAATACAGAAATGTGAAAAACATTGTGAACTCTTAAATTCAGTGGTAAAGCTAACTGATAGGCTACCTGTCTGATCCTGGACAGTATTTCAAAAGGACCACAATAACGAGGTGCTAGTTTGGCATAACTACCCAACCTCAAAGAAATCTTTCTGGATCTCACCTTAATGAAAACATGTTCACCTACCTGGAACTCTTTTGGAGTTCTTTTAAGGTTGCTTGACTTTTCTGTCGATCTTGCGCAATTTTCAGATTACCTTATACCTGCTTTACAATTTCTTCCATTTCTTTCAATAATTCAGGTCCTAATACTAACCTGTCCACCGAATTACTCCAAGATATGGGAGTGTTACTTTTCCTTCCATACAGAATTTCGAAAAGACTATATCTAGCTGAAGATTGATAATTATTATTATAAGCAAATTCTACCAGGTGTAAATAATCTTCCCATTTACCTGACTGATCCTTTACATACATTCTTAGTAAATCTTCCAGTACCTTATTTACTCTTTTAGCCTGTCGATCAATTTGAAGATGGAACGAGGTACTAAAATTTAACGTAGTATTTAATCCTTTAAACAGAGATCTCCAAAAGTTACCTATGAATTTAGGTTCTCGGTCTGAAATTATGACCTTTGATATCCCACGCAGTTGAAAAATTTTCTTTAAAATGATATCAGCTATATTTGCAGCTTTATAAGTAGTTTTTATGGGTATAAAATGGGCTGCTTTACTCAATTTGTCAACCACTACCATTATGGAGTCATTTAAGTTCTGATTTTTAGGTAGACCAATAACAAAATCAAGACTAATTATCTCCCATTTCCAGCTAGAAATGGGCAAGGGCTAAAGTAATCCAGCTGGATGCTAATGTTTAGTTTTAACTTGCTGACGTTCAAAGCATCTAGCAATATATTCTGCCAGTTCAGCCTTCATGTTTGGCCAGAAATACTCTTTTCTTAACATGGTTATAGTTTTCTAATAACCCGAATGGCCTGAGTAAGGATTTGTATGGATTTTGTCTAGAATTAATAACTTAACCTTAGGTACATTAGGTACATATATTCTGTCTTTATACAGTAAAAATCATTTTTCATTCAAGCTGTACCCTATACTTAGACTTTCTATTGGATTTTCTTTTGATTTTGCTTGTAACTTTAGGTAATTTTCATCTTGTTCTATCCATGCTTTAAGCTGTTCTTCCAAATCTGTTGTATAAGTGCTGATAGCTGCTATAAAATTTAGCTTTGCATTTCTACTAAATGCATCAGCAACTTTATTTTCTTTCCCTTTAATGTGTTGAATTTCGAAATCATATTCACTTAGAAAAGCTAACCACCTAGCTTGTCT
Source organism: Pseudotsuga menziesii (assembly GCA_001517045.1). Classification (NCBI taxonomy): domain Eukaryota; kingdom Viridiplantae; phylum Streptophyta; class Pinopsida; order Pinales; family Pinaceae; genus Pseudotsuga; species Pseudotsuga menziesii. The sequence goes on from LPNX010716650.1 coordinate 128,853, forward strand.
AGCATTCAGGTTAGGTTGATCTAACAAATATTTTAATCCCTTATTATCCGCCATTAAGATAAATTTCTTCCAATTAAATGGTGACGCCACATCTTTAAAGCATGTATGACAGTAGCTAATTCCAAGTCATAGGTTGCATAATTATTTTCATGAATTTTCAATTTCCTAGACTCATAAGCAATGACATGTCCTTCTTGAGTCAATACTCCACCTAAACCGTCATTACAGGTGTCAGTACATACTATAAAATTTTTATTTGGATAAGCTATTCTTAAAATTGGTGCACTAGTTAATAAGGTCTTTAACTTTTTAAAACTACCCTCGCACTTCTGATTCCCATCAAATTTATTTCCCTTTTTCTGCAAAGAGGTTATCGAATTTGTGATTCTCGAAAACCCTTCGATGAACCTCCGATAATAACCGGTAATTCCCATGTATGATCGGACATCAGTTACGTTTTTAGGAACTGGCCAATCTTCAATTGCCTTTATCTTTTCGGGATCCACCGAAATTCCTTCTTTAGTCACCACATGACCTAAGTACTAGATTTTATCTTTAAAGAAGTTGCATTTACTAAACTTTGCAAAGAGTTGATGATCTCACAACTCTTGCAAGACAATTTTTAAATGTTCTTTATGTTCTTCTTCATTTTTCGAATAAATTAATATGTCATCGATAAACATGACCACAAATTTATCCAGATATTTATGCATTACATTATTCATTAGACACATAAAAATAGTTGGAGCGTTAGTAAGCCCGAATGGCATGACGACAAACTAGTAACGTCCATATCGAGTCCTAAAAGTTGTTTTAAAGATGTCTTCATCATTAATTCTAATTTGGTGATATCCAGACCGTAAATCAATTTTCGAGAATACCATGGCTCCACGTAGTTGATCAAACAGATCATCTATGTGAGGTAGCGGGTATCTATTCTTGATAGTCATCTTATTTAATTGACAATAATCTATGTAGATTCATATAGTTCTGTCATTTTTCTTAACAAAGATGACAAGTGCCCCCCAGGGAGACACACTGGGTCGAATATAGTTCTTGTCAATAAGTTCTTTTAATTGTGACTTAAGTTCATTAAGTTCAGGTATATTCATCTGATAAGGGGCCTTTGAGCTGGGCACTGCACCAGGTACCAGATCAAAGGTAAAATTGAATTCTCTCTTTGGAGGCAGTCCTGGAATTTCTTCCGAAAATAATTCTGCATATTCCTTTAGAATTGGTATATCCTCCAATTTTAATTTATCTATGTTGTTTAGATTTTCTTCATCGGTTACTCTTACTGCATAAGCCTTACAACCTTTTCTAAAATCTCTCTTAAGCTGCAGAGCGAAAATCTGCCTCTTGGTTGTTTTCCTAGGGATTCCCTTTACGTTTATTAATTTTCCATCATTATTCACACAAGTAAAGGTTTTATCATAGCAATTCAAGACCACCCTATGCTGCTCTAACCAATCCATACCAATTAGTATGTCGTAAGAGCCTAGAGGTATTATATTAAGCTTAACAAAAGTTTCAAATTGATCCATAGTTACTGCATAATTCTTTACAAAGCTAATTACCTTTCTCTTTGTACCAGTAGCTAACTGAACTAACCAAGAATTTACAAATTTTTCAACTGGAAGTTTACACTTTTCTACCAAGTTAGGAGAAATATAGCTTAAATTAGCTCCTAGATCAATTAAAATAGATATGGGTGTTTGGTCTATCTTACCTTCTACTTCCACCATGGAAGTTTGATAGTCTACTTGCCGATTCTCCAAATCTACATTGATCCTGGGCATAGTCATCGCTAAATCACCAATAGTCATCTCCTCCTGTATTGTGTGGATATTGCTGACAGTCTTTTTTCAATTGGGACAGGCTGAGGCATAATGTGGACCATTGCATTCCCAACACTTTATGGGTTCTTTTCGTTCAAAGTTCTTTGTGTAATTACTGTGATTGTTAGCAGGCTCTTTATTTTTTTGATTGTTTTGATTGTTCTGTGAATTATTCTTATTCCCAGGGAAATTCTTATTAGAAAAATTTCTGGCATTATTATTTTTAGAATTTCGATTAGGCACAAACTCTTTCTTCTTTTGATCATAATTATTATTCCTTTTGGCCTTCTAGTTGGCCATACTCTCCTTTTTCTGATTCTGTTCATAGCATAAATTTGCTTTCCTCATAGCTTCTTCCAGGGTTTTTGGATTGTCATACTCAATCCTATCCTTTATGTGATAAGGTAAACAGCTGAGAAACCGTTGTACCTTCAGTTTTTCATCCACAAGGTATGGAACATACCTAAGCAGACTTAAAAACTTACTATTCAAATCTTTCATAGTCATTGTACCTAGTTTTAGCTCATAGAATTCTTTATCCCTTTCTTCATAATACTGTTCAGATAAAAATTTATTTTTAAAGTACTTCTTGAATGTTCTCCAATTTATGTTCTTCTCTCTTATACCTTTCATTCTCTTCAAATCTTGCTACCATATATTAGCTTTCCCTGTAAGATTATAAATAGCCATTCTAGCCTTTAATTGGTTAGAATAGTTATAAATCTGGAAGTACTTCTTCATCCCAGATAACCAGGATTTCGCTTCCTCCCCCTTTTCAGTTTCTCCATTAATTGTTGGTGGCTTGATTGTTGGCTGCTATGGGCAGACCCGGGTTTACTGTTATGTACGAACAACACCCCTAGCTCACTGGCCCTTTCGACGACAGACCGCAGAGTGGCCTGAAGTCTCACCCGAAGTGATTCTAATGGGTTGGCCAAAGACTCAAGTATCTTCAACCAGGTTCTGTCGCATCCTACATGTCTCACAGCTCTTCTTGGCTCGCGAGGTCTATCCCCGCACTGCGCAGTGAATTCCTACTCGCGATGACCCTATCCCTTTCCGCATTGCCACGTCCTGGCCCACAAGTAACTCTCTCCTACACTAGATCCTCAACCCGTGGTATCGTGCACCTCAGCTCCTCTGATGGTGTGATATCGCCTCCCCGCGATATCCTACCACTACGACTCAGCGTACTTATCGTTACTTGTGTCCGACTAACATGACTCAACATACACGGCTGTGTAATACCGTGACTCTTAGCGGTCTTGAGCGAAACATCGACGGCCTCTTATACCGAATACTTAAAGACTTTAGCTTGCATTGATCCTTCTATAGTGCTGTGAACCGAATAACACATACATATATTTAACTGTAAGCAAAGTTCATGCGATGAGTGACAGATATAACAAGAAAACACAATCACATGAATCAATCACATAACACGCAGGTTCTTACATGGTTCACTTCCAGGGTAGAAGTTAAGTCCACAAAACTGTGTTTCTATATTATAACTCAGGAGAAGTACACACAGTTCTACTGCACTGCATATGCAGCTCGAGATCTTCTGGGTAACTCCGCACACAGCCTGGAACCCTTTTCTCTTAGATCTCTTCTCTATCTATATATTGCCTCCATTACAACATATTCTTCCCCTCTTTTCCTATCGATCCCTACGGATCGTTACATACATACACAAAATATGCTATTGGTTATAGTAGGATAATTACAGACTGATGATGGAGCTAGAGCTTGGCTCTTACAATATACTCTGAGTAACAGACCCGCTCTAACTAGCTAGTTGTCTGAACATCTAACCAGCTAACTGACTAGCTAACCCTTTACAATACAAAATACAAGCTTATATAGGCGGCCCGAAGGTCTCTCCATTACAACACTATGGGCCTGTCCCAACAGTAATCCCAAAAAACCCTAACTAGTGACAGACGACGTATGTGTACTTGGAGTAGCCGCTTTCCATCACACCACTGCTCTCTGTAGTCTTCCATGCTTCTCGGCGCTGATCATGGGTACTGTGCACCACTTCCTTTCACTGCAGATTCCTGCAGTCTTCCATGCTTCCCAACGCTGACCATAGGTACCGGCGCTACTTCCTTCTTCTGTCCTTCGTCTTCAATACCTCAGCCTCGTCGCTCATTTTCCTTTATGAGGGTAGCTGAGCCCTCCTGTCTTCGCCACTGCCTTCAATGCAGTGGGTGAGCTCTCTCTTCTCGGCCGCTCAGGTACTGTCGTCTTCCTTGACTTTTCTGTCCCAGCAGTCATGGTTTCCAGCTCTGATCTGCAGCTAGAACCATGCTACGGTTTCGTAGCTTTACCTTATCTCTTCATCTCCGCCAAAACTGTCTATCCGCCAAAATGACAGCTTCTCCTGTAGCTGTGGGATCCTGCTCCAACATTGATCTTCTTAAACTCCCCAGAAATTTCTTCATAAGGTTTATATTTTATTTTCCTAGTATGGTGGTTATCCTCACTACTGTCACTAGTATAAAGAGAATTACGTTGATCACCAAATACTTTGGAATATGAGCTACTTTCATTTTTAATCTATTTAGTCTTTTTATATTTATGTCGGTAACTTATATCTTCCAAATCAACTCTTTTACCCCTTCCCTCAGTATGAAAGCTTTCTATTAAGATCTGATTCATCTTCTCCTGAGCTCTTAAAATCCTCTCATTTTCTTTTTTAACAGATTCCATTTCAGATATTAATTCTTTTACTGTTTGTAAAAGTTCTGAGGAATTAGTGGATATGTCTTCTTATATAGGTTCTCTTTGTAAATTATCTTGTTCAGTATAGGGAGATTCCTCTTCCACATATTCCTCCAATCTTTCCATACATGTCATTAAACTTAGAAACAAATTTCTCTGTTGATAACATTAAAAGAAAACAACATCAGCAAAATGATTTAAATTCACTGTTCCATATAAGCAAGTTGAGCTTCATCGAGGCCTAGTGTTTGAACCTTGTGCTCTGATACCACATGTCATAACCCCAAAATTTCATAAAAATTTAAAATTTTTAAAGTGACATAAAATGTCTGAAATCGTAGTTTAGTAACTGCTAGCAGTTAGTGGAAAATGAAACAATTTAACAATTTGTAATGATTAGTTTCAAATACAGAAAAACTAATACAACTTTAATTTTTATAAGTTATATAAAAATGACTTGCATTTAGTTGCTGCTAATTGTATTGATGAATTACTTTTTGTCAAGTAGGTGAGAAACCATGTTTGAAATCGGGGCTTACTTAGCATTCTGCTAACTCAATGGATTGTTGGTTCTTATAGGTTCAACAGGTAAGCATTTGATCAAGTAGGAGTTTATTTTGAACTAAGTCCAGATGTACTTCTTAAGCATGATCAGATGCTAGTATATAAATTGATTATTAAATGCAATATTCCGATGAGATAAAGTAAATTCCTTCATTGTTTTGGATCTATGACAGTATTTCCAATTTAGCCATAATGACTTTTATCCTTATCATATTTAATGTTGTTTACAATATTGAGATACTTCAAGGTTTCTTTCTGTCGTGAAGATTATAGTACCTAGTCAATTATAGATTCTTACAGTGAGCATAGAGCTCAAGATCCTTTCATAAAATATTTCTATTGTATTATGATCTTACTGCTATTGTCATGTTTAAAAAATCAAGTGCATTACTCTTTATGTATGGACATAATCCTATAGTTTCAAGATAAAGTTTACCATGAGTTGTTAGTTTTGTTAAGAGAAAATATTGCAATGAGGTTTGTCTTTAGTGTCTTTGAAGACTCCTTCATTTATTAGCGTTGAGTTTTATGTGAAAAGTTTAGAGCTATTAATTTATGAAAGATTTTGTAATTACAACATATCCCTACTCTAATTCTCTCTTACTAGTTGTGAACAATACCAACATGTTTGATTTGTTTACAAATGCGATTATCTTCTTACACAGCTATTGGACAAGCTGTGTACATAGTATTTGGTTTGTAACCATAATGCAATTGTTATTGTAATGTTACCATACTATACTTAGTTATAGTTTATAATAATAGGCTATAACAAAATACTATATGTAACATAAGGTAGTTTCACTACCTAAAAACTTATATCATAAGGTCGAACTAAAAGTAGAAACATTACAAGTGTTGTTACTATATTATACTAGTTCTAAAGCAAAGCATAAACAATTGTTGATGAATATGTAACTTCGGAATGTATTCACTTGTATTTCTTATGTATTGTAACCCGATGTTTATTCTAGGATTTATTTGTAATGTAATTGAGTCATGTCATGCCTCGATGTTTCGATCGGGAGGATCTATAATGTAAATAAGTCATGTCAAGTTATTGTGGGTAACCCTCCTATTGATCAAGGGTTATAGTCCCCATAGTTTCGGGGCACTAGGGTTATTAGACTCTCCTAGAGAGGTTGGCCCTAGTAGAGTTTAGTCATGTCAGGAATTAGTATAAATAGATAGCTAGCCTCTCTATTTAACACACACTCACTCACACTTAGTTGTAGCGCATAGATGAGGAAGAGAAAGACACTGGGGCAAGGAAGAAAGAGGTTACTGCTATCGGGAGATCATCTTACTGTTTTGGGGTTTTACTTTTGGTATTGATTCTATATCTAAGGAAGTTGTGAGGTTTTCTCCATTTATGGTTTCCCTAAGGAAAAACACTGTCTTCATTGTCTCTTGTGTTTGATTGATGTACTTGTTGTTCTCTCAGTTAAAGATCCTAACATAATGCTAGCTTGAATGATAAAAACTAACATGGTATCAGAGCTAACCTGAGAAGAAGACACTGTGCAGCTGCGGGAACTAGGGCTTCCTACTTTGTGGATCTCTCTCCACAGATTTTCAGCAAAAGAAGGTTGGAATAACTCTCCTCCCTAGGGTGCATCTTTCTGTCAAAGCAGAATCCAATTCTGAGGTTTTTCAGTTTTGGACCCAACACTACTGCCAGAAATTAGGGCTTTTCACAGAAGAGGAATTTTTCAATGAGCCCAGGTTTGGATTAATCTCCTCCCCAAAATTGAATTTAGGGATAAAATTCAAAGCATTTGGTTGGACAAAACTCCGTAAAAGCAAAACCCTAATCTGCTCCTGAACCAGCACTGTAGGATTTCAGCTCCAAATCTAGATCCAACATATTGACCTGGTAAGATCTAAATCTTTTGTATTTCCATTTGAGGTTCTCAGTTAAGATCTCTCATCATACCAAGCTTGATGAAAAGCTTGAGGGAGCTAATAACTTCCAAGCTTGGAAGTATAGGATCTCCCTGGTCCTGGAAGAAAATGAGTTGGACTCCTATATCAATGAGGAGGTTCCAGTTCCAGAGGTAGATGATGCTAAGGCATTGCATAAGAAGAAGTTGGTTATGGCAAAGAGGATCATTGTTGATTCAATCAAGGATCACCTCATACCACAGGTGTCCTCCCTAAAGACACCTAAGGCTATGTTTGATGCCCTAACCAAATTATTTGAAGGGAAGAACATAAACTGGAAGATGACTTTGAGAAACCAACTAAACAATGTAAAGATCTAGAATGCTAAGACCATCCAGTCTTACTTTACAAGGGTCTCTCAGATCAAGGAATAGATAGAAGCAGTAGATGAAGAAGTAAAGAATGCAGAGGTTATGATGACTACCTTGAATGGTCTCCATAGATCGTGGGACTCCTTTATTCAAGGGGTATGTGCTAGAAAGAAGTTAGTCAAGTTCAGCAAACTATGGGAAGAATGCTCTCAAGAAGAAGCTCAGATAGCAGCTCGAGAATAAAATATGGGAAGTGAAGATCAAGCCCTCACAGTACACTCCAAGAAAACCAAAAGAAGTTTTCATCACTCCAAAGGTAAGCACTTCTCTAAAAATAACTCTAGAAAAGACATGTCTAGAATCAGATGTTATACATGTGATGAAGTAGGACACTTTGCAAAAGATTGTTTTAAAAGACAGAATAAGAAAAAGACCAACAAGATAAGACATCATGCGCATGCTGTAGAGGATGATGAACCATCCAAGAAGAGAACCAGATATGAAAGTGAAGACTCTTCTAGTGAAGAAGAATATGTCTTGATTTATTCCCTCACGGGAAACATCACACATGGAAGCAATGATTGGCTTATAGACAGTGGGGCTTCCAAACATATGATAGGATTCAAAGAGTCCTTTGTAAAACTTTCAGAACATGAATCACCTCACAAGGTGAAGCTTGGAGATGACTACCAATATCCAATAAAAGGTAGTGGGGAATCCTCCTATAAACTAGACTCTGGAAAGTATATGAAGATGCAAGATGTATTGTTTGTACCAGGTCTCAAGAAAAACCTTCTCTCCATATCTGCATTAGATGCAAAAGGAATGAGGGTTGCATTTATAGATGGCCAAGTCATCATGTGGCCAAAAGGAAATACTATCGATGATGCAGTAGTGATTGGAGAACAAGAAGGAGGATTGTACAAATTAAAGGGCCATCCAGAACAAGCCTTGGTCCATGACACAGTAGAGCCAAATGAGCTTTGGAATAGAAGGCTTGCACATGTGCATTAAATAGCACTACCACTGGCAAGCAAAGCTGTTGAAGGTATTCCACAAATTCAAGAAAAACATGATGGGGTCTGCAAAGGATTTGCTAAAGGAAAGAATACAAAGAAGACATTTCCAAGTAGCAAGAGAAAGGCAAAAGAAATATTGGAAATCATCCATTCTAAGGTATGTGGTCCTATGTCATCAAGCTCACTAAGCGGATATGTATATTATGTTTCTTTTATTGATGAATTTTCTAGGAAGACATGGATTTACTTCATGAAGAACAAAGAGGAAGTATTCAGCAAGTTCAAGGAATTCAAAGCCTTGATCGAGAATCACACTGAAAAGAAGATTAAGACCTTTCAATCAGATAATGGTGGAGAATTCACTTTGAATGAATTCAAAGAGCTATGTAAAGACTCAGGGATTAAGAGGGAGTTGTCCACTCCTTATAATCCACAACAGAATGAGATTGCAGAAAGGAAGAATAGAACTATCATGGAAGCTGCAAGAGCAATGCTTCATGATCAAGATCTTCCTATGCATCTTTGGGCAGAAGCTGCCAGAACAGCGGTGTATGTACAGAACCGTACTCCACACAGAGTACTCAAAAACAAGACTCCTGAAGAAGTCTTCCCCGGAAAGAAACCAGAAGCCATCCATCTCAAAATATTTAGTTGTCCTATCTACATGCACATTCCAAAAGAGAAGAGAACAAAACTAGATCCTTCAGGAAAGAAGGGTATATTTGTGGGATACTTTGAAAGCTCGAAGGCTTACAGAATATACTTCCCAGGATTCAAGAAGATTGACATCAATAGGGATGTAACATTTGACAAAGACACAACTTACAACAAATCCAGAAAGAAACCTACTGAAGAATCTGAAGAAGTAGAAGCAACTAGAATTCATGGTAAAACCATGAATGAATAAAGTCAAGAAGAAGATTGAGAATTTGAAGAACCACAAAGACCTGTAGATTCACCTCCAGAGAAGAATCCTCATAAGACGAAACCTGCTTGGGTATGAGAAGCTATCCAAGGTGTGAAAAGACATGGGGCTCCAGAAGAGAATCACAGAGAAAGAAAGAGGACCAGATCCTGCTCTAGGTATGTAACATTACTATGTGATTTCATCAATAAAGAACCTTCCAATTATGAAGAAGCGGAAGAACGGAAAGAATGGAAGGATGCTATTATCAAAGAGTATCAATCGATCATGAAGAATGATGTTTGGGATGTTGTCCCAACACCAGAAGAGAAGTCAGTTGTAACTTCCAAATGGATCTACAAGATCAAGCATGATGCAGATGGTAGCATAGAGAAATATAAAGCAAGATTTGTCGCTCGGGCTTTCTCCCAGAAAAAAGGAATAGATTATGAAGAAACCTTTGCAACTGTAGCCAGATACACTTCCATCAGACCAATACTTGCTCTGGCTATAGTGATGAAAGGGAAGATACACCAAATGGATGCCAAGACTGCTTTCTTGAATGGTGTAGTGGAAGAGGAAGTGTATGTGGAGCAGCCACCCAGTTTTGAGACACATGACAAGGAATCTCATGTATGTAGATTGAAGAAAGCCTTGTACGGTTTGAAACAGGCATCCAGGACATGGTACGATAGAATTGATAGCTTTCTATCCATTTTGGGCTTTACCAAGAGTAAAGCAGATTCCAACCTTTACTACAAGGTTGAAGATGGCAACCCAGTGATGTTCCTACTGTATGTAGATGATCTATTTGTGAAAGGTATGGATGGGTTGATTGCTTATACGAAGAGAAATCTTGTTGCCAAGTTCTAAATGAAGGACTTGGGTATGATGCATTATTTTCTAGGTATGGAGGTGTGGCAGAGTGTGGATGGAATCTCCCTTGGACAAGGGAAGTATGCAGTAGAGATCCTGAAGAGGTTTGGGATGATGGAATCCAAGGCCATGACCACACCTATGGCATCGAACCTGAAGCTATTGAGTGATGCTTCATCAGAAGCGGTTGATTCTACGATGTATCATCGGATGATTGGGTCCTTGATGTACCTGACAAACACAAGAACAGATATTTGCTTTGCTGTGAACACCTTGAGCCAGTTCCTGATAGATTCGAGACATGTTCACTTGACTGCTGCAAAGCATATTCTGAGGTACCCGAGGGGACAATTGATTATGGACTCAAGTACGAGGTGAATCAGAAGATTAACCTAAAGGGTTATGTTGATGCAGATTGGGGAGGAAATGCCATCGCTAGGAAGAGCACTTCAGGATGTTGTTTTAGTATGGGATCAAGTATGATCTCTTGGTTTAGCAGGAAGCAATCCTATGTGGCACTGAGTACAGCTCAAGCAGAGTATGTCACAGCTTGTTCAGCTAGTTATGAGGCAGTATGGATGAGGAAGCTACTGTCTAATTTATTTGATCTTCTGATGGATGCTACTTGTATACATTGTGACAACCAGAGTTGTGTGAAGTTGTCAGAGAATCCAGTGTTCCATGACAAGTCAAAGCATATGGAGATCAAGTATCACTATATCAGGGATATGGTATAGAGGGGATAAGTGAAGCTCTAGTATGTTACGACGGACGATCAGATAGATGATGTGTTAATGAATCCATTGGCCAAAGTGAATTTGAAGTACTTCAGGGAGAAGCTTGGTGTTCTCCAGATCGAGGTCCCTTCCAAGGGGTAGTGATGAGTCCGGAAGCCATTCTGACAAGTAGGTCAGATGTAAGGGCTGAGCCATTCTATCATGGTGATAGGATTGCTTCCTTCCATGTTAGATATGAGTGCTAAGCCATTCTGATATGACTATAGGATTGGTAACTACATGATCAATTATAAGGGCTACTGTCATTCTTGGAATGGAGTTGCCTGGTGAGTTACCAGGAATACTTGGTCTAGGACTGAGGGCCTTTCTGAGATGATTGTAAGATGTAGTCTTACATGATTAGATGTGAGTGCATGGCCATTCTTATGTGATTGAGGGATGTGTTCCCACTTGATCAGATATAAGGGTTGTTGCCATTCTGTCATGGTGAGAGGATTGCTTCCTTCCATGTCAGATGTGAGTGCTGGCCTTTCTGACGAGTAAGTTAGATGTAAGGGCTACTGCCATTCTCTAAATGGAGTCACCTAATCAGTTACCAGGAACCCTCAGTACAGGACTGAGTGCCTTCCTGACGAGTAGGTCAGATGTAAGTGCTATGCCTTTCTGACGAGTAGGTCAGATGTAAGTGCTGTGCCTTTCTGACGAGTAGGTCAGATGTGAGTATTGGCCATTCTGATGAGTAGGTCAGATGTAAGGGCTACTGCCATTCTCTAAATGGAGGCACCTGGTCAGTTACCAGGAACCCTCAGCATAGGACTGAGTGCCTTTCTGACAAGTAGGTCAGATGTAAGTGATGTTCCTTTCTGACGAGTAAGTCAGATGTGAGTGCTGGCCATTCTGATAAGTAGGTCAAATATAAGGGCTACCAAAGACCTACGAGGAGGTAGGCCTACAACCAGCATGAAAAAGGGATGGCTCTGTAGAACTTCCTATGACAAGAAGAATCATGAGATAGCACATATGATGAAGACCTAGTGATGATCCAGATCCAGTGATGATCCAAATCTAGCAGTGATGATCCAGATCTAGTGATGATCCAGATCCAATGATGATGATCCAGATCGAGTGATTATCTAGATCCAGTGATGACTTGAAGATGAAGAAGTCGATAACTTGACGATGACCCAAATGATACATAGAAGAAGACTTGTGCTGAAAAACTATGTCGAGAGAATACCTTCCTAATTAAGAGAGAGTGTTGATGAATATGTAACTTTTGAATGTATTCACTTGTATTCTTATGTATTGTAACCCGATGTTTATTACGAGATGTATTTGTAATGTAATTAAGTCATGTCATGCCCCGATGTTGTGATCGGGAGGATCCATAATGTAAACAAGTCATGTCAAGTTATTGTGGGTAACCCTCGTATTGATCAAGGGTTAAAGTCCTCGCAGTTCCGAGGCACTAGGGTTATTAGACTCTCCTAGATAGGTCGGCCCTAGTAGGCTTTAGTCATGTTGAGAATTAGTATAAATAGAGAGCTAGCCTCTCTATTTAACACACACTCACTCACACTCAGTTGTAGCGCATAGTTGAGGAAGAGAAAGACACTAGGGCAAGGAAGAAAGAGGTTACTACTGTCAAGAGATCATCTTACTGTTTTGGGGTTTTAATTTTGGCGTTGATTCTATATCTGAGGAAGTTGCGGGGTTTTCTCCATTTATGGTTTCCCTGAGGAAAAACACTGTGTTCATTATCTCTTGTGTTTGATTGTTGTACTTGTTGTTCTCTTAGTTAAAGATCCTAACATAATGCTAGCTTGAATGATCAAAACTAACAACAATAACATGATTGTCTTTGTAAGCAATCATATGAACCATACAAAAGGTTGTTGGCAAAGTTGACATGAGAATCAATATTAGGAAATGTTATACTATGGTCGACTCTTCGTGATTGTATTATTGGCAAAGGTTATGCACCTTTCTACTATAGTCGATGGCATGATTAGAAATAATTAGCAATAATATAATTCATTTTCAATGTGCAGTGTTTGACTATTGAAAATGAACCACGCTTGGTTAACAAATTTGGAAGGCACGTGGTCTATTCTCCTCCATGCATTGGTGACTTATAAAGAAGTGAAGCCCTAATCCTTGGCATTTGGCTCCGAGGGTTTGTATGTCTATCGGCTGCACTGAGATTCCTTATTTGTTGGCTTCGTAGTCTGTATTATGTTGCAGAGTGGTTTTGGTATTATAACTTGTAGTCTCAGTTTCTCTTGTGAGAAAAGATTTACTGTGTGAGTGGTCTTTACTTCTTTGCTTGGATAAAATCCTGTACATGATTTAAACATGTCACTGCTTGTTCCTTGTCTCGTCATCATGGAGTCTGAGTGCTGTAACCTTACTGTCTCTGTCGCAGGGTTGAATTCAAGTTTATCTTGGTTGGTACAGACGAGATAGGTGGCCGTAACTTCCTGGTTTCGAACTCTTCCTGTTCACAGCAAAGGTATACACTGCTATTTTACTCGCAATCCTTTTTTCCCATGATTTATTAAGCTAGGGTTTAATAATTATTATCATTAGTTTTTAAATATTGTTTGGTTTAAACCTACACGCTATGCTGACAGCTCTAGACTTGGATGGAAAATAGGCTCGTCCTTCAGTTACCTTTGTGGGCTTTCAAACCGGTAATCCCCGGTCTCGTCGTGGGTTCTCCCTGCTTGCAAAATGGGTTGGTTGAATGTTCCATGGTTGTACGAGCACAAAATAAGTAGATGAACAAATGTTGAATGTTCAAACCAAGAAATCCTCTTAACTTTATTAAGTGGATACTGAACAATGTGAAGTACAGTGTTTATGACATTCCTCCCAAAGGTCTTAAGATGGAATCCACCAACATTGGAAACTCTAATTTAATTATAGAATCATTTAGGTGAGTCAGTGAACAATGCATTGCCATGTTTAGGAGAAAATATTTCTTGCATTGGTACATTGGTGAGGGCATGGATGACATCAATGGAGGGCCCAATTATGAACAATTACGCAATATGCCACTATTATTTTCATAGAAAAATGGATCACACTTGATAATTTTGTACGTTGGAAAAGGATATCCTTCCACCAGAGTAAGGATCCAAAGTTGGTGGGTGTAACATTAGATGAACTGAGTTATGGTTTACCTAGTCCAACTTTCAAAAGGGAAATGAAACAGTTCCTTGAAGGCTCAATCGATCCTTGCTTTGTAAGTATAATACTTTCCTTCATCAATGTAATGGTGTGGTATGTGTTCAGGTCCCACATGAGAGCCCCCTCTCTCACACCACCAAGGTATATGCATCTTTATCTACTAAAAATCTATAAATAATCAAATTCCTAAGACCTATTGTTTTCTATGTGTCTCACTTGAAAACATAAATTTGTTGGAATTATAATATAAAGAGTTTCTAATTTATTACCTTGGCCCAAGGGTAGAGATGGATGGATTTCTTTGTCTCAGGATGCCATCACTCATACTACCTCTTTTATGAGGGGACGTGAACAATAGATTTCTTCAATATGTGAATGGGGACATAAAGCCATGAAATATGAGCTTGATCAATGTAGTTATTTGATGTGGTTTTATCATTTTTCATGAAATAATATAGGCTAATGTTGATGAGCTTCAACATCTTCTCCAAGTGGGGACCTGAAGCCATTAAATATGATCTTGATCAAAGAAATTATTGGATATGGTTTTATCATTTTTCATGGAAGCATATAGGCTAAGGTTAATGAGCTTCTATATAAGTGCATATACGGAACGCAGAAATGCGCATATACAGAAGAGAGCTTCTGTATATGCGCATTTTTCCTTCTGTATATGTGTATTTATGGAAGGAAGAAATGCACATATACAGAAAAGATTTTATGTATATGTGTATTTTTCCTTCTGTATATGCGCATTTAAGAAAGGCAGAAATGTGCATATATGGAAGAGAACTTCTGTATATGCACATTTGTTCCTTCCGTAAATGCACATATATAGAAGGAAAAATACACATATATGGGAACTCTCTTCTGTATATGCAGATTTCTGCCTTTCGTATATGCACATATACGGAAGAGAGCTTTTATATATGCACATTTCTACCTTTCATAAATGCGCATATACAAAAGGAAAAATGCGCATATATAGAAGCTCTTTTTTGTATATGCGTATTTTTCTTTTCGTATATGGGCATATACGGAAAACATAAATGTGCACATATACAGAAGAGAGCTTCCTTATACGCGCATTTCTGTTTTTCGTAAATGCACATTTACAGAGGTCAAAATGCGCATATACGAAAAAGAGCTTCTGTATATGTGCATTTCTACCTTCCATAAATGTGCATTTACGGAAGGAAAAATATGAATATATAAGAGCTCTCTTTTGTATATGCACATATACAGAAGAAAGAAATTATATGCGCATATAAAGAAGGAAAAATACATATATATGAAAGGGAAAAATTACATGCGCATTTTTCGTTCTGTATATGCGTATTTACGGAAGGAAAACTGCACATATATGAAAGAGAGATTTCGTAAATGCGCTTATGCAAAAAGAAAAATGTGCATATATAGAAGCTCTCTTTCATATATGTGCATTTTTCCTTTCGTATATGCTCATGTATCCCCCTCTCCTTCCTCATCTAATATATGCTTTTACATAAACATAAGCATACCATGGAAAATATGGTTGCCACATCATAAAATCATCCCACCACTAGGACATATATGCACATTTTGTCTTCCATAAATGCGCAATCCAGAAGGAAAAATGCGCATATCCAGAAGAAAAAATGCAGATATAATTTCTGCCTTCCGTAAATGCGCATATACAGAAAGAAAAATGCGCATTTACAGAAGGAAAAATGCGCATATACCGAAGAGAGCTTTCGTATATGTACATTTCTCCCTTCTGTAAATCCGCATATACAGATGGAAAAATGCGCATATACGGAAGTTCACTTATGTATATGCGCATTTTTTTCTTCCGTAAATGCGCATATACATAAGAAAAAATGCGCATATACGAACACTCTCTTTCGTATATGCTCATTTATGCATTTCATATATGCGCATATACGAAAGGAAGAAAAGCGCATATACGGAAGAGAGCCTCCATATATGCGCATTTCTACCTTTCGTAAATGCGCATATACAAAAGGAAAAATGTGCATTTACGAAAGGGGAAATGCGCATATACGAAAGCTCTCTTCCGTATATGTGCATTTTTCCTTCCCTAAATGCACATATACAGAAGCTCTCTTCTGTATATGCACATTTTTCCTTTCGTATATGTGCATATATTGAAGGCAAAAAAGCGCATATACGGAAGAGAGCTTACTTATATGCGCATTTCTGTTTTTCGTAAATGCGCATGTACGGAAGGAAACATGTGCATTTACGGAAAGAAAAATGTGCATATCCAGAGAGCGCACATATACATAAGCTCTCTTCCATATATGCGCATATATGAAAGGTAGAAATGTGTATATATGGATAAATGCGCATATACAGAAGAAAAAATGTGCATTTACAGAAGGCAAAATGCGCATATACGGAAGCTTGAAGCTCTCTTCCATATATGTGCATTTTTCCTTCTATATCTGGGCATATACGGAAGCTCTCTTCCATATATGTGTATTTTTCCTTCTGTATATGCGCATATATGGAAGGAAAAAATGCGCATTTATAGAAGGAAAAATGCACATATACGGAAGAGAGCTTCAGAGCTTATGTATTGAAGGAAAAAATACGCATATACGGAAGAGAGCTTCTATATATGCGCATTTCTGTCTTCCATAAAAAATGCGCATTTATAGAACGAAAAATGCACATATACAGAAGAGAGCTTTTGAGCTTCCATATATGCGTATTTATGCCTTCCGTAAATGCCGCATTTATGCCTTCTGTAAATGTGCATTTACGGAAGGCAAAATGTGCATATACGAAAGATATATATAAGGTATAAATTATACAGGTTGGTAAAAGAAGGCATAAATTTCTACCTTCTGTATATCTTCTGTATATGTGTCATTTTTCCTTCCGTAAATGCACGTTTACGGAAGGCATAAATGCGCATATACGGATGCTCTCTTCCATATATGCACATTTTTCCTTCCGTAAATGCGTATTTACAGAAGACATAAATGCGCATATACAGAATCTCTTTTTCGTATATGCGCATTTTTCCTTCCATATATACACATATATGGAAGGAAAAATGCGCATATACAAAAGAGAGCTTCCATATATGCACATATACGGAAGGCAACATGCGCATATACGAAAGAGAGCTTCTGTATATGTGCATTTTTCCTTCTGTAAATGCACATTTTTCCTTCTGTATATGCGCATTTATGAAAAGTAGAAATGTGCATATACGAAAACTCTCTTCCGTACATTCACATTTTTTCCTTCCGTATATGCGCATATACGAAATGAATAAATGCGCATATATGGAAGAGAGATTCCGTATATGCGCATTTTGTATTCTATATATGTGCATTTCTGCCTTCTGTATATGTGCATATACTAAAAGAAGAAATGCACATATAAGGAAGAGAGTTCTCGTATATGCGCATTTTGCCTTTTGTATATGCGCATTTACGGAAGGAAGAAATGTGCATATACGAAAGTTCTCTTCCATATATGCACATTTCTTCCTTCCATAAATGCGCATATACAGAAGGAAAAATGTGCATATATGAGAACTCTCTTCTGTATATGCGCATTTCTGCCTTCTATAAATGCACATATACAGAAGAAAAAATGCGCATATATGGAAGCTCTCTTCTGTATATGCGCATTTCTTCTTTCTGTATATGTATACGAGAACTCTTTTTTGTATATGTGCATTTATAGAAGGTAGAAATGCGCATATACAGAAGAGAGTTCTCGTATACATATACAAAAGGAATAATGCATATATGGAAGGAAAAATACGCATATACGGAAGAGAACTTCCGTATATGCGCATATAATTACCTACAAGAAGACCCAAGAGATTTCTTAGAAGAAAGATGACCTTTAATTTTCAAGATATGTCAAACAACATATTATTGTGACATTTGTGAAAGGTTCGAGCTGCACACAATAGATGAATTCCCAGACAACGTCCATTATGCTAATTCAACATGATGTGGAATATGTTGGACAACCCAACACACCACTACTGAGTGTACAATTTTTTTTAAGAATACACCAGTACCACAACAACCAACTTGCATACAAGGAACTCAAAGAAAATGAAACAAGACACTAGTATTACCACAATCGACTTACATACAACGAAGCCAAATTTCTTCAAAGTGTCCTTGTTTAATGAAAGGCATTGTTATTGACTATTGTTGGTTTGGACTAGTTTGACACATAGATGACTACTTTTGACGTGGACACTCATAAACATGCCTCCAACATCATGGAAGAGCACTTATATATATGTGTTTTCATACACGAAGAGTGTTTCCGTATATGCGTGCACATATACGAAAGTGCCTTTCCTACATATGGAATCACTCTTCTATGTATAAACCAGTGTATATAATGGTATATTCACTAGTGTATATACGAGTATATTCACTAGTGCACATACCAATATATACATTGATGTATATTATACCAGTATATACACCAATGTATATATTGGTATATGCACTAATGTATATACAGGTATAATATACACCGACTGGTATATGCATTTGTGTATATACTGGTATGTGCACTAGCGTATATACTGGTATATATAAGCATACGCATTAGTGTATATATGTATATTACTAGTGTATGGGACTCAGAAGCACTTGAATGAGACTCAAAATAGACACATTATGGAACATTTTCAACTTTATTTTGCATGCCTTTGGGGACCTTGATGACTACTTTTAGATGTAAAAAAATACTATTGAACACTGTGTATATTTCAAATAGCATCAACATGTTTCAATGGTTAATTCACACCTTTGGGCAAAATAAACAAAAACATATTGAAGTTCTCACCTTCTAACTTTTAACAATGATAGTATAAATTTACCTTTGGTATCACCTACTCACATTCTCATTAAAACTTAATTTTATTGGTGGAAATAAAATCAAGTCCAATGACCCAATGCTTTTACTTTAAATGTGGGGCCAACTGCATTCTATGTAAAAATTAGTGTATAATTCCTAGTGACAATATATAACATATTTAATGCAATTTGCCTCCTATTTGCCTCAATTCATAACACGATTTCAAGGTCAGTAATTGAAGATTAGGGCAAACACCCTCATTAACAAATACCTCCCTTAATTTCGTTTCTGTCAGCTGTAAAGTCTTGAGGGTCAATAGGCATCTGTCATTGGAGGAGCTCGATTTTTTCAACTTTCTTTCCCCTTCTAATAAGAGTATTTCTCCGTCTCCTTCCACCACCATTGTAAATGGTTGTTCCTGCAAAGGACAATCATCTATATACAAATATTCTAGATTGTTCATCTTGAGAAGTTCTTGTGGCAAGTATTCAATCCCACAACTATATATGTCCAACTCAGTCAACTGAAGCAACAGTCCAATTGAATCGGGCAAGGATTTCAATTGCGGCGCTGAATGGATTGCTAATCTCTTCAAGCTCTTAAGGTCACCGAGACCAGGTGGTAGCACTTCCAACAAATCGCTACCTAATACCAGATATTCCAAGTTGGAGAGGTCTACAATATCGTTTGGGATTTCTTTTAACATCATAGCACTCGCATGCAAATTTTGCAAGGCCCGTTGATTTGCGACCTAGGGAGGAAATTCTTTGAGCTGCTTACAATATGAAAAATCTAAATATTTTAGCATTGTAATATTTCTGGGAGACGGTCAAATTCCAACAATTATTTAAATATAGATGACTGAGTCGAGTTAAGTTTCCAAATGAATTGGGAAGCATCTTCAAGCACATTCCAAAGATAAATGTTTGAGTTGACTTAAATTCCCAAAAGAATTTGGGAGCATCTGCAAAGAGTCATTACCATACAAATCGATGTATTTGAGGTTCGTTAGCTCTCCGAAGCAATCTGGCATCATCCGCAAGCTGGACGCGCGGCTCAAAGATAAATGTTTGAGTTGATTCAAATTCCCCGAAGAATTTGGGAGCAACTGAAAAGAGGCAAGACGAGACAATTCAATGTGCTAGAGGTTTGTTAGCTCTCCAAAGTGATCGGGCAGCAACACCATTCTTGATAAATCGCTGAAAACTAAGAATTTCAAGGCGAGAAGATTACAAAATTTGTCGGGCAACCTTTTGAGTGTGGATGCTGTGGATGTTGAGGTCAAGGATTGATGGTTTATGGCAATCCTTTCGAGGTACTTGAGCTTCCCTATAGACTTTGGAATCTCGAAAAGGGGAGCATATATATTCAATTCTCGTAGCTGGAGAGGCACCGCCTGTAATGTTGACGTCTCAACATAATAATTCTATGATTGAAGAAGCTACATAATTACGAACTTGAATGAAAACATTAAACACAACTATGTATATTTGCCTACATGAGATTGAAGTGGCCACAATGTGTTCCATACGCTCCCCTCCACTTCTAAAACTCTCAAATTCTTCATCGGAATCCAGTCAGGCAGAGAAGAATGGTTACATCGATACCAACGAAGCCATATCAAATGCGGTGATTTAACCCTCCTCAATATGTCTTCTAAATAACCTTCTTCGGCTACAACAAGTCTCAAATATCTAATCCTCGTTTCTAAGGCTTTGGAAAATGATAGATGCCCCATTTCTGCCTCTTGCGACCAACCCCAAAAGTCTGTATGCTGGAAGACATCATCGTATGTACAAACCATCTTAATTCCGCGAACTTCGTTTATTAGTTGTTCATTGAAAATAATAACAAAACAAACATATCTTTGTCTTGAATAAAAAGTTTCAAATGTTAAAATTTCATTAAAGCAACAGGTTTGAATGATTAAAGTACTTACAGTTGTCCCTGGCTCCAACCAATCATCAATGCTGTTGGTCCTAAAATCCCAAAGACTAAGAGGCAGGGATCCTTCCTCCACAATGTTTCTTCCCATGTCTCTAACGTGATCATGCATCCTTATTTTATTTTCATCCACCTCTACCAAACACCTGTCTTATAGAGCTCGAAACCCCGGCTTGCCCCATATGCTCATTGCCTTATCTCCATTCTCTCCAAGGAAAAAACAAGCAATATCTAAGAATATTTCCCTGCCCTTTGGTTCGAGAGAGTCATAACTAATTCTCAATTTGAGATATATTTCAGCAGGTAGTGTCTTCTCAAGTTCTTGTAACATCTCTTCCCAGACGGATCTTTCTTTTTCTACACAAACCTGTGCCCCAAACACCTTCAAGGATAAAGGCAGTCCATCGCATGCCTTTACAAACCGATCTACCAGATCTGCAAAAATTCTCGTGGTGGAAGTGGCTCATGGAAGGCGTGGAAACAGAAAAGCTTTTGGGAATCTAGTGTATCCAGGCCCTTCAAATGAAAAATAGGTTGTTGTGACAATCTCCATTTTACGAGGACTTGCCTATCACGAGATGTAATCAATATCATACTACCTACGTTAAGGATATCCTTAATTGGCAAAAAGGCATCTAATTGACTGATATCATCTAAGTCATCTAAAACGATCAGAGCATGGCATAACTTAAGATGCCTTTGAAGTAACTCTATTCCGTTGTGACGATCAATTGTGATATCTATATGTTGCAAATCTTTAATCAACTTACTCTGCAAAGAATTCAGAGACATTCTTGGTGCCGCCTCTCTCACGTCAGATAAAAAAGACGGTCCTTTGTAAGATAATCTCTCACTATTGAAGAACTTTTTGGCAAGTGTGGTTTTTCCGATTCCACCAATACCCACGATCCTGACAAGCTTGGTCGTCATGCGCTCCGAATCATGCTGATGTTCAAAGAGCACTGTCTTTTTAAATTCTTCTAATTTGATCTCCAGCCCAGTTGGAACCCGGTTGGATATTTCGCAACATCCAACGGTGTCTTTGGAACCTCTTTCAAAAAAATTTCCACGACGTTTTCCAAGAGTTCACCTTCGTTGTCCTTGTCGCTGAACGGAGTAAAAATAAAATAAGCAAGTGTGAAACGACCAAGTAAGTATGTCATGCAGCTTGTATCAATCGAACAAATAAAAATAATAACACAGATTGTTGGAGAAGGAGCTCACATATGAACGAAACCGCTGAGATCCGCAACATATGAAAGTGCGGCTCTCCATTTCTGAATAGTTTCTAGAGCGTACCGTGGCTTCTCTTCACCAGTTTGAGGATCGGACGTTCTCTTCCCCTGGAGCTTCTACAGGGCTCCAGCATACACTGATCCTTGTTTCTCTGTATAGCAGATCTCAAAAGGAACCACGTTGAAAAAGATGGGCAGAATGGTAGCCCCCGAGTTTGTCATGAGCACGAGTTCATCCAAACACCAGGTAGATTCCGCATAAGTTGGAGACAGAATTGCAATTTGGATAGATGCACCACAGTTCGCGAGTTCTATTTGGGAAAAAATGGTGTCTCCCTTTTCCAATTCATCCCTATCCAAAAAGGCTCTCAATCCACAATGTGAAAGGCGTCTGTAGAGATCGCTAGAGAAGGTGTTTTTTACATCCGGCCCCCTGTGACTAATGAACACATCGTAAGTAGAAGAAGAGGCCCAAGACGAAGAAGCAGCAACAATAACTATGTTTGCCATTCCCAATGGAGAATGAAGAATGCACTGATGAACGAATTAATATATGATGAGCTAACGAAGCAAAGGCATTCGAGTTTTGGTACTTAGAGACAATGACCAAGCGCAAATGATGGTCTTAAAATGGAGTGGAAAAGCCGAGCAATAACATGATGTGCTTCCGACATTAGAAACGCGTCGTGTCACCAAGACGCATGCGTTTAAAGGTGGGTTGGAGACAAAGATCAAATTTTAAGGGTAGGCTCTCATTTCACTTTGAAGGGTTGCGAGAAATTGAACCCTTCAATGTTGATATGTAAAAATAAATTATTTTAAATTTTATTATTTATTAAAACAATGTATAGGAAAAAAATGACAATAACAAGAAATCTTGAGTGACTCAACATTTACATGGAATTAGTGAAGTAAACCATGTGTTCTCCCGGTCCCTGGAGCATATAGTTTATTGAACTTAGATAAGGTGAAATACTCGGTTGTTAGGTGATTGATAAAATAAGGCATTGTAATTTGGAAGGACCTTTGAATGGAGGATTGATTCATCTTGATGGTGGCTCTATTGGTAAAGTGTGATTGGGCCTACCTAAAAGAAAAACCCCAAAATGTAATACCTAATGCTTTCATGGATAAACTTTTTTATTAACCCTAAATTCAACAATTATTTTTAGAATTGAATCATGTCCTCCCCACATGCTCAAATCAAAGTGATCAAACAAATGCCCCAATTTTAGGTGGATTATGGATAGTCCCTCCAATGTATATCGAGTTTATACCCCAATTCGAAGTGATCAAACAAAATCCCCAATTTTAGGTAGATTATGGATAGTCCCTCCAATCTATATCGAGTTTATCAACCCTATGGAAAAGGTTAAGTATTTATTAGTCCACTATAAGGAAGAACTTTAAATTCTCCAACAAATAACACTACAAGTTGAGTGTCTAGTTTCTACCAAAGTCAACAAGGAAGACGAATCATAAACACACGTTTGGAAATGTTTGGAAATTGGGAGGTTTGCAACAACGAGGATGTTGAAATCATGTTCTTCGCTAGATCATTGCACTCCTAGTCCCTCATTCATGAACGTCCGTCGAGGAATTCCCTTGTTTAGATATATTGGTAGGCAATTTGTACCTCTTGTTTCCATTATTAGAAGGCTGACAAGAAAACGAGGGGGTCATAGTCTACAACATTTACAGTGTCAGTTGTTAAATATTTTATCCTTTCAACTATTGGATTTCATTAAGGAAACTGGAACAATTCAAACACTTATATTCAAATATTGTTCTTTCTTTCAACCTAATGTTTACAATTCACGGCAGATAAATAACATTGACAAATTTGGAGCTCAAATACAAGGCTCTTTCTTCTTGCTCCTCCGCCCAAATGAATTTTTCGTCCTAGACTATGAAAAGTATACATTATTTTGGTTATGATTTCAGTTAAATACTGGGTTTTTAAAGGTTACATCTATTGAGTATTCGAGACTTAGTTTGGCGGAAACACAATCACATAATACATTACAAATTTCAAACAACATTTTGGATGGAGAAATTTTAAACCCTTATATTTATAGAACCAGAAGGAACTCCAACAAGAAACACATTTAACTTTTATCCACATATAAAATGTTACACAAGTGTAAAATGCTATACATACCTGTAAATTCACGACAACCAAGTCGACAGCTTAGCTCTGCATAATCTTCTTGAGGAAACAGAAATTAGGGAGACACTGAAGCATAGAAATGGAGAGTTGAGAGTCTGAGTCCCAACCTCCGACTGTCCTATACTCGTAAACCCAAAATAATGTTTTTTTTCACAGACTTCACCAATCTCTTTAAGTTCATGGAAACTCAATCCAGCCTACCCAATGTTCTACCTTTGCTTCTCTTGGTCCTACTTGTGAAAAAGGTGGAACCTTCGAGTTTCCCACCGCAGAAGACAATGAGGAATTAGAGTGTGCAACGATTTCCTTCTATAGAAAGATGATTGGAAGAAACTCCATCTCAATTCCACAATATCTCAGCGCTCCTGAGTTGGTTTACCTTTCCCAAGGTAGGCGAATGCATGTTTGTGTATTTCACATGATTACAAAAAAAATCATTTTATAATTGCTTCTACATAACATAGATATATATGTGCAGGTGAGAGAAAAGTGGGTATTGTTTGATCGAGGTTTTGAGAGACTTTCAAAGCTCATTCTTTGTTATGAGGGTGCTTAGGGCATAGATCATAGATCCCAGAAGAGGAAGAAGAAGAAGAAGAAGAGGACTCAAGTCAAAAGGTGTGGTGAGTGAGGAGGGGAGACGTAATAGCGATATTTGCAGGAGAAACCCACTGGTGTTATAATGATGGGAACGAGCCTCTCTAAATCATAGCCATTGTAGACATAGGAAACCCTCATAAACGGCTTGGGCGCAAGAGTTATCGTGTAAGCATCCCGACAAATTAAGTAATGATAATATTCAGTTAGGTATATGAAAAATACTTTCATTTCTTTTAAAGATGACTATATGCATATTGTACAACCATTCTCTCTGGCTGGCCCTCCATTCCAACTTCCTTTGTCTCTACTGCCTAACCCCCTTCCTCTGATGAGACAGGTAGACTAAGCGGCCTAGGTGGACGGTGGGAGACTAGGAGTGCTAATTCAAATGATTCTGACCTCAATAAATGAATGGAAATTGGAATAAATCCTAGAATCCTGGACTAACTAGTATAGGATATGATTCATGAGCACAAACAAAGGGCGGCGTGCTGCTAGCCTACTACCAAAGATCCGTCATCCCAGTCTTATGGTGGTCATAATATAAATGGATAGCACTGGGTTAAACCCTATTCTGGAAACTTACATACCCTGCATTGGACCAGGTTAGGTTCAAATCTAGCAAAGATTGCTCAATGCATTGTAAATTGCAACTTGAAAGTTGTAACCCAAAAAACAACACCATTAGTTTTTCCTTATGGAGCCTTGACAGTGGAGGGTTATCAAATCAATTCACCATCCATAGATATGACTCATATGAGTATTTAATTTCACATCATATACTCAAATACTCAAGTGACTTGTAAGTTGTGAGGAGGTATACTCAGGCCTGGAATTTTCGGCTGACGGACCTATGAAGAAGTATACTCAGGCCTGGAATTTCAAATTACAAGTCCCTGTCAATTTCATGAGGGTTACGTGTATTTTAAGTTTTAGGTAAGTTGAGAGAGTGTTAATTCATTTTTGATATATATGCAAATGTCTATTATTCTATACTAATTCATGCTTTAAATATTGTTATTGTCTTATCCTGTAAACAATAATATATGAACATAGGAAAACAAGGTCCTGTAAACAAAAATCTATGAACATAGCAAAACAAGGTGTTACAATTTGCCTTGTATGTATATCTATAAATATGTTGTTATTAAATATTTCCATAAGAAAACAAGGTGTTATAATTTGCCTTGTATATCTATAAAGATGTTGTTATTAAAGATTTCCTCTTTTATATCTATAAAGATGTTATTAAAGATTTCTTTAAATGAAAATGTATAATCAAAGCATCTAATTAAACCAATTAAAACCAAGAAGGAAAACAAATTAAAAAGCCTAAACAACATAATATCTAAATAAATATACACAACTAAATACCCTTAGCTTTATGCCTCAAAATAATAAGAAATAAAACCAATAACGAATGAACAAAAGGCCTGGCCTTCAAGTTCATAAGCAAACCATTGGTCTTTCAGTAGTGATTTCATCTTAACCAAAACAAAAACAAAAATAAGAGAAATCAGGATTCTACCTAAAACTTATGAGTTACTCAACTAGGTTACACATATATGCGCTTTATAGCCCAGTATAGGGGAGATCTTGTTTGTAAAGGGTTGTAATTTTATGTAAAGTTTTTCTTCTAAATGTATGTAACTTTACTCTTGTAAATGTGGGTTATACTCACTTTTTACTTGTCTATTATGATATAGATATTGTAACTTTACTTTTTACTTGCAATATTATGATGTAGATATTGTAAAATTGCATTTTACTTCTAAAAAGGTAAAAAGTAACAAATATATTTTTGTTGAACATTAAAACTTTCTGAATTCTATTTATTTAAAGACTGTTAATCAAAATTAAAACTCACTAAATTTTAATCATAACAGACTATGCCCTGAACGAAAAGATCAAAGATAACAAAATCTTCTGCTGTTGATGTTGAGCACGTTGAAGTTGCTAGTAATTAAAGTTAAATTTTGGATATATGCATTTTATAGAAATATTGAATAGAAGTGGATGGTCGGAAAGCAGATACCCACGCGTGTACTTCACGGGATTCTGAACTGTGGAGAGTGCATATACTCCTTCCTGCAAATATATTAAACATTATATGGACCGCTAATTATAATATTCAACCATTGAGGTAAAGGCCAAGGACCCCAAATTCCAAGGGCTGTCTCTGCACAAATTACTTTTGCAGGCTTCAATTATTTATATTATTGTCGACCTTAGGTAAGTGAAGTACCACCATAATAGGACAAATTTTAGCTAATGCTGTTTCGCTTTATTTTCAATATCTTATCCCAAAGGGGCGGATAATTATAAACAATTCACTTAATTGGTGGAGTAAAGAGGAAGAAGCCCAAAAATATATTGCATAATTTGAAACCTCTATTTATTTTGAAATGTATTCTTAAACATGTTAATTGATTTACTTATATTTTTAATATTATTTAGTATATTAGATTTAGTGTTACTATTTTTTTGATATCAATATATTTTATTTGCAATAGCATCACAACTCTGGTAACAAAAGATCATAGATATAAATATTGTAGACTTTCTAATAATAAAGTTACGTGGTTCAATTATTTATATTATTGTTGACCATAAAAATGAAGTACCACCATAAAAGGACAAATTTTAGCTAATGCTGTCCGGCTTTATTTTCAATATCTTATCCCAAAGGGTGGATAATTATAAACAATTCACTTAATTGGTGGAGTAAAGAGGAAGAAGGCCCATAAAAATATTGCATAATTTGAAACCTCTACTTTTCTTCATGAGACCGCTGCTAGCTAGTAGCTACTGTCCATACGGCAAGCCATACTCAGCCTGCGCCAGTGTAATTAATTCTGCTGCGTCTCGCCGTGCACCAAGCATTTTTCAGGTTCATTGTTTCTGTGGTCATGACCATCTTCTTGCATAACCCATGGATCCATGACGCCACGCCCATGTGAATGACCGACCCATGGTTCCATGCGCCACCGTTTCGAACAACACCCTTACATACCATCCATCTATCTATGCCATCCATGGTGCATTACATACATGTAATTTTTAAAATTTGAATGAGAAAAAGGCGGACTTTATTTAAATTTTGAATCTGTAAAAACATTTTACCGAATGCCTGAAGCTTAAGAGCATATGGGGCCAGAGCAGGTTAGAAGCGCTACAAGTATGGAAACATGGGTATCTTTCGAGGATTTGCGGGCACTGATATACAGCAGTTGCAGCAGGCGACAAAGAAAGCTTCGACCGTGTCGGAGTTCTAAGTGCTGGCAAGTAGATATAAAAGAATAAATTGTCTTAAATTTATTAAAAAAAAAAAAGTGTATATTAAACTTTATATTTTATATGTTTATTTTTCTTTAAACACACACTATATATAAAACATGGTTCATAGTTTATACATATTGTCTCTGTGTTTATTCGGTTTGAATTTTATTTAAACATAGAAAATTGTTATTTTAAATTTATTAAATATTTAGAAACATATAATTGTACTAAATATTTTGATCATATTTTTAGTTTTGTATATTTAATATTCAATATTATTTAGTGATTTGCACTATTTATTTTGAAATGTATTCTTAAACATGTTATGTCACCTTCCCATGTCTTCGACCGTTAACGAGGACACGACCCAGGGCGTTAACCACCCGGGCTAAGAGCCCCATGAACATGTACTTGCACAAAATTGTTGAAACAGAATGCTGGAAGAAAATGCATTGAACTTAAACATGCACACACGAGAAATTATCATGCACAAATGCAATTATCTATCAGACACAGCGGAAACATCATACATTCAAACAAGCATTCATCCAACATGTTCATCATTTTTATTAACAGTAAATAAGGTTGCAGAAGTAAAATAGGCAAGATCACTTATCTTATGAAAACTCCTTCCACAACCAGCTACGTCGCTACAACGTTCCACCCAACCATAGGCCAGCGTGCTCCTTAATCTCTCAGCAACGTTGCCACCCCCGAGCTGGCCATGATTCTCCAAGGAATAAGGGAACTAGCAAGCTTACACATAGCCAAGGATGTACATAACACAACCAAGCCAACACAGTTGGGTTTATCAGGCCATCCAGGAGTTGGGAAAAGCTTAATGCTAAGCTGGTGAGCTCATTACAGAGCCAAGAACACCTACACCAGAACTAGCCTGACTTCTAAGACACCCACACACACCCAACACAAGGAATCAGTCCCTTCTCTGCTACACAGTCCCTTAGGCCCTGCATTCCCTTCCAGTGCTATTCAGGCGTTGTGGAGAAGAAAGCCAGCCCTCTAGCTCTATCTGTGTGGTTTCCAGCCACCAGGTTTATCAAGCAAAACTAAGCCCCCATCCCTGCTCCCAACACAGTCCAAAGACCATCCATTGCACTCAGGCAATTAATTTAGCTATCGCAACTTAAACAGGGAAAACGAATTCAACAGTCTGCAGTAGCCTCAAGGCATAAAAATAACACGGTTCACAGCATGGGGAAAACAACAGTCCTGAAGCTTATTAGTGAGCACAACTCACAGCAGGGGAAAACGACCCCAAACAGTCTGTGCATGAGATCAACTTGCACCCGACCCCAAATGTAATAAGACCACAACAATCACTCATAACATATCACGTGGTTGTCCTGCATAAGGACTCCTCCAAGCCCTTGTCCGCATGCATCGGTACATACCACAAAATCTTTCTCTGGATCTACAACCTTCAATACTAGTGCACTGGTGAGAAGACTCTTCAACTTCTGGAAGCTTTCTTCACATCTCGATGTCCATTCGAACTTCATTCTCTTCTTTTGCAAAGAAGTGATTGCATGTGCAACTTTGGAGAATCCCTCAATGAATCTCCTATAGTATCCTGCAAGTCCCATAAAAGATTTTACATCTGTCACATTTCTTGGAGTAGGCCAATTCATAATGGCTTCAATCTTTTCAGGGTCCACAGATATACCCTCCTTTGAGATAATGTGACCCAAATACTGAATTCTATCTCTATAGAAGTCACACTTGCTCAGTTTTGCATACAACTGATGCTCCCTGAGAAAATTCAATGTCAATCTCAAATTCTCTTCATGTTCTTCCTCATTCTTAGAATAAACAAGAATGTCATCAAGGAAGACAAGAATAAACTTGTCCAAATACTTGCTGAAGACACTATTAATAAGGCACATAAATGTAGCTGGTGCATTTGTGAGACCAAATGGTACCACTACAAACTCATAATGTCCATACCTTGTCCTGAAGGCTGTCTTATGAATGTCTTCATCCTTGATTCTCACCTGATGGTAACCAGACCTCAAGTCAATCTTAGAAAATACCTTTGCTCCTCTCATTTGATCAAAGAGGTCATCAATCCTAGGCAAAGGATATTTATTCTTCAGAGTAACCTTGTTCAATTGTCTGTAATCAATACATAACCTGAATGTACCATCTTTCTTCTTGACAAACAGAACTGGTGCTCCCCAAGGGGACACACTCGGTCGGATATACTTCTTTTCCAACAACTCTTGCAGTTGCATCTTCAACTCAAGCATCTCCGATGTACTCATCCTGTAGGGTGCCTTGGACACTGGTGCTGCTCCTAGCACAAGTTCAATTGTGAAATCAATGTGCCTCTTTGGAGGAAGCCCTGGAATCTCATCAGGAAACACATCCATGAATTCCTGTAATGCCTAATAATCCTCCAACCTAGGAGTTTCGTCTCTCGTTTCCTCCAAAATCTGGGCTGCATACAGCTGGCAACCCTTCCTACAGAACTTAGTTAACTGCATTGCTGAAACTTGCCTCACTGAAATCACCTTTGGAATGCCTTTCACAACTACTATGTTCCCTTCTTCATTTATGCATTCAAAAGTCTTATTGTAATAGTCAAGCTTCACCTTGTGAGCTTCTAACCAATCCATTCCAATGAGAACATCATAGGAACCAAGCGGTAGAACATGCAGATCTACACAAGTGACCAATCCATTCATGACCAATGGACATTTCTCTACCACTTCAGTGACCTTCCTCTTAGTTCCAATGGCTAACTGAACTAACCAAGACTTCCTATGCTTTACTTTCTTAAAAGCACAAATCTCCACTACTCTAGGAGTAATGTAACTGTGCATAGAACCAGGGTCAATCAAAATAGAAATAGATTGCTCAACAATCTTACCTGCTACTTCCACCACCGTTGATTGGTGATCTGCCTGGCGGTCCTCCAGTGCTACAAAAATCCTAGGGACTGCCCTCGCTACTTGACCCACTGTTTCTGCTTCTTGAACATTATAAGCTGGTCTTGCACTCTCATTCTCGAGTGGGCAATTCCTGCGCATGTGGGGTCCTCCACATTTCCAACACTGAAGTGGCCCTCTATTCTGTTGTGGATCCTTATGCTTTTCTCTTGCCACTCCAACTGGCTTACTCGTAGCTTGGGATGGCTGCTTCTGCTGATTCCTGAAGTTAGAAGGTTTGAAACCTTTCTTTCTTTGGTCAAACTTCTTGTTCTTCTTGTCCTTCCATGCCTTATGGAAATCTGGCTTACCTTTGCTTTGCTCATAGCAATACTTAACCTTTCTTATTGCTTCTTCAAGAGTTCTAGGTTCATAAAACTCAATTCTATCTTTGTAAGACTGAGGTAACCCACTTAGAAAACGTTGGACCTTCACTTTTTCATCTCTGATGTACCGGACATACCTCAACAACTCCAAAAACTTATTTGCATACTCTTCCATGGTCTACTGTCCCAATCTTAGCTCATGGAACTCCTTAATCTTGTCATCATAATACCTATCAAAGAGGTACTTCTACTTGAAATACTTCTTGAATTGCTTCCACTTAAGTCTCCTTTCACTGATTCTCTTCACTTGCTTGAAGTGTTCCCACCAAATGGATGCTCTTCCATTCAGGTTGAATATGGCAACTCTTGCCTTCATGTTTCCTGAATAATCATGCACTTGAAAGTACTTCTTTATTCCCAGAAGCCAAGCTTCAGCCTCTTGTCCAGTCTTTACCTCACCATCAAATGTAGGAGGTTTAGCTTTCTTAAATTCATCTCGAGAGCGATCCCTATGGTGTCTCTTTCTTTTCCTTTTATGAGAAGAAGGGCTTGAATCCCCACTGGATTCTTAGAATCAGATGATCCACTAGAAGTCCTTCTTCTTCTCCTAGTACTGCTCTTACTGCCTTCTAGTCTTGCTGTACCTCGTCCAGAGTCTATCTTTCTCTGCAAGTCCGTTAAACTCTGCAACATTGCAACATTCAACTGATGCTGCTCTTCCTGGGCTTTAATCAAGCTTCTCACAGTGGCTGCAACATCTTACGGTGTCTCTTGGAATCTCCTTCCATTAGACTATATGTCATCATTTCTATTACAAACATTTTCTCCCATGGCATCTGCTGCTCCCTCGTAAGAATCCCGAGCATCATACCCATCATGGGTTCTCATAACTGAACCACCACTTACTTACCAAACTGTACCACCTGGAATACTTCCCTGGAAAGTGACTATGACTCTGCAAACGTGTTAGTAACATAACTGTTAGATACATAACATTAATATAAACCAGCATTACTTACCTTCTCTTGGAGAATTATAAAATTACAAGTTTTTCTAAACCCTAGCTTTTCTTCATCAAATAATGTCTATCTTTGCTGCTAATTTCTCATTTTCAGCCCTGAAATTCACTGGAAAAACCACTGAAAAACGGTCAAAATTCATTAAGAAATCCTACTGAAAACTCCACATTTTCTCTTTGTAAAATCGGATCCCATTTTACTACTGAATCGGATCTTATTTCAACTATATCTCCCGCAGAATCGGCTCCCAATTGCTTTAATTCCTCCACAGAATCGGCTCCTCTTCCACTATTTCTTCTGCAACGGCGGCTCATGAAATGCTTTCTCTTTCCGATCGGCGTCGGCAACCTTTCTGGTCGGAAGCCGTAATGCTTTCGCTTCCGCAACGGCAACTCCCGAAACGCTTTCTCCTTCCAATCGGCGTCGGCAGCCTTTCTAGTCAGAAGCCGTAATGCTTTCGCTTCCACAACGGCGGCTCTCGGAACCATTGTTTCTTCTGCAATGACGGCTCTCGAAACCATTGTTTCTTTCACAACGGCGGAACACGACCTTCTTTCTTCTTCCGATCGGCGGCACAACCTGATCGGCGTTCGCAGTCTTTCTCATCAGAAGACTTAATGCTTTCGCTTCCGCAACGGCGGCACATGAACCACTTTCTCTTCCGATGGGTGAACTAATTTTTGGCTGACATCGACGTCGGCAGTATTTCTCATCGAAAGAATTATCGCTTTGGACTTCCACAACGGCGGACGCATGAACACTTTCTCTTCCGATTGGTGAACTAACTTTTCGCTGACATCGACGTCGGCAGTCTTTCTCATCGGAAGACTTATCGCTTTGGACTTCCCCAACGGCGGAAGTCCACTTCGCAAACTCTTCCACAACGGTGGAAATCCACTTCGCGAACTCTTCTGCAATGACGGAAGTTCACTTCGCGAACTCTTCCTCAACAGCGGAAGTCTTTCTGCAGGCCCTTCCGACTGCTCCAACACTTAGACCATTTTTTGAATTTTACAGTCGGATTCTGCTGGGCAGAAAGGAACACTACCTCTGTCACTATATCATTCAAGGCTCATTCAGGCCCATGCTTGCAACATGGGGTCTGATACCATACTGTCACGTCCCCATGCCTCCAACCGTCAACGAGGATGCGACCCAGGGCGTTAACCACCTGGGCTAAGAGCCCCATGAACATGTACTTGCACAAAATTGCTGAAACAAAATGCTGAAAGAAAATGCATTGAACTTAAACATGCACACACGAGAAATTATCATGCATAGATGCAATTATCTATCAGACACAGCGAAAACATCATACATTCAAACAAGCATTCATCCAACATGTTCATCATTTTTATTAACAGTAAATAAGGTTGCAGAAGTAAAATAGGAAAGATCACTTATCTTATGAAAACTCCTTCCGCAGCCATCTACGTCGTTGCAACGTTCCACCCAACCATAGGCCAACGTGCTCCTTAATGTCTTAGCAATGCTGCCACCCCCGAGCTGGGCATGATTCTCCAAGGAATAAGGGAACTAGAAGGCTTACACATAGCCAAAGATGTACATAACACAGCCAAGCCAACACAGTTGGGTTTATCAGGCCATCCAGGAGTTGGGAAAAGCTTAATGCTATGCTGGTGAGCTCATTACAGAGCCAAGAACACTTACACTAGAACTAGCCTGACTTCTAAGACAACCACACACACCCAACACAAGGAATCAGTCCCTTCTCTGCTACACAGTCCCTTACGCCCTGCATTCCCTTCCCGTGCTATTCAGGGGTTGTGAAGAAGAAAGCCAGCCCTCTAGCTCTGTCTGTGTGGTTTCCAACCACCAGGTTTATCAAGCAAAACTAAGCCCCCATCCCTGCTCCCAACACAGTCCAAAGACCATCCATTGCACTCAGGCAATTAATTTAGCTATCGCAGCTTAAACAGGGAAAACGAATTCAACAGTCTGCAGCAGCCTCAAGGCATAAAAACAACACAGTTCACAGCATGGGAAAAACAACAGTCTCGAAGCTTATCAGTGAGCACAACTCACAGCAGGGGAAAACGACCCCAAACAGCCTGTGCATGAGATCAACTTGCACCCGACCCCAAATGTAATAAGACCACAACAATCACAGCGTGAGGGAGACCACAGCCACACAACAAATCTTGAGGAGGACAACGGCAACCATGACCCATGGAAAGAAATACAATTCCAATTCCAACATTAAAAAGACGGGAAAAATTACACGACCATACCAGTCTGTGAGACAGCCGAAAACGTGAATGGCCCTTCACAGCCAATCGTGGATGAAAGAGCACGGCTCTCAGCTCGCTATGCGTGACTAACAACAACAATTCCCTGCGTGAAGATGAGCAACAATGGCGAGGACGTGAATTTGGAGGGCGTGAGTGTTCAGCACAGGCGTGGAGAGAAGAAGAAAAATGTCTGCATGAGGGATGATTGTGGTTTTTCCCAGCCATAGTGAAGTCAACCACGGGTGGAGTGTGTGTGGAGGCATGGACTGACAGTCCTGCCACCCCACTGCCAAAGACCATAACTGCCTCAACCACCAACAGCCATTCTTAAAAAAGGTGGTTGGGATAAAACAAGGAAAAGAAGACACATGGATTTTCACCCCATTGGCCAAGGTTTGACAAATTCCCCCACATCCTTATCCTTGTGAAAATCATGCCCCTTTCTCATTTTAGTTGCCGCGATCGTAGCTGGTCGGGTTCATTTAATTAATTATAGATGCATATTTACATGATGACCAACATAATATATGCCGCATGCCCCCCGATATACCATCGGTGACAAATTTAAATCCAAAACATAGCATAACCGATCAATGGTGGGCCCTTGGCCTTTAGCTCCACACCGTGATCATTTACAATATATACATCATATAAATCTAATGCAACGGGGTCAAAACCGGGGTGTTACATGTTAATTGATTTACTTATATCTTTAATATTATTTAGTATATTAGATTTAGTGATAGTAGTTTTTTGATATCAATTTATTTTATTTGCAATAACATCACAACTCTTGTAACAAAAAGATCATGGATATAAATATTGTAGACTTTCTAATAAAGTTAGGTGGTTCAACCACCTATAAATCTAAGCTACACTTATTCAAGGATATTCCTCCTAAAGACACCCTTACATAAGAACAACATCTTTTGGCAATGGTAAACTAAAGAGAGCTTAGACACTTCAAATATTGACACCAACATACTAGATTAGACTTTCTATAGAAGCTAGGTGGTTCAACCACCTATAAAATATAGGTACAACAACTAAAGGATATCTCATGGTGAACTAGAGAGGACCTAGACACTTGAACTATTGACACTGAAACACTAGCTTAGGTCATATGACATAGAAAAGAAGGGAATTACAAAATTGTTTGATGTAAACAAGGAGTCTATGTTTAATGATCCTAACTTTTTCAACACCTATGTTGAGGAAATGATCCTAAAATTTTCAACACTAATTTGCAAATATACTACATCATTTTTTGTGTCCTTCTTTGACCTTGTAGGAGAGTATTTGGTACCGTTATCAATGTAGTTTGTAATAGGGTACCATGTATCTTTGTTGATTTAGAGGATGGATTTAAATACCTCAGTTTCCATTTGAAACTTAACAAGTACCATAAAGGAGATTGGGCATGGCTCGTTGAAAAACATATCCAGTTCTAGTGCAATTGATTATTATCTCAAGCTGGAAGAGTCGCTTTCATGGATAATTTTAGCCCAGCGGGCTATTTTTCCATGTTTTTCTCCCTAAAAAGATTTGCCATTTTGCATTTTTTGAAGCCCTGTTTCGCCCAATTTTGATGGGGTAAAAATTTTTCACCCTAAAAATCTCCAAATTATTATATAAACGATATAAAATCCTTGGAAATTAAAATATTTTTTGAAAAATATAACTAATCATTTCATAGTTGGCGTTTTAAGAATTGGTAATATTCGCCAACATTGATACACTTTTAAAGAAGTATGGTTCCTTAAAATCATCCCTGCTCACTTTAGTCAAATTTGTCCTAGAGGCTACTTTGATATTTATCGTCAAAGGGATAAGGATATTATGGATCACACTGAGTTTATAATTGCATGCAATGAGGTTATCTTTATTCACACCTCTTTGGCTATTTGGGTTTATTTATTTTGGGCACTCATTGATATCGCCATAGATATGCATGTTGGCCATTGGGCATTAAGGATCTATTTCTACATTTTAATTTCTTTTACTAACACCTACTGACTTAGATAAATAGGAATTTAATTATAAGAGGTCGCGTAATTTTGTATATCATTCCATTTACATGTACATTTTATTTTTTTTCCAATTGGATATCTTAACCATTTAATATCTGCAACAATGAGTGAACATACATGCTGATTGTGCTTACTTGGAGAATTAAGTTTTGATTTGTGTAAACTTCTTGTTAAATGATTGAATTCCCTCGCTTACTCTTATTTGTGGTGGGACTTGATCACTTGACATCTAAGGGATCCCAAATATACAACTCCCTCACTATTCCCGAACTTACACATCAAATTTGATACTCCCTTGAAGAACATGATGTGTGCAACTGACCCTCAGCATGGGAAACACCTAACAACCTTTTCTATGTTCCATGGTTGTACGAGCACAAAAGAAGTAGATGAACAAATGTTGAATGTTCAAACCAAGAAATCCTCTTAACTTTATTAAGTGGATACCGAACAATGTGAAGTACAGTGTTTATGACATTCCTCCCAAAGGTCTTAAGATGGAATCCACCAACATTGGAAACTCTACTTTAATTATAGAATCGTTTAGGTGAGTTAGTGAACAATGCATTGCCAAGTTTAGGAGAAAATATTTCTTGCATTGGTACATTGGTGAGGGCATGGATGACATCAATGGAGGGCCCAATTATGAACAATTATGCAATATGCCACTATTATTTTCATAGAAAAATGGATCACACTCGATAATTTTGTAAGTTGGAAAAGGATATCCTTCCACTAGAGTAAGGATCCAAAGTTGGTGGGTGTAACATTAGATGAACTGAGTTATGGTTTACCTAGTCCAACTTTCAAAAGGGAAACGAAACAATTCCTTGAAGGCTCAATCGATCCATGCTCTGTAAGTATAATACTTTCCTTCATCAATGTAATGGTGTGATATGTGTTCAGGTCCCACATGAGCCTCCTCTCTCACACCACCAAGGTATATGCATCTTTATCTACTAAAAATCTATAAATACTCAAATTCCTAAGAGCTATTGTTTTCTATGTGTCTCACTTGACAACATAAATTTGTTGGAATTATAATATAAAGAATTTATAATTTATTACCTTGGCCTAAGGGTAGAGATGGATGGATTTCTTTGTCTCAGGATGCCATCACTCATACTACCTCTTTTATGAGGGGACATGAACAATAGATTTCTTCAATATGTGAATGGGGGCATAAAGCCATGAAATATGAGCTTGATCAATGTAGTTATTTGATGTGGTTTTATCATTTTTCATGAAATAATATAGGCTAACGTTGATGAGCTTCAACATCTTCTCCAAGTGGGGACCTGAAGCCATTAAATATGATCTTGATCAAAGAAATTATTGGATATGATTTATGTTTTTTCATGGAAGCATATAGGCTAAGGTCAATGAGCTTCCGTATAAGTGCATATATGGAAGGCAAAAATGTGCATATACAGAACGCAGAAATGCGCATATACAGAAGAGAGCTTCTGTATATGCGCATTTTTTCTTATGTATATGTGCATTTATGGAAGACAGAAATGCACATTTACAGAATGGATTTTCTGTATATGTGCATTTTTCCTTCTGTATATGCGCATTTAAGAAAGGAAGAAATGTGCATATACAGAAGAGAACTTCTATATATGCACATTTGTTCCTCCCGTAAATGCACATATATAGAAGGAAAAATGCACATATACGAAAACTCTCTTCTGTATATGTGGATTTTTGCCTTTCGTATATGCACATATACGGAAGAGAGCTTCTGTATATGCACATTTCTACCTTTCAGAAATGCGCATTTACAAAAGGCAAAATGCATATTTATGGAAGGAAAAATGCGCATATATAAAAGCTCTTTTTTGTATATGCGTATTTTTCCTTCCGTATATGGGCATATACAGAAGGCATAAATGTGCACACATACGAAAGAGAGCTTCTTTATACGCGCATTTCTGTCTTTCGTAAATGCACATTTACGTAGGTCAAAATGCGCATATCCGAAAGAGAGCTTCTGTATATGCGTATTTTTACCTTCCATAAATGTGCATTTACGGAAGGAAAAATACAAATATATAAGAGCTCTCTTTTGTATATGCGCATATACAGAAGGAAGAAATTATATGCGCATATACAGAAGGAAAAATGCGCATATACGAAAGACAAAAATTACATGTGCATTTTTTCTTCTGTATATGCGTATTTACGGAAGGAAAACTGCGCATATATGGAAGAGAGCTTTCATAAATGCGCTTATGCAAAAGGAAAAATGTGCATATACAGAAGCTCTCTTTCGTATATGTGCATTTTTCCTTTCGTATATGCTCATGTATCCTCCTCTCTTTCCTCCTCTTATATATGCTTTTACATGAACATAAGCATACCATGGAAAATATGGTTGCCACATCATAAAATCATCCCACCACTAGGACATATATACGCATTTTGTCTTCCGTAAGTGCGCAATCCAGAAGGAAAAATGCGCATATCCAGAAGGAAAAATGCACATATAATTTTTGCCTTCCATAAATATGCATATACAGAAGAAAAAATACGCATATACCAAAGAGAGATTCTGTATATGCACATTTCTCCATTCTGTAAATCTGCATATACAGAAGTAAAAATGCGCATATACGGAAGTTCGCTTATGTATATGCGCATTTTTTTCTCCCGTAAATGGGCATATACAGAAGAAAAAATGCACATATACGAATGCTCTCTTTCGTATAATTTATTACCTTGGCCCAAGGGTAAAGATGGATGGATTTCTTTGTCTCGAGATGCCATCACTCATACTACCTCTTTTATGAGGGGATGTGAACAATAGATTGCTTCCATATGTGAATGGGGACTTAAAGCCATGAAATATGAGCTTGATCAATGTAGTTATTTGATGTGGTTATATCATTTTTCATGTAATAATATTGTTAATGTTGATGAGATTCAACATCTTCTCCAAATGGGGTCCTGAAGCCATTAAATATGATTTTGATCAAAGAAATTATTGGATATGGTTTTATCATTTTTCATGGAAGCATATAGGCTAAGGTTAATGAGCTTCTGTATAAGTGCATACACAGAAGGCAAAAATGTGCATATATGGAACACATAAATGTGCATATACAGAAGAGAGCTTCTGTATATGCGCATTTTTCCTTATGTATATGTGCATTTATGGAAGGCAGAAATGCAGATATACAGAAGAGATTTTCTGTATATGTGCATTTTTCCTTCTGTATGTGCGCATTTAAGAAATGCAGAAATGTGCATATATGGAAGAGAACTTCTGTATATGCACATTTGTTCATTCTGTAAATGCACATATATAGAAGGAAAAATGCACATATACGAAAACTCTCTTCTGTATATGCAGATTTGTGCCTTTCGTATATGCACATATACGAAAGAGAGCTTCTGTATACGCACATTTCTACCTTTCATAAATGTGCATATACAAAAGGCAAAATATGTATTTATGGAAGGCAAAATGCGCATATATAGAAGCTCTTTTTTGTATATGTATATTTTTTCTTTTGTATATGGGTATATACAGAAGGCATAAATATGCACATATATGGAAGAGAGCTTCCTTATACGCGCATTTCTTTATTTTGTAAATGCACATTTACGGAGGTCAAAATGCGCATATACGAAAGAGAGGTTCTGTATATGCGCATTTCTACCTTCCATAAATATGCATTTACGGAAGGAAAAATACGAATATATAAGAGCTCTCTTTTGTATATGTGCATATACAGAAGGAAGAAATTATATGCGCATATACATAACGCAAAAATACAGAAGGAAAGATGCGCATATACGAAAAGAAAAAATTACATGAGCATTTTTCATTTTGTATATGTGTATTTACAGAAAGAAAACTGCGTATATATGGAAGAGAGCTTTCGTAAATGCACTTATGCAGAAGGAAAAATGTGCATATACAGAAGCTCTCTTTCGTATATGTGCATTTTTCCTTTCGCATATGCTCATGTATTCCCCTCTCCTTCCCCGTCTTATATATGCTTTTACATAAACATAAGCATACCATGGAAAATATGGTTGCCACATCATAAAATCATCCCACCACTGGGACATATATGCACATTTTGTCTTTCGTAAATGCGCAATCCAGAAGGAAAAATGCGCATATCCAGAAGAAAAAATGCACATATAATTTTTGCCTTCCGTAAATGCGCATATACAGAAGGAAAAATGTACATTTGCAAAAAGAAAAATGCGCATATACCGAAGAGAGCTTCCATATATGCACATTTCTCCCTTCTGTAAATTCGCATATACAAATGGAAAAATACGCATATATGGAAGTTCACTTATGTATATGCACATTTTTTTCTTCCGTAAATGCACATATGCAGAAGAAAAAATGTGCATATATGAACGCTCTCTTTCGTATATGTGCATTTATGCATTTCGTATATGCACATATACGGAAAGAAGAAATGCGCATATACGGAAGAGAGCCTCCGTATATGCGCATTTCTACCTTTCGTAAATGTGCATATACAGAAGGAAAAATGTGCATTTACGAAAGAGGAAATGTGCATATACGGAAGCTCTTTTTCGTATATGCGCTTTTTTCCTTCCGTAAATGCACATATACAGAAGCTCTCTTCTGTTTATGTACATTTTTCCTTTCATATATACACATATATTGAAGACAAAAATACGCATATATGGAAGATAGCTTACTTATATGCGTATTTCTGTTTTCCATAAATGCAGATGTACGAAAGAAAACATGTGCATTTACGAAAAGAAAAATGTGCATATCCATAGAGCGCATATATACATAATCTCTCTTCCATATATGCGCATATATGGAAGGTAGAAATGTGCATATACGAATAAATGCGCATATACAGAAGAAAAAATGTGCATTTATGAAAGAAAAAATGCACATATATGGAAGCTCAAAGCTCTCTTCCGTATATGTGCATTTTTCCTTCTATATCCTAGCATATACGGAAGCTCTCTTCCATACATGTGTATTTTCTCTTCTATATATGTGCATATATGGAAGGAAAAAATACTCATGTATGGAAGAGAGCTTCCGTATATGCGCATTTCTGTCTTCCATAAAAAATACATATTTACAGAAGGAAAACTGTGCATATACAGAAGAGAGCTTCCGAACGCATATATTGAAGGCAAAAATGCGCATATACGGAAGAGAGCTTCCGTATATGCGCATTTCTGTCTTCCATAAAAAATACGCATTTACAGAAGGAAAAATGCGTATATACGGAAGAGAGTTTCTGAGCTTCCGTATATGCGTATTTATGCCTTCCGTAAATGTCGCATTTATGCCTTCTGTAAATGTGCATTTATGGAAGGAAAAATGCGCATATATGAAAGATATACAGAAGGTATAAATTATACGGGTTGGGAAAAGAAAGCATAAATTTCTATCTTCTGTATATCTTCCATATATGCGTCATTTTTCCCTCTGTAAATACATGTTTACGGAAGGCATAAATGTGCATATACAAAAGCTCTCTTCCGTATATGCATATTTTTCCTTCCGTAAATGCGTATTTACAGAAGACATAAATGCGCATATACGGAAGCTCTTTTTCGTATATGCGCATTTTTTCCTTCCATATATACACATATATGGAATGAAAAATGTGCATATATGAAATAGAGCTTGCTCTTTTCCGTATATGTGCATTTTTTCCTTCCATATATACACATATATGGAATGAAAAATGTGCATATATGAAAGAGAGCTTCCATATATGTGCATATATGGAAGAGAGCTTCTGTATATGCGCATTTTTCCTTCTGTAAATACACATTTTTCTTTCTGTATATGCGCATTTATGAAAGGTAGAAATTTGCATATACGGAAACTCTCTTTCGTACATTCACATTTTTTCCTTCTGTATATGCACATATACGAAATGAATAAATACGCATATATGGAAGAGAGCTTCTGTACATGCGCATTTCTTCCTTCTGTATATGCGCATATACTAAAAGAAGAAATGCACATATAATGAAGAGAGTTCTCGTATATGCGCATTTTGCCTTTTGTATATGCGCATTTACGGAAGGAAGAAATGTGCATATACGAAAGAGAACTTTCGTATATGCACATTTCTTCTTTCCGTAAATGCGCATATACAGAAAGTAAAATGTGCATATACGAGCACTTTCTTCTGTATATGCGCATATACAGAAGGTAAAATGCGCATATACGAGCACTCTCTTTTGTATATGCGCATTTTTTCCTTCTGTAAATGCACATATACAGAAGAAAAAATGTGCATATATGGAAGCTCTCTTTTGTATATGCATATTTCTTTTTTCTGTATATGTATACGAGAACTCTCTTCTGTATATGCACATTTATAGAAGGAAAAAATGCGCATATACAGAAAAGAGTT
Organism: Pseudotsuga menziesii; assembly: GCA_001517045.1. NCBI lineage: Eukaryota > Viridiplantae > Streptophyta > Pinopsida > Pinales > Pinaceae > Pseudotsuga > Pseudotsuga menziesii. Next base: position 172,014 of record LPNX010716650.1, read on the forward strand.
CTCGTATACATATACATAAGGAAAAATGCATATACGGAAGGAAAAATGCGCATATACGGAAGAGAGCTTCCGTATATGCGCATATAATTACCTACAAGAGGACCCAAGAGATTTCCTAGAAAAAAGATGACCTTTAAATTTCAAGATATGTCAAACAACATATTCTTGTGACATTTGTGAAAGGTTCGAGCTGCACACAATAGAGGAATTCCCAGACAACGTTGATTATGCTAAATCGACATGGTGTGGAATATGTTGGACAACCCAACACACCACTGCTGAGTGTAAATTTTTTTTTAAGAATACACCAGTACCACAACAACCAACTTGCATACAAGGAACCCAAAAAAAATGAAACAAGACATTAGTATTACCACAATCGACTTACATACAATGAATCCAAATTTCTTCAAAGTGTCCTTGTTTAATGAAAGGCATTGTTATTGACTATTGTTGGTTTGGACTAGTTTGACACATAGATGACTACTTTTGACGTGAACACTCATAAACCATGCCTCCAACATCATGGAAGAGCACTTATATATATGTGTTTTCATATGCAAAAAGTGTTTTCGTATATGCGTGCGCATATATAGAAGTGCCTTCCCTACATATGGAATCACTCTTCTGTGTATAAACCAATGTATATAATAGTATATGCATTAGTGAATATGTTATAGCAGATTTCACCACTCCAGGTGAATCACACATTGTATGGCCTTCTCCTGTCTCGCTGTAGACTCTTTAGACCCTGTGGACCATTTTTTGTCCTTTGATGTTTCCATGATCATCCCTACAAACATAAGAAAAATGATATACGCGGCTTTTAAACCTATAACCGCGTACATACATGGGTTTGACCCCTATAACCGCGTATATAGGGATGTGTAAATAATCCAAATCCTTTTGAAGTTTTCCTTGACATGGATCCGACTCATTTGACTCCTAGCCTTCCATATGCCTTGAGATCGCACAGATTCAACCTTTCATTATCCATTTGAAAAGCTATATAAGGAACCCCTTGGTACATTGAAGGCATAAGAGAGAATTAAGAGCATCGAAACTATAGTCCATTGTTGCCGGAACTTATGCTTGAGTCTACATCCCTTTGTCCCTTGGAGCACTTTTGTGTTCTTCCCAAGCTTGCCTTTTTCTAGTGAGCTTGCTATCTAAGTGATGAAGGATTGAAGTGGTGGAGGCCCAAGTGGGAGATTCAGTTTCTCCGGTTCGCAGACGTGCCGTCAGAGGTTGTCTTTATCTTGTAATCTCTGATTTATATTAATAAGAACTATCTTTTCCTATCCAATAATGTGTATATTGTATCCATTGGAATATGTCAAATGCTTTTACATTATTGATTATATATGCTAGAATAGATCTAACACCATGATATATAGAATGCTTATATTGTTTACTTGTTGTTGAGAAGTAATCTATCAATTCAAGCTGGAGTTGGAAAGCTCAACGGGGATCTACTTCAACCGTCCGGAATAAGGTACGAGGTTCGATCCTTTAGTATTAGACATTTTATTTCTATTGCATATTGGGAAAGATTGATTTCTGAAGTCAAGCTGTCTGTTGTAGTACCCCAAGCCATAGGAATTTCTCTCCGTAGCAGAATTGGCGACTCTGCTGGGGATTTCCTAGTAGTTGTCCTTTGGGGGTTGATTTCTCGGCATTCAATGTATATGAATTGCTCTATCTCTCTTGTTTATGTGTCGAGTCTTGGGGCATGTATGCCTGGTAGAGTCTGATTGGTGTGAAGTTTGTCTCAGCCTGTCTGTTTGCCTTGAGTTTATGCACTTTTTCTTCCTGTACGTGGGTTTTTTACTTACAGTTGTGTATACACGCGGATTCCTCTGGGATTTCCACGTATACACGCGGGTTTACTACGAACAGTCGCGTATACCTTTGGTTTTGCCTTTTTGTGGAAGATAATTGGTTGCTGGGTGAATTCTGATATTTGCTGAGTCTCCTTTGGCACTGCCTAAGTCTGTTTTGACCCCTGTTTCTAACCAGAAACGTTCTTTTTTAGCTTAAATTTTTTTTTAGGAAAGTTCTTGTCATGGCATTTTCGATTTTTTGTTTGAGATTAGTGCATTAGAGTTCTTTTACCTGAGTGCTTTTCTTGAATGCTGTTTATGTATCCTTGCAGAGTCTGAGGGTCGTAGAGTCATTCTTTTGCTTTTTGCATCTCTTATATTTTCAAAAAATCCAAAAACATTTGCTTATCATCATGCATTGCATTTTGCACTTTGCATTGTACTTGCACTAGTTCCAGATTTGCTTTGGAGTACTAGTTAGGAATTCATATAGAAAAATTTGCATTTATCATTTGAAGAAGAATTGTACATTTCACGTAGTAGCATACCCTGTTTTCATGGACACAATGCATTTGCATTGATTGTTAGGTGTGTATTTTACTTCTTGTTGCGTCATAACACCACTAGTTGCACGGTCATATCCTTTTTTGTATAATAAAGCCAACTAAAATCAACGCTGAATAAAATGAATTACACTCTTTTCTTTTCTAGGGTGCACCAACAAGCTTATGTTTTAGGATCTTGGAATAGTTCATTGTAAGTTAATTCTCCAAGATCACTAAACAACAACATTTAGGTGTCTATCCAGGTGAGTGTGTGAAATCCTTGGTATAACCATTGTTCTCAGGATCCTCCTCTCAAAAGGGAGTTAAGCACGAGGCAGTGTGAGCGGTTATTGATTGGGATGACGTCTAGTCATAACTGAGTAGCACCGGAGATATTTCCAAGATTGTATTCGTATCTGGGGGCTCTTTCGACAGTTTCGGGCTTTGCTACCTTTCCCATACGGTCAATCCCGCCTACGACTGTCCGCCTAAGCATTGATTATATTGAGGTGACCTTAGTGACCTTACCTAGGATATCGAGGGGGTATTTGTAGAGGTTATTCTGCAGGTGTCCCGGCCAGGTTGGGGTCGGATAGCACAGTCACTATATGCGTTGAAGCTGAGGGCCACAATAATTGGTTACGTACCTCCGCTTGTTGTGTATGGGAGTCTCAAGGTTCTCCTAGGCGAGACATACCTGCTTCATTCGGGAGCTCACTTATCTAGCCCTTGTTTCCTTGCATTTGGATTTAGTTTTTATTAGTGATTGCTCTGTGCACGCTAGTTGGCCTAGGGTTTACGTAAATAGAGAGTCTTTGCTATTTTTTTGAATCATTGTGGATTCGGGTGCGGTTCTGCGTCGTTCTTGTCGCTTAGCAAGGCTTCCGCCTTCTACTTCTCCTCCTCCTTTGGGAAAGAGACCTAGACAGTCCAGGTGGACTATGTCACACATTGATTCACACACCATGGGGGATTCTTTAGAAAATATTCATGAACCACCTCCTCCCATTCGTGTTGACGATGGGGAATTTACTCCTACTTACGATCCTTCACCCCACTTAGTTGAGTTAGGTCCTATGATTTCTGAGATAGGAGCCATGCATAATAGACCTACTCATTCTAGACTTGCTTCCCAATTGACGCGTTACCGGTATGGCATACCGGAGGACGCCGAGACTCACTTTGAACCCACCACTACTAGCTATGGTAGTTATGGTATGGCTGGTTTTCCTATGCACGATTTGACATTTCATGTCGAATCCAAATTTGAGCCTAGCACTATGCCTGGGGGCAATCCCATTCCTTATCATGCGGAGAGGTTTGGGAGTACTAGTCACATTGCACCTTCTATCTCAGCGGTGGAAGCTATAGCTTATGTTCCTCCTAGGTCTAGGGTTAGCGATCCCATTAGGATACCAGACCCGAGACGAGTGATGATAGGCGGTAACACATATATTATTTCTCAAATTCCTTCATCCTTGGCCCCTAGTTCTTCAAATGTCCATCCTCCACCTTAATCACATGGTCCTTCGAGTTGGCACATGGCTACGAGTCAGGTTCGTACTGCGGTTACTAGACTGATTGTGTCTCAAGTTTACATACCACCTGTTGCGTCGGGAGGTTATGTTCATTCTTCTAGAGGTCAGATTACTACTTCCACAGCATATATCCCTACTTCTGGTATGTATATTCCTACTTCCGGAACAAATCTTCCTATTTATGGAGTGTCTCATGGGGTATCGCAAGCGATGACCTATGGACCTTATTATGGGGCGCAGTACGGACACGGTTCTTCACCTTATGGTGGTGGGTATCAACAACCTGCCTACTCTCCTAATTATGGATTTGTAACTCCTACTAGTCAAGGTCCACCTTATTATGGTGCTTCCATGCCACCCTATACGGGTCATACGGGAGGAGGACACTATGGCCAAGGCCATGGTGGCAACCAAACGTATGTGAACCAGGAAGCGGTCCATCGACCTCATCATCCTAGGCTCCCTTTCCTCGCAACACTTAATCTTCCTGACTTATCAAGACTTATGAACGATCCTGTGGCTCACGACCTGGCTTGGCCGGCTGTCCCTACCAAGCTTCCTTCGGACATACCTAAGTTCAAAGGCAAACCGGGAGAGGATCCAAGCGAACACGTTACTACGTTTCACCTATGGTGCCCTTTGAATTCATTACATCAAGACTCAATCCGCTTGAGACTACTTCAACGCACCCTCACAGGGCCTGCTGCGAAATGGTACATAGAGTTACCTAGGGGAGCTTTCACCTTGTTCGACGACCTTGCGATGAATTTTCTTAATCACTTTCAGCTACCAGTGTGCTATGACGTTGGTACTGAACTCTTGTCGAAATTTCGGCAAGATAAAGCCACCCATATTTCTGATCATATTCAGGAGTGGCGTAGACAAAAGAGATTAATTAAAGCATTTATACCGCCGGAGTTCCTTCTCGAGTGGTTCCTCAAATCGTTATTGCCATATATAGCGAAGGATGTTTCCACATCCAGAGTGCAGAATGAGGAACAAGCGATATTTAGAGCGCAGGAACTAGACTTGATCATCTATGCTCAGTCTGGTTTGTTGTATGAGATTATTCCCAACGCGCCTCGTTCTAGTTTCGATCCCAAGGTCAAACTTGGACCACATGCCGATGGCATTGTGGGTTGTGCAAGTGCGAAACCTGCGGATTCGGTTGCAAAACAAGTTGCTCAGTTTTCGATCAACCAATCTGCTTCGGGACAAGCTACGGCTTCATCTCAACCCACCCAAATGGTGAATGTCCTTTCTGTACAATCGTCGGACCAGAAGGGTAACTAGCAGCCCAGACGGAATAGGAAAAAGGGTAAGAATAATAATCGAAAGGGTGGGAATAAGAATGAGAATGCCAACAATAATGACAAGAATGGTAGAAATGCTGGGGGGGACAAGCAAGCTAAGTGTAAGGTTAAGTTTCCTTGTAAGTTATGTAAGGAGGATCACCTCACTTACTTGTGCCCTCGGATGGATGAAGCTTCGAGATTCTTAGCACAAGGCCCAGCTGTGCTAACGAACCCTTTACCGCATAACCAGAATATGAACTCGAAGTCCCATGACCAGTCTAGTGAGAATGATCCACCAGAGACTAGTACTCGTGGGTGCATTAACATGGTTCGTGCTGCGAAAAATGTGACTCATGCGAAAGATTATAGTTCATCACAACCCATCCCAGGCAAAGAACTTGATCCACTAGGGTCTCCTTCGCACATTGAGAAACCTGTGGATAAACCTGAGGTTGCACCTCGCATTTTTAAGGGAGTTCTTAAGCGTTCGGGGCATAATCCAAATGCCCAAGCCGCCCAGAATTATTCAGTTGTCAAGGATTTGGGCCATACTCCTTGTGCAATGTCTGCATTAGAGGTACTTCAGAGTTGTCCTTCGCAAAGGAAGGCGTTGCTTTCTACCCTTGGTGTGAATGGAGATGATTCTTCCTCGGTGATCAAATTTGAAACCGCAGGACTGCAGCCTCGCTTACCCTACTATGTGTCTCTTTTGGTGCACATAGAATGTCTTAATATGGTCGTCAAGCGTACAGTGATTGATGAGGGTGTTGCGGCTTCTGTGATGTCTTTGTCCTATTGGAAGGGTCTGGGTTCTCCTAAGCTGTCCAAATCAGAAACTATGTTAACTGCGTTTGATGGGAGATCTTTTAAGCCGCACGGCATCCTTCCTTCCCTTAAAGTCCATTTGGGAGGGAAGACCGTTGCGATAGAGGTTGAGGTGGTTGATGCGCCCCTTAACTATAATCTCCTGCTGGGTAGGAACTAGATGTATAGTATGCAAGTCGTTGCTTCTTTCGTGTTTTGCGTTGTATGCTTTCCACATAACGGGAAGATTGTGACAATTGATCAAATGGCATTCAAGAATCCTCCGATTACCACATCTTCGGGAGCTTCAATCCCGATCGTTGACCACTCTCAGCCGGTAACTAGGAGTGTGGGTGTAGGCATGTATCCATCCTTCATGGGAAGCTTTAGTTGTCCTGCGCCGATCCTCATGATAGGATCTTGTTCTGATAAGGCTTCGACTTCTACAACCTCGGTGTCTTTTTGCACGACCCATATGGAAGATCCTTAGATTCTTCCTACGCCAAGTACTTCGAGTGAGCCTGTCGAGACAACCGTGCCCTTACCTGCAATTATGATTGCTTATCAAGCTAATCTCAAGTCTACTACAGATCCTTGTTCTTCCTCTTCACGGACAGAGGAGGAAGACCCCTATGTGCTGCCGGCATGGGCAGTACAGTCTTCTCATGCCCACAACTACCTTGATACGGTTTTCCTTTTAGATGAAGCGATCATTGAGGCTATGTCGGGAGTTGAGCCACCATGGGAGGAACTTCATCATAGATCGTACTTTCTTCCAGCGCTTGACCGTTTGGAGCATGAGTATTATAGGGATATTCTTAGTCAGAAAGTTGGTAGGCCCATGGTTCCATTAAGCTCTCCTGGTTCGATGGCTGATGGAAACATGGCGAATATATCGTCAACAATTCCTATCAACATTTCTCTCAATCCTGGCACAATTGAGAATGTCTATATTGGGGCGGAATGTTCCCAAGCCAAAATTCTTGAATACATTGAGTTATTTAAAGAATTCCGTGATATTTTTGCTTGGTCTTATGATGAGATGCTAGGTATTGACCCTCGGATTGTCGAACATGAGATTAAGACTTACCCCAATGCTAAGCCTGTTCGACAGCATTTACACGCCGTGAATCCTAGGAAAGCACCCGCCATTAAGGCAGAGATAGATAAGCTGTTGAAAACTGGTTTCATCTATCCCATTCCCTTGACGGAGTGGGTTTCAAACCCTGTTCCGGTGGATAAGAAGTAGGGAGCGATCCGCATATGCACTGATTTCCGTGATTTAAATCATGCTTGTCCTAAGGATAACTTCCCCACACCATATATTGATTAGATTTTGGATGAGTGTACGGGTGACGAGGTGTTCTCCTTTATGGACGGCTTTTCCGGGTATAATTAGATCCAGATTAAACCTGAGGACCAACACAAGACTGCATTTATTTGTCCTTGGGGAACATTTGCATATCGAAAAATTCCTTTCGGCCTTAAAAACGTCGGAGCTACGTTTCAGCGGGCGATGACCTTGATTTTCCATGATATCAAGTCTATTATTGAAGTATTTCTGGATGACCTCGCTGCTCATTCTCGTATGAGAATGCATCATCCCTATCACTTGAGATTGGTATTCGAAAGATGCCAACACTATTCAGTTCGATTAAATCCTCATAAGTGCATATTTTGCGTGAAGTCAAGTTGTTTGCTAGGATTCATCGTTTCGAAAGAGGGTATAACAGTCGACCTTTTGAAGGTTGAGGCAATACTTCAGTTGTCTCCCCTAAAAAATATTTGTCATCTTCAGTGTTTGCAAGGCATGGAAAACTTCTTACGAAGATTTTTTGTCAACTTTGCCAATTTGACTAGAGGCTTCATGCGTCTCTTGAAGAAGGATACTCCCTTTGAATGGGATGAGCGAGCCCAGGAGTCCTTCGATGCACTTAAGCAAGCCTTAGCATCAACCCCGGTGATTAGTCCTCTGGATTATAGCCGTGATTTCTTATTATATGTGGTCGCATCTTTAGAGACAATTGGTATGGTTTTGGTTCAAGAGGATGAGGAGCTCCAGGAGCATGTCATATATTACTTGAGCCAAAACCTTATTGATGTAGAGATTCGGTATTCTCATGTCGAGAAGCTTGCTTTGGCTACCGTACATGCAGTTTAGTGTTTGAGACATTACATTCTCCTTCGCTAGACCTTGGTCGTTGCCCATGTCAATCCATTTCAGTTCGTCCTCACACGAAGGATGATTGGGGGAAAGTATAATAAATGGATTGTCATTTTGCAAGAATTTGATCTCGAGTTTGTTTCGGCAAAATCGAAGAAATCTTTAATATTTGCAGAGCTTATATCGGATTTTTCGAGCGAGACTAAGGAGTTGGGTTGTGAAGATACGTTTGTGGATGAGCACATCTTCCTTATCTCAACACTAGACCCATGGTATGGGGATATCATAGTATATTTGCAAACACAGAGGACCCCTACTCACCTGTCATGAGATGAACGACGACGATTACGTCACGTCTCCAAGAACTACCTTATAGTGGACAATACTTTGTACCATCATGGGGTAGATTCCATTTTACGATGTTTTTTAACTCATGATGAGGTTGAGGTTGTGCTGAATGATTGCCATGGAGGGGCGTGTGGTGGTCATTTATCTGGGCTTTCTACAGCTCAAAAGATTTTGAGAGCGGGTTATTTCTGGCCGTCGATCTTTAAAGATTGTGTTGATGTGGTAAGAGGTTCCACCCTTGCCAGGTGTTCACATGCAATATGTGCTCGAAACCTGCCTCGTTACATCCCATTATCACCACCAGTCCCTTCACCAAGTGGGGGCTCGATTTTATGGATTGCAACCCATCTTCGACTGGGGGGCACCATCATATTATAGTGGTTGTGGATTACTTCACGAAATGGGCTGAGGCTATGCCTACAGTAAAATCCGACAGTGAGATAGCCGCTCACTTTGTGTTCAACCAAATTATTACTCGGTTCGGAATTTCGAAAGAGCTTGTCACTGACCATGGCTTGCACTTTCAGAACCGTATGATGGAAGAGTTTGCATCCAAGTTAGGGTATAAGCAAGAACACTCTTATTCTTATTACCCTCAAGCGAATGGACAGGTAGAGGCAGTGAACAAATCACTCAAGTCCATTCTCCAACGAACCATTGCACAAAGCAAGACGAATTGGCATATTATGTTATGTCCTGCTTTGTGGGCATATCGAACTGCTGTTAAGACTACCACTGGTTTTTCTCCATATCAGTTAGTACATGGAGTGGAGTCGATATTTTCGGTTGAATGCGAGATTCCTTCGTTGAAGCTAGCTGTGGAACTCTTACCAGACACTTCACCTTTGGAGGAGCGTTTGGTTCACTTTGAGTAACTTGATGAGCAGCGTCGGGATGCCTTGGTGGCTCTAGAGGTTAATAAGCGTTGCGTAAAGGCTCAGTACGATAAGTCTATCCATCCGAGAGTGTTTAGTGAAGGAGACTTGGTTCTTTTATGGGATCAACCGAAAGAACCCTTGGGGGCAGGGAAATTTAATCCTATGTGGCATGGTCCTTACATGGTCAAGCGTGTGTTAGAGAAGGGTGCCTACGAGTTAGTGGATTACGAAGGGACAGCTTTGGTGGAGCCTAGAAATGGGCTCTATCTTAAAAAATACTATGCATGATCTTTAGCCAAGGCTGTTTTTTGTATATTATTCTACAGCTTTTTTGCATAGTTAGGTCCCTTTTATCGTGATCGGGTTTGTGATTAGTTTCCGTTTCTTTTGGCAGATGTCAATGGAATCTTCCACCTACATAGGATTCGCGGATGGTGCAAGCCGTCACACTCAACACTCAGCTTCTACTGCTTGGGTGATTTATACTCCTATGGGTCAAGTACTATCTTCAGGAGGTGTATGTCTATGGCCATCTTCCAACAATGTTTCAGAATATAGCGCCGTTATTGAGCTTCTACGGGATGCCATTTTACATGGTGTTCTCTCTCTTGAGGTACGTCTTGATTCGGAGTTAGTAGTGTTACAGCTCAATGGTTTGTACCATGTTAGAGATCCGACGTTACTGAGAAGATTCTTGCATGTGAGATTGTTAGAACAGCAATTTGACAGTATAACATATATACACATTCCAAGAAATAATAATCAAGTTGTTGACTCATATGCTAACTATGTGTTAGATTGCCATTTGTTTCATTCACAATAAATTAATCATAAACACATTTACACATGTAAATAAATAAATCGATCACCATAAAAAAATTTTATATACATAAAAATGTGGTAATACATAGTGTCATAATACAAAATTGGGGCTTTTAAAGCCGCCATCATATAGTACACGGTAGTACAAAACATATACACTCCCAGGTATCTAGTCTTGTGGAGGAGGAGCGGGGTTGTGATCATGATACGTCACTACGGCTCTAGCTAGCCGCCGGAATAAACGCACCCATGTGTATGATACACCCACCACCTACCGCTGCATGGTCTCAGGCAAGTCCTCGACTTGTGCCATGGGAATTCTATGAGTCAGTCTCACAAAGTTGGTATGAATGCTCTGGAGCGTCCGCTCCGCATCCACACCCGTGATCTCATCTCCTCGTTCCCTCCATCTATGATGAGGGAAGCCCTCTGGTCGTCGCGATCCCACATCTGCACATGAATAGTAGATGTCACTATGTATTGTCGCGCAAAAACACGTCTTTTTGATTCCATATAATCAAGAAAATACAAAAAAATTAAATAACTCAAAAATTTTAAAAAAAGTGTAGGGGTAGAGATTCAATACCTATGTATCCATATGCCGAGCCTGGTGGCAATGGCATGTCCGGATCACCCCGGAAGTCTATCCCTACATAAGGATAGTCATCTATGGCAACTATCTGTCATTGCCACCATGGAAAAAAGTCAGCTGGATAAGGGTTGGCCACCCTACCACCCCCCAGTTTGCGCATAGCGTCTGCCCAACGTCATTGGGCCGGATCTCGAACCCCGTGGAGAGGAACATCCACTCTATGGCTCAATCCTGGAACACGCTCGAAGAAAAACGTGCTCAGAATACTGTTGAACCCGAAGTTCCGTACCCTGCCGACCTTACACTCACTGAGCTGGTGTTTCATGTTGCTCAGTAGTGTCATACTCCAGTCATATATAGTGGGTCTCATACACTCCATTGCATAGAACATCAGTGGCCGCGAGGCTTGATGGAGTGATGCTAAGCCTGCTATCTTGCCCAGCGTCAGTAATATGGCCTTTAGGCCCAGCACCTCTATATCATTGGTGGGGATTTGACTCCCCACCTTCTCTGTATCTGGGTAGCAGTACATGGCTATGTACTCGTCTATAGTAAGGCCCCCTCCTGGCCCACCTCGAGAACGAAGGTTCACCACCTCCCCTTGTCTAGATAGACCTGTGATAAAGTATATGTCCTCCACCTCTATGGTGAGGGACATCCCATCAATACGGAAAGACTCTGAGTCTGGATCCCAATAGTCTACCAGCATCTATAGCAGTCCTGGTTTGGCCCTCAAACCACCAAGACACCAGAACTTGTAGAGTCTGCATGCACGTAATGCTTGTGGAGCCATTAAGTCAGCCCTGACTGCTTCCTCTACTTCACCGTGCTCACGCTCTCTCCACTCTCGCACCATCCTGCAAGAAAAATTGAAAAATTGTCCATTAGTTTCTTGAAAAAACTCATGCGTGGCCTCATACGTGACTATTTTGAAAACAACTGTGTATGTACGCGGGTTTCAGCCCCTTTTCCGCGTATAGCCAACCCTATACACGGAAAAAGCCTCAATAACCGCGTGGGCCGCAGCGCTCATGTAGAGATGGACCTTAAAACCTCATTTGACCATGAAAACTTACAAAATTTATATCAAAATGCAAGCTTAGAGTATGAGTAAATACCTGGAAGAAATGGTTGTGAATTCCGCCGGCTGGATCTCCTGGAATTTGCAGTTGAAAATCAGAGCTCAAACGGGTAAAAGTTTCAAATGATTTATATTTTTTACTATTTATAGAAAAATTTTCAAATATTTGAAATTTTTTACCCCCTTTCCTATAGTTTTGACGTTTTCTAACCATTTTGGACCGTTTCTGACATAATTTGTGATGTAGAAGACCCTTTTCAATGTCGTTTTAGCCATTGGATTGACCCGTTTGTACCGATCTAAGGTATCATGTCTAAACTGGCATATAGCTTAGGTTCACCACCGTTTGCATTTTGCATAACCTTATGACCATATCATGATATCCTTAGGTACGAACCCACTCTATTATGTCACGGAACCTTCTTGCTACTTTAGAAGTGGCAGGATATGAGTGGTAGAGCTTCACCTTACATGGGTACCCTAGTTAGCACCTTATTTGCATTGGTGCCCATGCCGATGTTTTCTCCTTTAGGGTGTGGGAGTCCGTTGTATAGTACTACCATGACATTTTGCAAGAGCCTCATACTCCTCTTAATCTTATGCTGGCCTATTTCCCTCAGGACTCCCCTTGTATCAAGTTGTGAATGCATTATCATGAGCTTTGCATATCTTATTGAGCTTTATGCCGGCTCCCCTGACATTGCGTTTCAGCCATATAGCCCGAGCTTGTCTCATGTCTAGCCATGCAGAACCATTTTTTATATCCTTCGCAGCTTGTTTCCCTTTTTACTGGGAGGGGATTTTCCCCCGAGTGTCGATATCCTACACATGTATCCTTGCATTGAGCATAGGTATGTTCCACTGCTTGGAACTAGTTTGTTTTCCCCTATGACACTCGTCTCCTCCTAGTTTGTAACTATAAAGCTAGTTTATTCTTTTTTCAAGCTTTTCAAATAATTGAAAAAGTCCAAAAAAATCAAAAAACGAAAAAGCCGGACAAGGAAAGATGTTATCTTTGGTAGCTATCGAGTCGTGTCGGCTTCGAACAGAGCACTGTATATCACATCCATTGATTGGGTTATAGTTTGACTTAGGAGCTGTACTTGTTATCTAAGTTTACCTCCACCGACTGGTTAAGCTTCCAGTCCCTATGGAGCCTCTGTTGATGCCTCCTGTGTCACAGAGATGTCCTAGTTTGTATATCGAGTCTATGCTACCTTCATTCAGTCACCATACGTTGTTATGCTCTTGTTCGAAGAAAGTTGAAACCTGAGTCGGCCATTCCTTAGTTATCTTGACTTTGCATGTCGGCCATTCCCGGTACAGTTACTAGTTCGTGCACCTTATGATCGAGTCCTTCCACATTATACAGCTTTGCTGAGTACCTCGTGTTGGATGATAGGGAATGCCTTAATGCCCTCCTTCCAGCGGATTTCATCCCATCGACTTCAGATCATTTATTCTGGGATCAGAATCTAGAGTCATTTTGAGTGCCTTGAGACTTGCAATCATCAGTGGCAGGTTCTCTCGCCATCGATATTTTTATGGGAATACATCAATGTCCCCTGATCGATGGACTCTCTCAAGTGTTCGACCTCAACACATCTATTCGCACTTGTTAGTTTGCACTCTAGTACCTTGATTCTCATTTTCATTATCAGTGGGTGATCTCGCGTCTGTTAACGGTATACATCAATGACCGGTAATCAGATGATGGACTACTATATTCGACCTCGACACCTCTATTCACATAGTAGGACATGTACTCGTAGCAGTTTGTGTAGAATACTTTCCAGATTGGCAGCATCTCTTATATGCTCCCTCTTTGATCGTGCCAGTGTTCATGAGATTTCAGCTCTCGTGACTTGATTCCAGTGTATGTCAGACATTTCCAGCCACTATGGAGATCTTGATCGGTTATATATCTTCAGCCATTTTGGAGATCATGGTCCTTTGTATATCGTCATCATGGGGATTCTGATCTATGTATATTGTACGTGGCAGTGACCAAATATGTGATATTATGTATCATGCCTATTCATGGCCATTGTACTCTTATGTATCCAGGAATGCTATATGTATTTGTAGTTGTATGCAGAGTTGTATTATTGCACTATGTTGATTGGGTGGCTGGTCTTCCATTTGGGATTCTTCATCACTCCACTTCTGGGATGGACTTGTAATTTATTTCGGCCATCGCATAACCCCTCTGATCTCATACATTAGGGGGCATCTATTATAGCGGATTTCACCACTCCAGGTGAATCACACATTGTATGGCCTTCCCCTGTCTCGCTGCAGACTCCTTAGACCCTATGGACCATTTTTTGTCCTTTGATGTTTCCATGATCATCCCTATAAACATAAGAAAAATGATATACGCGGCTTTTAAACCTATAACCGCGTACATATGCAGGTTTGACCCCTATAACCGCGTACATAGGGATGTGTAAATAATCCAAATCCTTTTGGAGTTTTCCTTGACATGGATCCGAATCATTTGACTCCTGGCATTCCATATGCCTTGAGATCGCACGGATTCGACCTTTCATTACCCATTTGAAAAGCTATATAAGGAACCCCTTGATACATTGAAGGCATAAGAGAGAATTGAGAGCATCGAAACTATAGTCCATTGTTGCCGGAACTTATGCTTGAGTCTGCATCCCTTTGTCCCTTGGAGCACTTTTGTGTTCTTCCCAAGCTTGCCTTTTTCTAGTGAGCTTGCTGTCTAAGTGATGGAGGATTGAAGTGGTGGAGGCCCAAGTGGGAGATTCAGTTTCTTCGGTTCACAGACGTGCCGTCAGAGGTTGTCTCTATCTTGTAATCTCTGATTTATATTAATAAGAACTATCTTTTCCTGTCCAATAATGTGTATTTGAATGAATATTGTATCCATTGGAATATGTCAAATGCTTTTACATTATTGATTATATATGCTAGAATAGATCTAACACCATGATATATAGAATGCTTGTATTGTTTACTTGTTGTTGAGAAGTAATCTATCAATTCAAGCTGAAGTTGGAAAGCTCAATGAGGATCTACTTCAACCATCCGGAATAAGGTACAAGGTTCAATCCTTTAGTGTTAGACATTTTATTTCTATTGCATATTGGGAAAGATTGATTCTGGAGTCAAGCTGTCTGTTGTGGTACCCCAAGCCATAGGAATTTCTCTCCGTAACAGTATATACCGGTATATTCACTAGTGCACATACCAGTATATACATTGATGTATATTATACCAGTATATACACCAATAATATACACCAATGTATATACTAGTATATGCACTAATGTATATACAGGTATAATATACACCGACTGGTATATGCACTTGTGTATATACTGGTATGTGCACTAGTGTATATATTGATATATATCGACATACACACTAGTGTATATATGTATATTACTAGTGTATGGGACTCAAAAGCACTTGAATGAGACTCAAAATAGACACATTATGGAACATTTTCAACATTATTTTGCATGCCTTTGGGGACCTTGAGGATTACTTTTAGATGTAAAAAAATACTATTTAACACTATGTATATTTCAAATAGCATCAACATGTTTCAATGGTTAATTCACACCTTTGAGCAAAATAAACAAAAAAATATTGAAGTTCTCACCTTCTAACTTTTAACAATGATAGTATAAATTTACCTTTGGTATCACCTACTCACATTGTCATTAAAACTTAATTTTATTGGTGGAAATAAAATCAAGTCCAATGACCCAATGCTTTTACTTTAAATGTGGGCCAATTGCATTCTATGTAAAAATTAGTGTATAATTCCTAGTGACAATATATAACATATTTAATGCAATCAAAATTCCAATGCCACTACATATAGTATAGTACCAGTAATTATGTTAAGAAGTGAAACTAAATTTTGTATAAAACTAAATGACATGTAATATTCTTTATAGAAAGACAATGTGCTCTCAGAGAGTTATCCCAAATAGAGTTTGTAATGTAAAATTCCAAAAGTATATTTATTTTTCTTCATAGCCTATTTTCAAAATCCCTAGAAGATTTATTAAATCACCATAGCATCGCTGATATGCCTACTTTGCATATACTACACTGGTTCAATATATACTAGCATATACTAGTGTATATACTGGTGTATATACTATATATACTAGTATTTACACTAGTGTATATAACTAGTATATTTAGCTAGTATATACACTAATATATATACCTAGTGTATATTCTAGGTATATACATTGGTGTATATACCTAGTGGATTGTCCATACCTAGTGTACATACACTATATACCAGTAACTAGTATATATACTGGTGTATATACTTAGTATATACATTGTTATATATACTAGTATATATACCTAGATACGCACTAGGTATATACCAATGTATATACATATTGTATATACTAGGTTTATAACTATAAAGTATTTTATATACACTAGTGTATATATCTAGTGTATTTTATATACACTCGTGCATATACCTGTATATACACTCATACATATACCTGTATATACACTAGTGTATATTATACTGGTTTATACACTCATGTATATTATACCAGTATATACATAAACGTATATTACTAGTGTATACCAATATATACATTATATTACTAGCTTATATACTAGTGTATATATTGGTTTATACACTAATGTATATAATTGGTTTATACATTAGTGTATATATTGGTTTATACATGACCATCGAAGAAGAGAGAAATGCACAAGGAAATAACACTTATTGAATGTGATTATCTCACACTTATTGATTGTGATTATCCACAAGGAATTCACAACCACCGAAGGAAAGAAAATTGCATATATCTCACACTTATTTTTAAAATCACTAAACAGGGATGAGAATTCACACGTCTTTATTATTTATTCTCTTAATCCAGTGGGCATAATCGGCTCTTCAGGTTGTATTTTTGTATACTCAATATGGATAAAATAAATCTGTAATCAATATTGGATAGCCATTTATCATAATAGTTCCATGGCCGTCGGTTTAGTTTCCCAAAAGCAACTTCTATACTTTCCAGCGCTTCTAACTCCGACACCATCGAAGCTTTCTTTCTGGCCTGCTCCAACCACTGTATGGTCTTCTCACTCATATCAGTGCCCACAAATCCTCGAAAGATACCCTTGGTAGCACTTCTAACCTGCTCTTAAGCTTCACGCATACACTGAGCATTATAGTGTGTTGGCTGCAACCTTTGTTTCTGTTAATTGTTCAGTGTCAGGATCTCACACCCCCACCAAAATAAATAAATGAAATATTCGGTAAAATGTTTTTATGAATTAAAAATTTAAATAAAGTGTGCCTTTTTCACATTCAAATTTAAAAAATTACCTGTATGTAATCCACCATGGATGGCATAGATAGATGGATGGTATGTAAGGGTGTTGTTCGAAAGTGTAGCGCATGGAACCGTGGGTCGGTCATTCAGATGGGCGTGGCGGCATGGATCCATGAGTTATGCAAGAAGATGGACATGATTGCAGAAACAATGAACCCGGGGGCCAGAAGCATTTGCCAGAGAAATTCTTGGTGCACGGTGAGACGCACAGAGGGTTCAGGTACGTCAAGCCTTTGCAGTGGACTTAATTAATCTGCCACGGGATGAGTATGGCTTGCCCTGTCCATACCTTGCCATATCCTGAAAAGCCAACCATATAACTAGTTTGACATATTGAATTTCAATATAACTTTTCTTCCACAGAAAAAACAGAGGGAAATGCCATGGAAGAGAAGGCTGCATCGAATGCCATTCATTCACTAAGAATCCTAATCATGTTGTAACGGATTTAGTCATGTTGTAACTGACTTGCAGAAGAGATTGTTCCATAATAGTTATCCTAGTTTCTTTGTATCCAGAATTTGTTTTTAAATTGACGTGAATTTTGTTAAATATAGAATTCTATAATGAGTCAAATCATCTAACGTTTGAACAAATAATTAAAAAGAGCTAAAATTTATTTAACCAAAAGGATTGCTACAATCGAAAATAGAACAATTTGATTTAACAGCTTGACAACTATGGCAGGAATACTCAACTACGGCCATACGTCTCATTATCGTTGAACTCATCCAATAATTGATCTCAAAGTATGTCTACAATGTTCATGCCCATACTCTGAAAAAGAAATCATAATTACATTTTATGATAATAGAAAAGTTGATGGATCTCAAAAGATAATAGAAAAGTTCGATGGATCTTACAATTTGAGAGGACAATGCAATTGAAGTATAATTCAAAGCACTAAGTTGTTATTATATATATATATATTAGTATAGTTATTTAATTTGTGGTGTCTATATTACAAGTTAAGTTGTTTTTAATTATATAAGTTAATTTACTTTTTATCATGTTATTTATTCATTAATGTTATTGTCCTGAAGAGGCATTTTACACTAGAGATATGTAACTCTTTCTATGCTCATCTTAGAGGTGATATGTGTTTTTTATAAAAATAATAAAATATTATTAAAAATAAGATTTCTGCTCAAATTAAATTTAAATGATTTAGAAATCCATATATTATATATAACCACACAAATTAAATAAATTAAACCCATAAACATTGCATTACACATTTTCTCAACATTTCTATTTTAAAAATATGTTTGCATCTGGAAAGATTGGATCCCTATCAGGGTTTTGTAGAGCCACCTTTAGAATGGATCTACGCTGGGATTTTATAAGTAAACTAAAGTATCATGGAAACTTGAGTGAAAGTAACTATTGTTGCCTTTACTATGACTCACACAAATGCACCAGAGTCTCCTTCATTCTAATTGAACTACATGGACTACCACTATGAAGTCCCACCAGAATTATAATCAACATTAAACACTTACAACATACATCGAAATTTTTACACTATGCCATTTATCATTCTAATTGAACTACATGGACTACCACTGTAGACTCTCACAAGAATTATAATCAACATTAAACACTTACCACATACATGGAAATTGCAGAAATTGCAGACAGCTGCATTTTTGTTTGTCTCGTTCGTATATGAAGCCATCATTTAATTGTTGGCACAGCTGCTCGACCACTCCCTCATTCCACTGCAGTTTGGGACAATCGCGAGCATCAAGATTCTCCAATAACATCAAATCTTCCACTCCTGGCAGCTCTCGTAACTCGTAACAATCACTAACATTTAATACTCTCATCTGTGTAAGCTGCCCCAATCCTGGGATGCTTTGGAGCTTCTTCAATCCTCCAACATCCAAATTCACCAAAGAAGTCAACTGTTCANACATTCACTAACATTTAATACTCTCATCTGTGTAAGCTGCCCCAATCCTGGGATGCTTTGGAGCTTCTTCAATCCTCCAACATCCAAATTCACCAAAGAAGTCAACTGTTCAACACCTGGCAGCTCTAGTATCTTACTGCATCCATGAACATCTAGATGTCTAAGCTTTGTGAGCTGCCCCAACCCTCGGATGCCATGGAGCTTCTGGCATCTCCCAACATCCAACCTCTCCAAAGAAGTCAAATGTTCCACACCTGGCAACTCTTGTATCTCAAGGCATCCACTGATATCTAGCTCCTTTGTGAACTGCCCCAAACCTGGTATGCTCTTGAGCTTCTCACATCCATTGGCAGTGAACAACTCCAAAGACGTCAAATATTCTACACCTGGCAGCTCTCGTATCTCACGGCATCCACTGATATCTAGCTCAGTAAGCTTTGTGAGCTTCCCCAACCCTGGAATGCTCTGGAGCTTCTCGCATCCCCCAACATTCAACCTCTCCAAAGAAATCAAATGTTCCGCACCTGGCAGCTCTCTTATCTCACGGCTTCCACCAACATCTAGATGTCGAAGCTCTGTGAGCTGCCCCAACCTTGGGATGCTCTGGAGCTTCTCACATTCCCAAGCTCTTATGGTCTTCAAAGAAATCAAATGTTCCACACCGGGCAGCTCTAGTATCTCCGTGCATCCATGAACATCTAGATGTCCTAGCTTTGTGAGCTTCCCCAAACCTGGCATTCTCTGGAGCTTCTTGCATCCTCCAACATCCAACCTCTCCAAAGAAATCAAATGTTCCACACCTGGCAGCTCTAGTATCTCACTGCATCCATGAACATCTAGATGTGCTAGCTTTGTGAGCTGCCCCAAACTTGGGATGCTCTGGAGCTTCTTGCATCCCCCAACATCCAACCTCTTCAAAGAAATCATATGTTCCACACCTGGCAGCTCTGGAATCTCACGGCATTCTTGAACATCTAGACGTGTGAGCTCTGTGAGCTGCCCCAACCATGGGATGCTCTGAAGCTTCTCGCATCGACTGACCTCTAATATTGTGAGCTTTGTGAGCTTCCCCAACCCTGGAATGCTCTCGCATCCACTAACATGTAGCTCTGTAAGCTTTGTTAGGTTCCCCAAACCTGGAATGCTCTCGCATCCTCTAACATGTAGCTCTGTAAGCTTTGTGAGCTTCCCCAACCCTGAGATGCTCTGGAGCTTCTTACATTCACTAACTTCTAACGCCTGCAAAGATGTCAACGTTTCAAGACCAGAGAGCCCTCCTATTTGCCTCAATTCGTAACACGATTTCAAGGTCAGTCGTTGAAGATTAGGGCAAACACCCTCATCAAAAGATACCTCCCTTAATTTCGTTTGTGTCAGCTCTAAAGTCTTGAGCGCCAACAGGCATCTGTCATTGGAGGAGCTCGATTTTTTCAACTTTCTTTCCCCTTCTAATAACAGTATTTCTCCGTCTCCTTCCACCACCATTGTAAATGGATGTTCCCGCAAAGGACAATCATCTATATACAAATATTCTAGATTGTTCATCTTGAGAAGTTCTCGTGGCAAGTATTCAATCCCACAACTATATATGTCCAACTCAGTCAACTGAGTCAACAGTCCAATTGAATCGGGCAAGGATTTCAATTGCGGCGCTGAATGGATTGCTAATCTCTTCAAGCTCTTGAGGTCACCGAGACCAGGTGGTAGCACTTCCAACAAATCGCTACCTAATACCAGATATTCCAAGTTGGAGAGGTCTACAATATCGCTTGGGATTTCTTTTAACATCGTAGCACTCACATGCAAATTTTGCAAGGCCCGTTGATTTGCGACCTGGGGAGGCAATTCTTTCAGCTGCTTACAATATGAAAAATCTAAATATTTCAGCATTGTAATATTTCCTAGTGTTCTCTGGGAGACGGTCAAATTCCAGCAGTCATTTAAAGATAGATGACTGAGTCGAGTTAAGTTTCCAAATGAATTCGGAAGCATCTTCAAGCTGTACGCACATTCCAAAGATAAATGTTTGAGTTGACTTAAATTCCCAAAAGAATTTGGGAGCATCTGCAAAGAGCGAGTACCATACAAATCGATGTATTCGAGGTTCGTTAGCTCTCCGAAGCAATCTGGCAGCATCCGCAAGCTGGACGCACGGCTCAAAGATAAATGTTTGAGTTGCTTCAAATTCCCAAAAGAATTTGGGAGCAACTGCAAAGAGGCAAGACGAGACAATTCGATGTACTGAAGGTTTGTTAGCTCTCCGAAGCGATCGGGCAGCAACACCATTCTTGATAAATCGCTGAAAACTAAGAATTTCAAGGCCAGAAGATTACAAAATTCGTCCGGCAACCTTTCGAGTGTGGATGCTGTGGATGTTGAGGTGATGGATTGATGGCTTATGGCAATCCTTTCGAGGTACTTGAGCTTCCCTATAGACTTTGGAATNTCGGGCAACCTTTCGAGTGTGGATGCTGTGGATGTTGAGGTGATGGATTGATGGCTTATGGCAATCCTTTCGAGGTACTTGAGCTTCCCTATAGACTTTGGAATCTCGAAAAGGGGAGCATATATATTCAATTCTCGCAGCTGGAGAGGCACCGCCTGCAATGTTGACGTCTCAACATAAGAAATCTATGATTGAAGAAGCTACATAATTACGAACTTGAATGAAAACATTAAACGCAACTATGTATCTATGATTGAAGAAGCTACATAATTACGAACTTGAATGAAAACATTAAACGCAACTATGTATATTTGCCTACTTGAGATTGAAGTGGCCACAATGTGTTCAATACGCTCCCCTCCACTTCTAAAACTCTCAAATTCTTCATCGGAATCCAGTCAGGCAGAGAAGAGTAGTTACATCGATACCAACGGAGCCATATCAGATGCGGTGATTGAACCCTCCTCAATATGTCTTCTAAATAACCTTCTTCGGCTACAACAAGTCTCAAATATCTAAGCCTCGTTTCTAAGGCTTGGGAAAATGATAGATGCCCCATTTCTGCCTCTTGCGACCAACCCCAAAAGTCTGTATGCCGGAAGACATCATCGTATGTACGAACCATCTTAATTCCGCGAACTTCGTTTACTAGCTGTTCATTGAAAATAATAACACGACAAACATATCTTTGTCTTGAATAAAAAGTTTTAAATGTTAAAATTTCATTAAAGCAACAGGTTTGAATGATTAAAGTACTTACAGTTGTCCCTGGCTCCAACCAATCATCAATGCTGTTGGTCCTGCAATCCCAAAGACGAAGAGGCAGGGATCCTTCCTCAGCAATGTTTCTTCCCATGTCTCTAATGTGATCATGCATCCTTATTTTATTTTCATCTACCTCTACCAAACACCTGTCTTGTAGAGTTCGAAACCCTGGCTTGCCCCATATGCTCATTGCCTTATCTCCATCCTCTCCAAGGAAAAAACAAGCAATATCTAAGAATATTTCCTTGTCCTTTGGTTCCAGAGAGTCATAACTAATTCTCAATTTGAGATATATTTCAGTAGGTAGTGTCTTCTCAAGTTCTTGTAACATCTCTTCCCAGACGGATCTTTCTTTTTCTACACAAACCTGCGCCCCAAACACCTTCAAGGATAAGGGCAGTCCATCGCATGCCTTTACAAACCGATCTACCAGATCTGCAAATTCTGGTGGTGGAAGTGGCTCATGGAAGGCGTGCAAACAGAAAAGCTTTTGGGAATCTAGTGTATCCAGGCCCTTCAAATGAAAAATAGATTGTTGTGACAATCTCCATTTTACCAGGACTTGCCTATCACGAGATGTAATCAATATCATACTACCTGGGCTAAGGATATCCTTAATTGGCAAAAAGGCATCTAATTGACTGATATCATCTACGTCATCTAAAATGATCAGAGCATGGCATAACTTAAGATGCTTTTGAAGTAACTCTATTCCGTTGTGACGATCAATTGTGATATCTATATGTTGCAAATCTTTAATCAACTTACTCTGCAAAGAATTCAGAGACATTCTTGCTGCAGCCTCTCTCACGTCAGATAAAAAAGACGATCCTTTGTAAGATAATCTCTCACTATTGAAGAACTTTTTGGCAAGTGTGGTTTTTCCGATTCCACCAATACCCACAATCCCGACAAGCTTGGTCCTCACGCGCTCCGACTCCTGCTGCTGTTCAAAGAGCACTGTCTTTTTAAATTCTTCTAATTTGATCTCCAACCCGGTTGGATATTTCGCAACATCCAACGGTGTCTTTGGAACCTCTTTCAAAATTTTTTCCACGACGTTTTCCAAGAGTTCACCTTCGTCGTCCTTGTCGCTGAACGGAGTAAAAATAAAATAAGCAAGTGTGAAACGACCAGGTAAGTATATCATGCAGCTTGTATCAATCGAACAAATAAAAATAATAACACAGATTGTTGGAGAAGGAGCTCACCTATGAACGAAACCGCTGAGATCCGCAACATATGAAAGTGCGGCTCTCCATTTCTGAATAGTTTCTAGAGCGTACCTTGGCTTCTCTTCACCAGTTTGAGGATCGGATGTTCTCTTCCCCTGGAGCTTCCGCAGGGCTCCAGCATACACTGATCCTTGTTTCTCTGTATAGCGGACCTCAGAAGGAACCACGTTGAAAAAGATGGGCAGAATGGTAGCCCCCGAGTTTTTCATGAGCACGAGTTCATCCAAACACCAGGTAGATTCCGCATAAGTTGGAGACAGAATTGCAATTTGGATAGATGCACCATGGATCGCGAGTTCTATTTGGGAAAAAATGGTGTCTCCCTTTTCCAATTCATCCCTGTCCAAAAAGGCTCTCAATCCACAATGAGAAAGGCGTCTGTAGAGATAGCTAGCGAAGGTGTTTTTTACATCCGGCCCCCTGTGACTAATGAACACATCATAAGTAGAAGAAGAGAACCGGGACGAAGAAGCAGCAACAGTAACTATGTTTGCCATTGCCAATGGAGATTGAAGAATGCACTGATGAACGAATAAATATACGATGAGCTAACGAAGCAAAGGCGTTCGAGTTTTGGTACTTAGAAACAATGACCAAGTGCAAATGATGGTCTTAAAATGGAGTGGAAAAGCCGAGCAATAACGTGATGTGGGTGCTTCCGACATTAGAAACGCGTCGTGTCACCAAGACGCATGCTTTTAAAGGTGGGTTGGAGACAAAGATCAAATTTTAAGGGTAGGGTCTCATTTCACTTTGAAGGGTTGCGAGAAATTGAACCCTTCAATGTTGACATGTAAAAATAAATTATTTTTAAATTTTAATGTTAACAAATAAATTATTTTTAAATTTTATTATTTATTAAAAACAATGTATAGGAAAAAAATGACAATATCAAGAAATCTCGAGTGACTCAACATTAACATGGAATTAGTGAAGTAAACTATGTACTCTCCCGGTCCCTGGAGCATATAGTTTATTGAACTTAGATAAGGTGAAATACTTGGTTGTTAGGTGATTGATAAAATAAGGCATTGTAATTTGGAAGGACCTTTGAATGGAGGATTGATTCATCTTGATGGTGGCTCTATTGGTCAAGTGTGATTGGGCCTACCTAAAAGAAAAACCCCAAAATGTAATACCTAATGCTTTCACGGAGAAACTTTTTTATTAACCATAAATTCAGCAGTTATTTTTAGAATTGAATCATGTCCTCCCCACATGCTCAAATCAAAGTGATCAAACAAATGCCCCAATTTTAGGTGGATTATGGATAGTCCCTCCAATGTATATCGAGTTTATACCCCAATTCGAAGTGATCAAACAAAATCTCCAATTTTAGGTAGATTATGGATAGTACCTCCAATCTATATCGAGTTTATCAGCCCTATGGAAAAGGTTAAGTATTTATTAGTCCACTATAAGGAAGAACTTTAAATTCTCCAACAAATATCACTACAAGTTGAGTGTCTAGTTTCTACCAAAGTGAACAAGGAAGACGAATCATAAACACACGTTTGGAAATTGGGAGGTTTGCGACAATGAGGATGTTGAAATCATGTTCTTCACTAGATCATTGCACTCCTAGTCCCTCATTCATGAACGTCCGTCGAGGGATTCCCTTGTTTAGATATATTGGTAGACAATTTGTACCTCTTGTTTCCATTATTAGAAGGCTGACAGGAAAACGAGGGGGTCAGAGTCTACAACATTTACAGTGTCAGTTGTTAAATATTTTATCCTTTCAACTATTGGATTTCATTAAGGAAGCTGGAACAATTCAAACACTTATATTCAAATATTGTTCTTTCTTTCAACCTAATGTTTACAATTCACGGCAGATAAATAACATTGACAAATTTGGAACTCAAATACAAGGCTCTTTCTTCTTGCTCCTCCGCCCAAACGAA
Source organism: Pseudotsuga menziesii (assembly GCA_001517045.1). NCBI lineage: Eukaryota > Viridiplantae > Streptophyta > Pinopsida > Pinales > Pinaceae > Pseudotsuga > Pseudotsuga menziesii. Next base: position 197,538 of record LPNX010716650.1, read on the forward strand.
TTTTTGGTCCTAGACTATGAAAAGTATACATTATTTTGGTTCTGATTTCAGTTAAATACTGGGTTTTTTAAGGTTACATCTATTGAGTATTCGAGACTTAGTTTGACAGAAACGCAATCACATAATACATTACAAATTTCAAACAACATTTTGGATGGATAAATTTTAAACCCTTATATTTATAGAACCAGAAGGAACTCCAACAAGAAACACATTTAACTTTTATCCACATATAAAATGTTACACAAGTGTAAAATGCTATACATACCTGTAAATTCATGACAACCAAGTCGACAGCTTAGCTCTGCATAATCTTCTTGAGGAAACAGAAATTAGGGAAACACTGAAGCATGGAAATGGAGAGTTGAGAGTCTGAGTCCCGACCTTCGACTGTCCTATACTCGTAAACCCAAAATAATGTTTTTTTTCACAGACTTCACCAATCTCTTTAGGTTCGGGGAAACTCAATCCAGCCTACCCAATGTTCTACCTTTGCTTCTCTTGGTCCTACCTGTGAAAAGGGTGGAACCTTCGAGTTTCCCATTGCAGAAGACAACGAGGAATTAGAGTGTGCAACCATTTCCTTCTACAGAAAGACGATTGGAAGAAACTCCTTCTCAATTCCACAATATCTCAACGCTCCTAAGTTGGTTTACCTTTCCTGAGGTAAGCGAATGCATGTTTGTGTATTTCACATGATTACAAAAAAAATCATTTTATAATTGCTTCTACATAACATAGATATATATGTGCAGGTGAGGGAAAACTGGGTATTGTTTGACCGAGGTTTCGAGAGATTTTCATAGCTCATTCTTCGCTATGAGGGTGCTTAGGGCGTAGATCATAGAGCCCACAAGAGGAAGAAGAAGAAGAAGAAGAAGAGGACTCAAGTCAAAAGGTGTGGTGAGTGAGGAGGGGAGACGTAATAGCGATATTTGCAGGAGAAACCCACTGGTGTTATAATGATGGGAACGAGCATCTCTAAATCATAGCCATTGTAGACATAGGAAACCCTCATAAACGGCTTGGGCACAAGAGTTATCGTGTAAGCATCCCGACAAATTAAGTAATGATAATATTCGGTTAGGTATATGAAAAATTCTTTCGTTTCTTTTAGAGATGACTATATGCATATTGTACAACCATTCTCTCTGGTTGGCCCTCCATTCCAACTTCCTTTGTCTCTACTACCTAACCCCCTTCCTCTGATGAGACAGGTAGACTAAGCAGCCTAGGTGGATGGTGGGAGACTGGGAGTGCTAATTCAAATGATTCTGAGCCCAATAAATGAATGGAAATTGGAATAAATCCTAGAATCCTGGAGTAACTAGTATAGGATATGATTCATGAGCACAAACAAAGGGCGGCGTGCTGCTAGCCTACTACCAAAGATCCATCATCCCAGTCTTGTGGTGGTCATGATAGAAATGGATAGCACTGGGTGAAACCTTGGTCTGGAAACTTACATACCTTGCATTAGACCAGGTTAGGTTCAAATCTAGCAAAGATTGCTCAATGCATTGTAAATTGCAACTTGTAAGTTGTAACCCAAAAAACAACACCATTAGTTTTTCCTTATGGAGCCTTGACAGTGGAGGGTTATCAAATCAATTCACCATCCATAGATATGACTCATATGAGTATTTAATTTCACATCATATACTCAAATACTCAAGTGACTTGTAAGTTGTGAGATCACGCTACTCGGTGAACAATAAGATGACAGATGGAAAATCGAGTTGGTAGGTGGCATCATCTCATACCAAGATTCAATGAAGTTGGCAAATCAGTAATGCATGCTAATGCCATTAAATGCTTTGAAAGTGAACATCGAATCGTGAGTCACAATCCTGACTCACCGACTTGAACTTGGAATTAGGCAACCCAGTGGCCCACCATGGTCCGTGTCGATTGGGACTGAGATCCTCATCCATGATCCAACTATTCAAGGGCACTTGGGAAGACTTTGAGTCCCGAGTCTCCCATAGTCTACTAAATCCCTGGATAGGCAAATTTTGTAGCTGCCTTTCTATTGCAAATTCACCGAGGCTTACTCAATTTCATTGTTGAAGTGTTGGAAATGAAACTAAATTTTTTTAACTTTACTTTTTACTTGCAATATTATGATGTAGATATTGTAAAATTGCATTTTACTTCTAAAAAAGAAAAAAGTAATAAATATATTTTTGTTGAACATTAAAACTTTCTGAATTCTATTTATTTAAAGACTATTAATTAAAATTAAAAGGGACCAAATTTTATCAGGCATGAAGGCCGTGGCATTGCACTGGTGATCATAACAAATTATGCCCTGAACGAGAAGATCAAAGATAACGAAATCTTCTGCTGTTGATGTTGAGCACGTTGAAGTTGCTAGTAATTAAAATTAAATTTTGGATATATGCATTTTATAGAAATATTGAATAGAAGTGGATGGTCGGAAAGCAGATACCCAAATATTGAATAGAAGTGGATGGTCGGAAAGCAGATACCCACGTGTGTACTTCACCGGATTCTGAACTGTGGAGAGTGCATATACTCCTTCTTCCTGCAAATATATTAAACATTATATGGACCGCTAATTATAATATTCAACCATTGAGGCAAAGGCCAAGGACCCCAAATTCCAAGGGCTGTCTCTGCACAAATTACTTTTGCAGGCTTCAATTATTTATATTATTGTCGACCTTTGGTAGGTGAAGTACCACCATAATAGGACAAATTTTAGCTAATGCTGTTCCGCTTTATTTTCAATATCTTATCCCAAAGGGGCGGATAATTATAAACAATTATTTATATTGTTGTCGACCTTAGGTAGGTGAAGTACCACCATAATAGGACAAATTTCAGCTCATGCTGTTCCGCTTTATTTTCAATATCTTATCCCAAAGGGGCGGATAATAATAAACAATTATTTATATTATTGTCGACCTTAGGTAGGTGAAGTACCACCATAATAGGACAAATTTTAGCTCATGCTGTTCCGCTTTATTTTCAATATCTTATCCCAAAGGGGCGGATAATTATAAACAATTCACTTAATTGGTGGAGTAAAGAGGAAGAAGCCCAAAAAAATATTGCATAATTTGAAACCTCTATTTAGATTTAGTGTTAGCATTTTTTTGATATCAATGTATTTTATTTGCAATAGTAGACTTTCTAATAAAGTAAGGTGGTTCAATTATTTATATTATTGTTGACCTTTGATAAATAAAGTACCATCATAATAGGACAAATTTTAGCTAATGCTGTTCGGCTTTATTTTCAATATCTTATCCCAAAGGGGTGGATAATTATAAACAATTCACTTAATTGGTGGAGTAAAGAGGAAGAAGGCCCCCAAAAATATTGCATAATTTGAAACCTCTACTTTTCTTCATGAGACCGCTGCTAGCTAGTAGCTACTGTCCATACGGCAAGCCATACTCAGCCTGCGGCAGCGTAATTAATTCTTTGGGGCACCAAGCATTTTTCAGGTTCATTGTTTCTGCGGTCATGTCCATCTTCTTGCATAACCCATGGATCCATGACGCCACGCCCATGTGAAGGACCGACCCATGGTTCCATGCGCCACCGTTTCGAACAACACCCTTGCATACCATCCATCTATCTATGCCATCCATGGTGGATTACATACATGTAATTTTTAAAATTTGAATGAGAAAAAGGCGGACTTTGTTTAAATTTTGAATTTGTAAAAACATTTTACCGAATGCCTGAAGCCTAAGAGCATATGGGGCCAGAAAGCTTCGGGTACCAAGTATGGAAACATGGGTATCTTTCGAGCGGTTGCAGCAGGCGACAAAGAAAGCTTCGACCGTGTCCGAGTTCTAAGTGCTGGCAAGTAGATATAAAAGAATAAATTGTCTTAAATTTATTAAAAAAAGGTGCATATTAAACTTTATATCTTATATGTTTATTTTTCTTTAAACACACACTATATATATAAAACATGGTTCATAGTTTATACATATTGTCTCTTATAAAATGTGTTTATTTGGTTTGTATTTTATTTAAATATTATTTAAATATAGAAAATTGTTATTTTAAATTTATTAAATATTTAGAAACATATAATTGTACTAAATATTTTGATCATATTTTTAGTTTTGTATATTTAATATTCAATATTATTTAGTGATTTGCACTATTTATTTTGAAATGTATTCTTAAACATGTTAATTGATTTACTTATATCTTTAAGTGTTAGTAGTTTTTTGATATCAATGTATTTTATTTGCAATAGCATCACAACTCTTGTAACAAAAAGATCATGGATATAAATACTGTAGACTTTCTAATAAAGTTAGGTGGTTCAATCACCTATAAATCTAAGCTACACTTATTCAAGGATATTCCTCCTAAAGACACCCTTACATAAGAACAACCTCTTTTGGCAATGGTAAACTAAAGAGAGCTTAGACACTTGAAATATTGACACCAATCGACTAGATTGGACTTTCTATAGAAGCTAGGTGGTTCAACCACCTATAAAATATAGGTACAACAACTAAAGGATATCTCATGGTGAACTAGGGAGGACCTAGACACTTGACATATTGACACTGAAACACTAGCTTAGGTCATATGACACAGAAAAGAAGGGAATTACAAAATTGTTTGATGCAAACAAGGAGTCTATGTTTAATGATCCTAACTTTTTCAACACCTATGTTGAGGAAATGATCCTAAAATTTTCAACACTAATTTGCAAATATACTACATAATTTTTCGTCTCCTTCTTTGACCTTGTAGGAGAGTATTTGGTACCATTATCAATGTAGTTTGTAACAGGGTACCATGTATCTTTGGTGATTTAGAGGATGGATTTAAATACCTCAGTTTCCATTTGAAACTTAACAAGTACCAGAAAGAAGATTGGGCATGGCTCGTTGAAAAACATATCCAGTTCTGGTGCAATTGATTATTATCTCAAGTTGGAAGACTCGCTTTCAGGGATAATTTTAGGGCCGAATTTTAGCCCAGCGGGCTATTTTTCCATGTTTTTTTCCCAAAAAAAATTCGCCATTTTGCATTTTTTGAAGCCCTGTTTCGCCCAATTTTGATGGGGTAAAAATTTTTCACCCTAAAAATCGCCAAATTATTATATAAACGATATAAAATCCTTAGAAATTAAAATATTTTTTGAAAAATATCGCTAATCATTTCATAGTTGGCGTTTTAAGAATTGGTAATATTCGCCAACATTTATGCACTTTTAAATAAGTATGGTTCCTTAAAATCATCCCTGCTCACTTTAGTCAAATTTGTCCTGGAGGCTACTTTGATATTTATTGTCGAAGGGATAAGGATATTAGGGATCACACTGAGTTTATAATTGTATGCAATGAGGTTATCTTTATTCACACCTCTTTGGCTATTTGGGTTTATTTATTTTGGGCACTCATTGATATCGGCATAGATATGCATGTTGGCCATTGGGCATTAAGGATCTATTTCTACATTTTAATTTCTTTTACTAACACCTACTGACTTAGATAAATAGGATTTTAATTATAAGAGGTTGCGTAATTTTGTATATCAATCCATTTACATGTACATTTTATTTTTTTTCCAATTGGAGATCTTAACCATTTAATATCTGCAACAATGAGTGAACACACATGTTGATTGTGCTTCCTTGGAGAATTAAGTTTTGATTTGTGTAAACTTGTTGTTAAATGATTGCATTCCCTCGCTTACTCTTATTTGCGGTGGGACTTGATCACTTGACATCTAAGGGATCCCAAATATACAACTCCCTCACTATTCTCGAACTTACACATCAAATTTGATACTCCCTTGAAGAACATGATGTGTGCAACTGACCCTTGGCATGGGAAACACCTAACAACCTTTTCTATGTTCCATGGTTGTACAAGCACAAAAGAAGTAGATGAACAAATGTTGAATTTTCAAACTAAGAAATCCTCTTAACTTTATTAAGTGGATACCGAACAATGTGAAGTACAGTGTTTATGAAATTCCTCCCAAAGGTCTTAAGATGGAATCCACCAACATTGGAAACTCTACTTTAATTATAGAATCATTTAGGTGAGTCAGTGAACAATGCATTGCCATGTTTAGGAGAAAATATTTCTTGCATTGGTAAATTGGTGAGGGTATGGATGACATCAATGGAGGGCCCAATTATGAATAATTACGCAATATGCCACTATTATTTTCATAGAAAAATGGATCACACTTGATAATTTTGTAAGTTGGAAAAGGATATCCTTCCGCCAGAGTAAGGATCCAAAGTTGGTGGGTGTAACATCAGATGAACTGAGTTATGGTTTACCTAGTCCAACTTTCAAAAGGGAAATGAAATAGTTCCTTGAAGGCTCAATCGATCCATGCTCTGTAAGTATAATACTTTCCTTCATCAATGTAATGGTGTGATATGTGTTCAGGTCCCACATGAGCCCCCTCTCTCACACCACCAAGGTATATGCATCTTTATCTACTAAAAATCTATAAATACTCAAATTCCTAAGACCTATTGTTTTCTATGTGTCTCACTTGAAAACATAAACTTGTTGGAATTATAATATAAAGAATTTATAATTTATTACCTTGGCCCAATGGTAGAGATGGATGGATTTCTTTGTCTCAGGATGCCATCACTCATACTACCTCTTTTATGAGGGGACGTGAACATTAGATTGCTTCAATATGTGAATGGGGACATAAAGCCATGAAATATGAGCTTGATCAATGTAGTTATTTGATGCGGTTTTATCATTTTTCATGAAATAACATAGGCTAATGTTGATGAGCTTCAACATCTTCTCCAAGTGGGGACCTGAACCATTAAATATGATCTTGATCAAAGAANTGTGGTTTTATCATTTTTCATGAAATAACATAGGCTAATGTTGATGAGCTTCAACATCTTCTCCAAGTGGGGACCTGAACCATTAAATATGATCTTGATCAAAGAAATTATTGGATATGGTTTTATCCTTTTTCATGGAAGCATATAGGCTAAGGTTAATGAGCTTTCGTATAAGCGTATATACGGTAGGCAAAAATGTGCATATACGGAATGCAGAAATGCGCATATACAGAAGAGAGCTTCTATATATGCGCATTTTTCCTTCTGTATATGTGCATTTATGGAAGGCAGAAATGCACATATACAGAAGATATTTTCTGTATATGTGCATTTTTCCTTCTATATATGCGCATTTAAGAAAGGCAGAAATGTGCATATACGGAAGAGAACTTGCAGAAATGCACATATACAGAAGAGATTTTCTGTATATGTGCATTTTTCCTTCTATATATGCGCATTTAAGAAAGGCAGAAATGTGCATATACGGAAGAGAACTTCTGTATATGCACATTTGTTCCTTCCGTAAATGCACATATATAGAAGAAAAAATGCACATATACGGGAACTCTCTTCTGTATATGCAGATTTCTGCCTTTCGTATATGCACATATATGGAAGAGAGCTTCTGTATATGCACATTTCTACCTTTCATAAATGCGCATATACAATTTTCTTTGAAAAAAATGCGCATATACAAAAGGCAAAATGCGTATTTATGGAAGGCAAAATGCGCATATATAGAAGCTCTTACCTTTCATAAATGCGCATATACTATTTTCTTTGAAAAAAATGCGCATATACAAAAGGCAAAATGCGTATTTATGGAAGGCAAAATGCGCATATATAGAAGCTCTTTTTTGTATATGCGTATTTTTCCTTCCGTATATGGGCATATACGGAAGGCATAAATGTGCACATATACGGAAGAGAGCTTCCTTATACGCGCATTTCTGTCTTTCGTAAATGCACATTTACGGAGGTCAAAATGTACATATACGAAAGAGAGTTTCTATATATGCGCATTTCTACCTTCCTTAAATGTGCATTTACGGAAGGAAAAATGCGAATATATAAGAGCTCTCTTTTGTATATGCGCATATACAGAAGGAAGAAATTATATGCGCATATACAGAAGGAAAAAATACAGAAGAAAAAATGCGCATATACGAAAGGCAAAAATTACATGCCCATTTTTCCTCCTGTAGATGCGTATTTACGGAAGGAAAACTGTGCATATATGGAAGAGAGCTTTCATAAATGCGCTTATGCAGAAGGAAAAATGTGCATATACAGAAACTCTCTTCCATATATGTGCATTTTTCCTTTCGTATATGCCCATGTATCCCGCTCTNTGGAAGAGAGATTTCATAAATGCGCTTATGCAGAAGGAAAAATGTGCATATACAGAAACTCTCTTCCATATATGTGCATTTTTCCTTTCGTATATGCCCATGTATCCCGCTCTNTTTTGTATATGCTCATATACAGAAGGAAGAAATTATATGCGCATATACAGAAGGAAAAAATACAGAAGAAAAAATACGCATATACGAAAGGCAAAAATTACATGCCCATTTTTCCTCCTGTAGATGCGTATTTACGGAAGGAAAACTGTGCATATATGGAAGAGAGCTTTCGTAAATGCGCTTATGCAGAAGGAAAAATGTGCATATACAGAAACTCTCTTCCATATATGTGCATTTTTCCTTTCGTATATGCCCATGTATCCCGCTCTCCTTCCCC
>LPNX010716671.1:0-21788 GCA_001517045.1 Pseudotsuga menziesii
TTTGTGGGATTTTCAGGGAAATATGGTAGGCAAATGGACAAATGAGCCATGTAGTAAGGTAGATGAGGTAGTTAACCATTTTTGGGTGTTAACAATCGAAAATCCTCCAATCTTCTTCACATATGCCCTGGTGTGTCTTCTCAGATTATTAACAACCTCGTTGTCAACAGAAAACAAATGTTCTCTACTCCTTTCTTCTGGAATTGGATTATGAAGCCCACTGCTTTCAGAACTATTACCGGTGGAATAATCTCAGGAAAACGGGTTTCCTCGGCCATCCATGCACTGGCGGCCCTCCTTCTAGCGCCAGAAACTGTTGAGGCCTGGAAATTCGCAGGTGACAACAGCAAGGGATTCTCCCCAGTCAACGTTCCCAATTAGCCCGTGACTGTTTGGTATAGGGAATCCATCCAGTTTTGTGGTCCGGCTACCGTAGGCCAAGTAACAAAAGGGTTTACCGGTTGCGGCCTGGTCCACCGTATGTTTTTTGTATTTTTGACTTAAAGTATGATATGCATGTGCCTAATTAACAATGCAGGGTGATAAAGATGCAAAGAGTAGTCACAATGTGATGCACAGGTTCTTACCTCTCGTCTTAGCACTCTCAAGCATCCAAATCACATATATGCAAGAAAATAAATACTGACTAAACTATCTCTAGAGAGCTGGATATTAATTCATGAGTAATGCACCACTGTCCATGTGTTATGGCAAATCACAGATAGTTTTTCTTATAACCAAACATATAAACATGAATAAAAGTATACATGATAAGATAGCTCATCAACAGTTAAAAATCCCATTACTCATAGTGGAAAACATCATAAAGGTACTGAAGAACGTTCAGACAAGAACATAGGTTCAGGAAGTTAGAACGCTCTTACAGCTACTGAGACACAGTTGAAAACAAAATAGTTCACATTCAACATTGCTCATTTAATCACATTGATACATTCCACATAGCACTTTCTCCAACAGGCAAAAATTGCAGTCTCTATTTGTAAAACGAAATAGTTCCTCTTACAAGCATTAATATACAAGTTTTCCAGGGAAAAATCCCTTCTCCTTTCTAAATTTCAGATATTTAAACTAAAACAGCAGACCGCTTGAGCCACCCCCCAAGCGTGTGACCTTTCGGTCTCCCAAAACGTTTCGAATCCCTTCTTTTTATCTTTTCTGTGTGCACTCATGATCCGTTTAGTAACTGATAGATCTTTCGGGTCTATGCCTTTGTCGCTACTCATTTTGTCTTTTCCTTCGTTTTCCCTTCTTGCGATCCTGCTGGTTCGATCCAAACTTTGTCAAAACTGTCCAGCTATGCCTTTGCACCATGGTCAGCGCAACAGTCCCTTGAGTCCACCTGCAATAAATCAATGTGCATCATTCATTGTGATTGCATTTTAAAACAAAACGTCAAAATATATCAACCAAAACGGCTACTCAACAAGAAAGATCATGTACATGACTATTATAAAAACTTTCATAAATGCCAATGCCACCACCTCGTACACCTACGGGTTTTGAAATAAATATCCGATGATGGAAAATGAAGGACTCATCGGTAGCTTAGAATGCTAACATCGGCAAGGTAAACCTATTTGCAGCCGCATGAGCGGGTCTTTAAAGGTGACAGGAACTGCGGAACACTTAAGCACATCGGCGTCGGAAGAGTTAAGACCTAAGCTGAGGCGGGAAAACTTTCAATCGGAATTCGGAAAGACATTGACATCGGCAGACGAGTGCTTTGCACAGCCGCAACGGCAGAAGAGAAATGACTACGGTCATGCGATTAAAAGACCAGCATGCATCGGTGGGCGGAGCGCTTTACATTTCGGATGATTAGCTGCTTTGGGAGCCACAATGGCGGAAGCAAAAAGGTTATAGACATGCGACTAGCATCGGAGGGCGGAGCGCTTTATACTTCGGGTAGCTAGCTAGTTTGGGAGCCGCGATGGCAGGAGAGAAAAGGCGACAGCCTCCGATCAAATAAAAATGCTAAGTGCTTAAAGACTTTGAAACTTAGCAACAGTTAAAACTATTTCTCTTCCGAAACGGCGGTTTTACAAAAGAACAAAAGGTCTGATCCATCTTCTACTCAACAAAAACAAACTCTAAAATCTGCGATCCAAAACAATTCCAAACACAAGCAACTTTTGAAAATAGGTCGAGAGTCAATCTTCGAAAATCATCCAAAATTAAAGCACGACCAAAAGGTTCAAGGCTCCAAACGATTCAACGCAGCATTAAAGTCATAAAGGGGGGTCCAAAATTTGAAAAAAAAATTGGGGAGAACATTTGCAGCTGCAACACCTTTAAATCAACGAACCCTTTATACTAGTGAACAAAGCAGAGATTGCATTTACTGGATGGCTTGAAATAATTCCAAAGTGAGATATGAGAGTGTTATCCTAAGATGAGAATTCTAACAATGAGCAGTATGTAAATCTTTTCACAGAAGGTACTTATTATTGTTAACAAAATTGTTATGAAATGGTTTACAAGCTAACAAAATTGTTATGAAATGGTTTACAGGATATATTGTTATACTAGCATCTTTAAAGGATTTAGATTCCCTTCACGGATATAAGATATAAGAGATGAGTAATAAGCTTCCAATTAAGTTTGAATCAAATAGATATTTGAAGATAGATATTTGAAGGCATAAGATAAGATGAAAAGTCTTCCTAATGAGAATTAATGACCACAGTAACCCAAATGCACATCATGATAATTAGATGGGTAGTAACTAATGGTAAAGATATATGTGCATCCACTTACTCAGAAGTACTTTCTATGATGAGTTGCACTACGTAATACCTAGATCTGTAGAATGAGATCAAACTTGTTCTGTACACAGCCCATTACTAACCTTCTAAATATATCGAGAGTGAAAGCAAGAGAGAAATTGATACTATAACTATGATATTTCAGATTTATATAGATTTGTAGTAATTGTGACTGCTTAAAAGACCGCCAGAATGTAAGGATTCTCTTAAAAGTGAACAACAATTTTGACCTGTCACATAATTTTCAAAGTAGAAATATTTGCTTTGAGAGGCAAAGTAATAGTTTAAGAGTCCTTAAACAAGGATGCAGTGTTGTCCAATGTGAAATGAGTAATAAATTCAGTGATGACCCTTAAATAATAGAAAAGACTTTGACAACACATAAAAGTAACGTTTGTATGTATCAAATCTAAGTATTAGTACAAAGATACCTTGCATAAGTTTGAATAATGTTATATAAAACAGAGTATTGCCATATTATTTGGTCAAAGAACAAAATACCTTAGGAACCTCAATGTTATGGGAACAAGTTCAAGTGGAGCCCAGACGATTTTTTTTTGTATACTACCAACCAATGAAACGATCCAGGATATGAAGGTTACAACCAATTACTGATGTTGTGCCAAACTTGGAGTACACAGTGAGTCAGATAGTTACCATAGGTTTTCAATAGGTTTTGAATGCATCAGAGATTGTGTGTAGGAATTTTACCAGACTTTTATAGTGAGTAAATCATAAACCACTCTAAACTGAAACAAATCAAGACGGCCAAAACTCAGCTGTAATGGTAAAGACGTATACTATCAAATTGCTTCAGATTTGAGATAGTAACTCAGTTATATGTAGAGGCCGAATAGGTGTAGATCAATACCACAGTAGCACAAGTATAGATCGAAATTGTAAAAAATACATTAAGGAAACAAATTGTTAGATCTTTGTATAGATAAAATATGCTAAGCAACGAGTCCATCAAACCCTGATCACTACTTCCTTTGATGCCAATGATTTACCATTGAGCACAAGTTTCAGATGAAATATAAAGGGGTATAAAAAATGTAAATGAAAAAATGGATACATGCAATATATAGGGAAAATAGGGGTATTTTAAAATCGGCAAGGCATATTGGGAGGGGGTTAAAAAAAAAGATTTTCGGAGGTATTTTCCAATATTTTTTGAAAATAGGGGTATTGTTTCATATGCCATGAACGAACGTGCTATGGCATGGTTTCACTAAGTGAAGACCCCGTGAGGAGAGGCTAGAACCATAAGTTGGAGGAATCATATATCCTAAATTATAGTGATTCTGAGGCTAAAAATTTTACACATTGTATGGCAAGACTTCATCTTTGGCTGTAAAATTTCTGTCTCTTGAGCCTTCTCCAATCACAAGATATAAAAGAAGTCCCACCATGACTATTTTTAGTCTTTCAATGTTTTCAAGCATGAAACCCTAATATTCAATAGTTGTAGCTGCAACAGTGTTTCTGCTACACAAAGAATTCTTTCAAGGTAGCTCTGACACCATGTTAATTTTTTAATGGTTATACAATATCTAATAAAATTTAGCATTATAACATCATCACTATATGCAAAAGGATCAATGAAATATAGACACGTACAACCACAAAAAAGAACACAAATATTTATCTTGGGAAACCCTCATGGGGAAGAAAACCCAACAAAAATTCCTATGTATAAGATATATCAAAAGTACAAGATAAGACCCTAGACAAGTGTGCCTTCCTCCAGCAAATATATATCTCTCTCTCCTATGGGATATACACAAATGAGTGTGTGTTCAAATGAGGAGCAAAACTCCTCTATTTATACTCTTTTCGTCACTTGAATTTTAACCTAACAAGTTAGCCCCACTTAACTGACCGAGCCGACTTCACTTAGGAAGAATCAATACGATATTATATTATATCAATTAATGTACTATTGACCTGACTTACAATGGAGGCTTTACCTCATGACTCTATGATGACCAAATACAATAGTTACATATTGACGGAGGAATAATAACATCTCCCTTGGGGTACATCAGTAAAATACATTTAGAATATCCTTTGAAGTTACAATATTCAACAATATGAGGGGCACATCTCCCTCAACTATTGGAAGGGGCACATCTCCCAAGCATGGATTTTTCTTAAGAAAACCCTTGATACAAATCAATGATCAAAATAGACAACCTGAGGAAATATGTTAGCTTTTATTTAAATAGACTTGGAGGACCCATAAAAACCAATAACAATATTATGGGGCAAGGAAAACCACTTTCCCCCTAACCATCAACCAACCTCAAACTCCTTAGAAGAGATATAGTCAAAGATGCATTGAATCTTCCCAACTCCTCCATAAAATCCACAAGTGCACTTTCCTTAGTCACCTATAGCTACACAACTATGAATTAAACCTCCTTGGACAAAATATTCATCATTATAACTCATACCCACCTAAAGAAATGCTATATCTAATCCCCAAATGAAGAGTTCCAACCTCTTCCGTTAAATCATGGAATTTCCTTGTTTTATGTAAATGGTCCAAATTTGGCCCAAACTCAACCTGAGTGATGCCTTATCCTTTTAAAAACTTAAAAAGGAAAATAACTTCCCTTGGGACCCTTTTCACACCTATTTTGTTATCTCGATCCAGAGGTGGACAAACTTTCTTTTGAATGAATTTTGAGAATTTTTACTAGACAAATTTTTAATGTAATTTTAACTAATTCCCAGATAGAATTAATTTCCTCTTGAACCCATGGGAACCTAATGGGTTAGTGGAGTGCATCCATATGATGCTAGGAAGGGGAAATGAAAAATACTGACTACCTATATCCCCATAAATAACATAATACACACACATACAGGCTACCCTCAAAACACGTGAAACCTATATTACTAGACTAGACCATAAACAAAAAGATTATATATCCATGAAACTAGACCAAGGATTCTCAATGAACCTATTTTTTTTGTTGGAAAAGTGGTGGAACCCCCTTGACTAGCAAGGTTTCCATTGGCTAAGAAACCACGAACCAGGGGCATCTAAGCCATCAAAATCACTCGGGGATCGCACCTGGCCTGCACCGCACCAACCCTTAACATGGTTGGATTTTTTGGTATCCATCGGGATTAGAACCTACGACCTTTCAGCTTAGGGGGCGTCTTAACCATACCCTGCCACCAACTGTTCTACATCTTGTGGATTCTCAGTGAACCTAGTTACTGTTGGAAGGATTCACAGTTCCATACCTTGAAGGAGTTGTTGAGGCATTCCCATCTACTGTATGTGTCAAGAGGAATTTAATTCCAAATTTATTTGTAATCACGTCAACCTTCTTATACATGAGTCATGAATCCACATGGTGTTCCTTCAAAAAATTGACCATTTCTCCACCATCCTTTGTCACATTTCCCTTGTCCACTAGTAATCGAGCCAACATGAACTTCATTACCCAAAAGGAGGCAATTGAATCCTCATACAGAGCCATCATTTCCCATTTTATTAATGGGGTCCTTAATGTAATGCATTGGGCCCTCAAAATCCTTTACTAGTTTGGTTGAATCTAACTTGTCCCACAAACCCTTATCCACTTCTTCTATTTAATTTTGCACAGCTTGTGTGATTGACACCTTGAAGTAGAGGGATGTCGAGCCAACCTTCATTTTCTCCCATGTGCTTTCTTCCTAGCCCCCGCCTCCTCTCCTTTCCTCACTCAACACCCCTTTTTTTCTTAAGTCTTTATCTCTAATAGCGACAACTCTTGCTTGGAACCCAAACACTCGACTACCTTCTTACCAGAATCCTCAACCGTTGTGAAGAAAATAATAGGAGAATGTAGCTTCTCCCAAGGATCATGTTACCTCAAGAATTAAGGTTACATTTCCAAAAATTCCCTCATTACACCAACGAAGTTCCATGAGAAAACACAAAAGACCGTACCCATGAGAACTTCACCAACCCTTTTCCAAATTATGCACCATGAGTGATCATATAGATGACCTCTTGCCACGTACTGACTAGCAATCAATACTCGAGACTACCAACTTCCAGGATTAAAAACATTCATATTCCTCCTCCCCTTCACCATTTCACCATACCCTACGTGTCTACCCCTTGCAATATAATGATGTCACACAGGATCGCAATGTGCCATTTTCCTATTGCCTTGTCCCTTATCACCCACATTGGAAATTAATGTTGAAGAACGTGGGGGTAGGCTTTGATCCACTTATGTGTAGGTGACAAGGTCATTTAACACAGTTTCTCTCAATGCAACCACACATCCAATCACCACTTCAAGGTGATCCCATGGCTTCAAGCTTGACCGTCATGAGAATTGAACCTTTCCCACTAATGTGAAACACCTCACCCTTCACAAATAGATCCAACCCCTTTGGATGAATTTATATTATTATATTAGTTGAATTCCAAAATATAATATATACATTCTTCTCATAAAATGTATATTTTTATTTTAATACTTTTTATATTAATATAATATACTATTTTAAAATTTTCAAAATATAATATATAAAAATCAAGTAAATCATTACAAAATATTTATATGTATAAACAATCCAATTTTGATAAGATAGTGATAATTAACAACCGAAACTATCAAATTTGAAGTAAAAACACTAGAAAAATAATCACCACTAACCTAATCTTCACATTCCCTATTATTATTATTGTTAATTTTTATTAAAAAATAAAAATTTATATAATTTTTTTAAATTATAATACTTGTATTTCTTAAAAAAAAAAAAAAATAATACCTTATAGTATTAATATGATCTGAATATAATATACGTATTCCATTAAAAAAGGATTTCATAAATATAGTCAATTATTTTAATAAATTAATGATCAAACTTGCATTAATCACAATATAGTACCGTGACCACCCATCACAATGGACCAACTGCAACAAAACAGTGCAAATCCGGAGCACAATGGACCTAAGCTTCACCCTTCAACTCTTATTTGAACCATTTTTCTTTGAGCTTGTATTTGAGCTTTTCCTTTTCCTTGAGCGTATGCGAAAGAATAGCTGCTCTTTCTGCAGAAGAATATCTGTTAAAGGGTAGCGTGTGAGTAGTTAGAGAGAGTTTCTATTTGAGCTTTTCCTTTAAAGAATTGCTGCTCTTTTCTGCAGAAGAATATTTGTTAAAGGGTAGCGTGTGAGTAGTTACATAGAAAGAGTTTCAGAAGTTAAAATGGAGAATTTTGAAGATAAGAATGAGCGTGCACTGTCAAAGGAAAACGCAGTGGGGAAAATGAGACAGAGAATGCAGTGATAGCAGTGGCAACTATAACTGCAATTACAAATGTTATTTGCTTTTACAAATGTTATTTGCTTTTACAGGGAAAAATGAAAAAATATAAATATAATTTATACTTTTAAATGTTAATTGCTTTTTCAAATGTTTTGAAAGTGAAAATATAACAAATATTAATAAGATGTTCTAATATTAATTGAAAAAAATGAAATTGGATTTTGAAAGCGTAATTTATAACTTTTAATTTTGTAAAAGTATATAATACAAATCAAGTTACTTCAAAGTTATCATTTAATATAATTTAAATTAGTTTAAATATGTTTTAGTTAAAAAAATTATGTTGTTCAATAATTAGTTATTGGAAAAAGAACTCTTTGATAAATAACATAAAAAAGGTGATTAGTTTCATTGTATCAATCTATTTTCGAATAATAAAAGTATATCATTTACATGAGTTTACATAGTGTATTTATTTTATGTCATGTAAATCAAAATACTTAATTTGGTATTACAGTTATAATGAAAGATAAAGTTGTTCTAATGTTGTGCATAGTGAACAAGGTTCAATTATGTGAAAGAAGCCACTTATGAATAAGTGGATAAGTTGTCGTTGAGATCATTTGAAAGGTGCACTATTGTGTGAGTTTAAATACCTATTAATGGATGGATAAGGGCCCTAACATGTGTACGGAAGGACATCATATTAAAGTCACTAATTGGCAATAGAGAGTAGGCATCATTTTGAAGAGAATTCATAAAGATACAAGTTTTCATATAGCACTGAAATCAAAGGAAAGGATGAGAAAGTGAATGACAAATACAACATCGAGTATTACTATTATAGGAAAAACTATGCACCTATTTATTACGGAATCTGTGCCACTGATCTTCTCAAAGTGAAGATTAAAGAATCAACAAATTTACTCACTATTGAAGATACTAATAGTAATGATGATATGCCCGGAGAAGTGAACTTGTTCTCTTTTAAGAAACTCACTTTATGAATCATATGAATAAGATTTATTTTAACTTATGTTTTTTATAAATTGTATTGTAAGCCTTAAGTGTGGGAGTTACAATATAGGTTTTAGGTAACAAAGCTATGTTGTGTGCAAACCAATTAATAAAGAGAAACAATAGAATAATTGTTCACTAATGGCATACAATGGGATTGACCCCATTGTATCAATTAAACTCCTAGTAATAAAAGAATATCATTTATGTGGGTTCAATTATTATGATTCATTCATCATTTATGTGGCTTGAATTATTATGATTCATTCATGTTTGCAAGTCTTCATGTAAATCAAGAAACCTTTTTTATTTTTATTTTTGTAAATTCCTTTAAAAGTTATTATGTAGAAAAGTTTATAATTATCGTTGAAAATAATTGAAAAGTCAGGAATTGATTTTTATAATAATCGAGGATCATATTTTACACAATGATAATGCTTTCACTATAAGTTTTTGATGATGCACTAGATTTTTATCTTAATGAACTTCTAATCACATCAAATACCAATTCAAATTCCCAAGGAGGTCATTCGAATTTGTAGCTTAACTGACTGTAAGCCACAGTAAACACACTAGTTAACCAACTGATCAAGTGTCGATTAATATCATGTATCGAAAAATAGCACTAATAAATTTATCAATGATCAAATAAAGGTTATCTTTGTTGGAATATTGGACAATACTAAGAGGGGGGGGCTGAATCAGTATTGATAACTTCTAACAATAGAATCAACAAGAAATATAGAACATTGATTTATCATGGAAGCACAATTGGGTAAACCATCAATACTTCATATTATTGCAAACTTGTATTTACAAATAATTTCTTCCTACTACTATAGACAAGGATGGTACTACACCCTATTTACCAGCAACTATTAGAAGAAGGCTACAAACCCCTGGTTTTATCAGCTGCTACTAAAAGGATGCTACAACACCCTACTTACCAACTGCTACTAGAAGGAGGTTACGACCCCCTGCAAGCCCGTTTCCTGCCCTAGCGCCACCCTACCACCCTCATATGTTTTATTTGATTTCCATATCTTATTTAATTTTAATCTGTCACTGGTTTTCTTTGGTCTCTGTTTGCTTCTATTGCTGCATTGATCTGGATCCCAGAGACAATTTCTCTCACTCATCATTCTGTCTATAAATTCCCTCTAACACATTTTTCTATGAATGCATCTCTTCACCGTTGTGCCTTTTCATTCTTAGATCGTGCCTCTTCATGAAGACTCAAACCTTCATTCTTAAAAATTCTTAAACTTTATTTAAGTTTATCAGTCATAGGTTTCTCCAGCACAATCTTACCAGAATTGCCTCTTCGCAATGATAATTCTTCTGAATTTTCCTTTCTGCAACAGATCCTTTCCTCAACCATCTCATGACATTGATCCATTATGGATTCTTTCTTGTCCGTCAATCGAACACACAAATTTCCCTCTGCAATCATCTTTCTGCAATTTCCTTAACTTTTCACAATTTTCTTTCCACAACAACCTTTCTGCATCATTGATTTCTTTGGATTATTTCTATACTGTTGATCTAATGCAAATTGGGGATTGTGGACGTGTGATTTGAATTTTCTCAAAAGGTCCTTCCGCAACCTTCTTTTATGCAAGGTACTTTCCACAACAATATTTTCGCACCGTTGATTTCTTGCAGAATCTTCCTAAACCGTTGATCCAAGATCACACGCGGATTGTGGATTGTGGGTTTTTCGAAATCCTTAAAAGTGTTTCCTCAATTTGCTTTCCACAATATTTCTTCTGCATTGTTGATCTCATTTGGACTCTTTCCTGATCGTCGATCTTAGATCATATGCGGATTACAGATTGCAGGTTTTCCAAATTTCTTAAAAACACTTCTGCAATTTCCTTTCTGCAATATTTCTTCCACATCGTCGATCCCTTGCGGAGTCTTTCCTAACTGTCGCTCCTCTGGATTACTGGCTCAAAAAATATCAATCGTTTCTTCCAAAAAATTTCTTCCACACCATCGATTGTTTGTGGATGCTCTCATGACCGTCGATTTTGCAGTTTCACTCCTGACCATTGATTTACAATCAAATGCGGGTTTGTACTATAGTATTTGCGGATTGTTGTGTAGCCGTCGATGTATTTACAAATTAAATTTTAACCGTTGATACTTTTTTGGATTCAAATCTAGTCATTGATCTATACATTGTCGATAATTCAAGTCTTTGATTTTTGGGTACCATAACCCATATTCCATAGTACCTTTCAAATATTTGACAATTCTTTTTACTATTGTTACACGTGTTTCTTTGGGGCTTGAATGGAACCTAGCAACCAAACCTACAGCTTGCATCACATCTAGCCTTGTAGCTGTCACATATAGTAGGCTTCCTATCATGGATCTATACATGGTATGGTCCACTTCCATAGAATCATTGTCCTTACTTAATTTACAACCTATGATCATAGGAGTGCTAACAGGTTTCGAGTCTTCCATCTTAAATATTTTAAGCATGTCTTTGATGTACTTAGCTTGAGAGATAAATATTCCTTTGTCTGTTTGATAAACTTGTAATCCCAAAAAGAATGTTATTTCACCCAAAATTGGCATTTAGAATTCTTTTTTCATTTCAGAAGTGAAGTTTACACCTAGTATTTGTAAATTGCTTCCAAATATGATGTCATATATATAAACAACAACAATGATCATATTTTCATCTCCAATTTTTAAGTAGAGATTACTTTTAGTGACCTGTCTCTTAAATTCTTATTGCTTTAAGCAGTTGTCCAGCCTTGAAAACCATGCTCTTGGAGCTTGTTTGAGTCCTTAGAGTTCCTTTTTCAATTTACAAACATAGTCTCTATTTTCTAATAATAGGAAACCTTCAGGTTGTTCAACATAAACCTCTTATTATAGTTTTCCATTCAGAAAGGGAGACTTGACATCCATCTGATATACTTTAAAAAATTTAAGGCATGAAAGTGCTAAGAACATTCTAATTGCTTCAAGTCTTTCTACAGGGGCATAAGTTTCTTCAAAATCAATCCCTTCCACTTGAGCATACCCTTTACATACCAATCTTTCCTTGTTTCTTATCACTTGACCATATTGTTTGATCCCTAAAATATTCTTGTCTTTAGGTCTTGGAACAATTTCCCAAGTTTCATTTCTCTCAATCTCATCCAATTCTTCATTCATGGCTTTAATCCATTCATCATTTTTGCTGGCTTCTTTAAAATTCTTAGGTTCCACTACTAAGAGTAGGTCTTGTTCATTAAATAATAGTTGTCTCCTTGTACTGACTCCAACATCTTTGTCACTGATGATCTATGTCTCAGGATGGTCTTTTTGTATTCTTCTAAATGGAGTTTTTGTATCAAATCTTGGAGAATCCTCTTGACTTTCCAATGTATCTTCCTCCTCTAATTCCTCTTCTTCATCATAAATACTTTCATGTTTCTGCAAGTCTTCCTTTTCTTCATCATTTTTACTTATATCTTCATCATGGCTTCTTATCCTTCTTGGTTTCATGGCATCTATTCATACATCTGTTGTTTCTATAATCTTGTGTAACCTTTTATTGTAACATCTATAGTCCTTCTTTTTGGATGGATATCCTAAAAATTAACCTTCATCAGTCCTTGAATCAAACTTTCCAAGATCATCCTCATTCTTTTTAATGTAGCACTTGCTACCAAACAATCTGAAATATTTGACTGAGGTTGGCCTTCCATACCATAGTTCCTAAGGAGTCTTGTCCTTATTCACTCTGAGTTGTCCTTTGTTAAGTATATATACAGTTGTATATATTTCTTCTCTCCAATATGCATCTGACAACTTTGCTTCATTAAGCATTGTTCTTGCAACTTATTGGACTGCTCTATTCTTCCTTTCAAGAACACCCTTCTGCTGAGGAGTCTTTGTAGCTGAAATATGTCTTTTAATCCCATTTATTTCACAAAAATCATTTAAATCATTTGAGGTAAACTCTCCCCCATTGTTCGATTTAAGACATTTGATTTTCTAATTTATCTCATTTTCAACCGTCGCTTTGAAGATTTTGATTTTTTCAAGAGCTTCTGATTTTTCTTTGAGAAATGTTACCTGATTCATCCCTATATAGTCATCAATGAGCAGCATAAAATAGTATTCTCCTTGCATAATTTTGGTCCTTGTTGGTCCACAAAGATCAGTGTCAACTATTTCTAGAGGATGTGAGGTCATGTGTTCTTTTGTTTTGAAAGTGGCTTTAATTTGCTTCCCATGTTGACAATGCATACAAAGTGAGTTTATAGGTTTCACAATTTTAGGAAAATCTCTTACAACTTCCTTCTTACTTACCTTGCCAAGATTATCAAAGTTTAAGTGTCCCATCCTTATGTGCCATAACCAACTTTCATCAACCAAACTCAAGTGGCGTTGATTTTCATTTTCTAGGATGTATATGTTGTTTGAATTTCTTATAGTTGTGCCAAGAATTTTTTCCGAGTCCTTTTTCCTCGTTTCACATTTCTCATAGTAAAAAATAAAAATGTTCCCTTGGTCACATGTTTCACTTACACTTAGGAGATTAGGCTTAAGGTTTTCTACTAGTACCACATTTTCTTCTTTTCTCTTACTATTGATAACAATTGTACCTTTTGAAATTATTTTGGAAGACTTACTGTATCCAAATGTGACTCTACCCTTATTATCCTTTAATTATGAACCTAGTTGGATCACCTATCATATGTATTGAGCATCCACTATCTATATTCCATAGATCTTGTCTCTCCGTTACACATAGGGAAATCATGGATCTCTCATTTTCTTCCTTTTTCTTCCAATCCTTCTTTTGGTTTTTGTCTTGAAACTTACTTGCAAAAAAAAAAATTTGTCGGACTCATCATTTTATAGTTTCTTGCCATGTGTCCATTGTTATTAAATTTGTAACACTATAGGTCATATCTTTGAATAAGTGTAAAGTGGTTATGATTTCTTCCTTTTGGTTTGTCAATAGGTTAATTCTTCTTGTATTCTCGAAACTTTCTAAGAGATCTACAATTTAACACTTTGTGACCAAAGTTATTACAAGCGTAACAGTGAACCAAAAAGATATGTTGATATCTATTTGTCATTAGTTTTTTGGATACTTCAATTGTTCTATTTTTGTCATAGGAGGATGGACCAGATTTCTAGCTTTCTTCCTTTTACACGGGACTTTTTAGAACATCAGCATAGCTTCTTGTATTTCCAGCTTGGTCAGTGAAAGAGGAATGTTCTATCTTCTTTGCTTTGTCATATCCTAGAAAATATTTATCATTTGATGGTCTTTGGGTATTTAAGATATCATCTAAGACCTTTGAGTTGTTCTCAAATTTTTATTTGATAGCTTCTTCATCAATCTTTTTCTTACACTGCATGATCTCTTTTTCAAACGTTTCAGAATCTTGTATTCTTTTTTTGAGCTGAAAATTTAGTTCCTCTTCAATATTTTTGGCCTCAAGGAGTTGAGTTTCCAACTTGCTAATGACATGGTTTGACTTCCTGTTCTTTCTCCTGCATTTTTCAATTTCTTCAAGAGAACTAATGAGTTCAACTTTTAAGTCTACCATGCTCCTGCAGACGTTACTCTCACATGGAGAGTGTACCTACATTCATATGTAGATGTCATAGAATAAATATCGCTTGCAAGTGGTCCTAGCCTTAATGATAAGGATTCTCTATGATGAGTCCTCATGGACGTTAGATCTGTAGTAGCAAAAGTTACTCTCACAAGGAGAGTGTACTGTAGAATAAAGCTCTCTTGTGACTGGTCCTAGCCTTCAATGCTAAGGATTCTCTATGATGAGCCCTCACAGATTCTAGATCAACAGTAGAATATGTTACTCTTGCATGGAAAGTGTACCATAGAATAACGCTCGCTTGCGAGTGGTCCTAGCATTATTGCTGAGGATGCTTTACATTGAGTCCTTGCAGATTTCGTAGTCTAACACTCACATGGAGTGGTCCTAGGTTTAGTGTGGAGGATTTCCTATGATGAGTCCTCACAAATGCTAGATCTACAGTATCATATGTTACTCTCGCATGAAGATTGTACCGTAGAATAACACTCACCTGCCAGGGATGATTTTAAGGAACCATACTTATTTAAAAGTGTATAAATGTTGGCAAATATTACCAATTCTTAAAATGCTAACTATAAAATGATTGGATATATTTTTCAAAAAACATTTTAATTTCCAAGGATTTTATATCGTTTATATATTAATTTGGCAATTTTTAGGGTGAAACAAATTTACCCCATCAAAATTGGGCGAAATAGGGATTCAAAAAATGCAAAATGGTAAATTCTTTTTGGGAGAAAAACATGGAAAAATAGCCCACTAGGCTAAAATTCGCCCCTAACATTATTCCTGTCGCTTGTGAGTGGTCCTAGCTTTAGTGCTGTGTAACAGTAAAATACTGTTTACTGTAATTTCTCGAACTTCCACTTTCTAAAATACATATAATCCATGAATATATATATATATATATATATATGATGATAATTACATTGAGGCTCGCCTTTATAGCATTGAGCATGTGTAGTGAAGGGTTACAACCTTTCACTTAGTAATTTATAACTATAATTAATATATTATTATATATTTGTTACACTCTTCGTTAAGAGTTTAGTTATTTATTTATTAGTAGTTATTTAGTGTTTATTTATTATATATTTTTGTTCATTACATGCTGAGGATGCTCTATGATGAGTCCTTGCGGATGTCGTAGTTTAACACTCTCCTGGAGTGGTCCCAGCTTCAACGTTGAGGATGTCCTATGATGAGTCCTTACAAACGAAAGGTCCTACATTCATGTGTAGATGATATCTACATTCAGTTGTAGATGATTCAGTTGGTTGATACTATGGACCCTCCTCGTTAACGGGGAGTAGGCTGATGGATAATTGCATCATTCTTGGACCTATGTCCTAAAGTGATAGGGATTGATCATCCCGCAAATGGATCATGTGTACTGCAGGTAGTGTGGCAGCAAAGTATCAAGAAGATCAAAGCGTTGCAGCAAAGGATCGAGAAGATCGAAGTGTTGCTGCAAAGGATCGAGAAGATCAAAGTGCTGCAACAAAGGATAGAGAATATCAAATTGTTGCTGCAAAGTATCAAGAAGATCGAAGTGTTGCGACAAAGGATCGAGAAGATCAAAGTGTTGGTGCAAAGGATCATGAAGATCAAAGTGTTGCTGCAAAAGATGGAGAAGATCGAAGTGCTGCTACAAAGGATCGAAAAGATCGAAGTATTGCTCCAAAGGATCATTAAGATTGAAGTGTCATCATAAAGGATCAAGTGATTGTGTGTTGTAGAAGATAAAGACTCAGTGATGTAGAAGACAATGTTCCAGTATTGACAACATTGAAGAATAATTGCTCTAGTTACTAATTTTGAAAACTTCCTATGACGTATAGATGTATCACCTTGATAATGTTACAGATGTCTCTCTCTTGTTACTCTTATAGTTGATGATTATATTTTTAGTAGAATACCCTTCTTGTTAAGGGGGCATGTTGAAATATTGTAAATTCAAAGGATATTCTAAATCAATTTTACTCATGTACCCCAACAGAGATGTATTATTCCTTCGTCAATATGTTACTATTGTATATGGTCATCATAGTGTCATGAGGTAAATCCTCCATTGTAAGTCGGGTCAATGGTACCCTAATGAATACAATATAACATTCTTTTGAGTCTTCCTAAGTGAATTCAATCCAATAAGTTAAGTGGGGCTGACTTGTTCTACTAAAAGTCAAGTAACAAAAAACGTATAAATAGAGGAGATGTGTTCCTCATTTGAACACACACTCACTTGTGTATAGCACATATGATAGAGAGATAGAGATATCTACTGGGAGAAGGCGCACCTGTCTGGGTTATTGTCTTTTACTTTTGATACAATATAGAGCAAGTTTTGTTGGTTTTTCTTCCCCATGAGGGTTTCCGAGGATAAAGCTTTGTGTTCTTTTGTGTGGTTGTACTTGTTTATCTTTTAGTGATCCTTTTGCATATGGTTATGATGTTATAATGCTAAATTTTATTAGATCTTGTATAACCATTAAAAACTTAACACCCTCCCCTTCACCATTTCACCATACCCTAGGTGTCAACCTATTGAATTATAATGATGCCACATGTGCTCGCGATGTGCCATTTTCTTGTTTCCTTGTCCCTTATCACCCACATTGGAGATTAATGTTGAAGAACATGGGGGTGAGCTTTGAGCCACTTATGTGTGCACAGGTGACAAGACCATTTAATACAGTCCCTCTCGGTGCAACAACACATCTAACCACCACCTCAAGATTATCTCATGGCTTCAGGTTTGACCCTCATGGGAATTGAACCTTGCCCACTAATGTGAAACACCTCACCCTTCACCAATATATCCAAGCCATTTTGATGAATTTATATCATTAATATTAGTTTAATTCCAAAATATAATATGTATTTTTTTTATAAAAAAGATTTAGACTCTTTTAAAAATAAAATGTATATTTTTATTTTAATACTTTTTATATTAATATAATATAATATTTTAATAATTTCAAAATATAATATATAAAAATAAAGTAAATCATTACAAAATATATATATATATATAATTAATCTAATTTTGACAAACCAAAACAAGATAGTGATAATTAATTCTCAAACTATCACATTTGAATTAAAAAAAATTAAAAAAATAACCACAACTAACCTAATATTGACCTTCCCTATTACTATTATTAATAAATTTTATTTAAAATTTAAAAATTTATATAAAATATTTAAATTATAATACGTGTATTCCTTTAAAAATAAAAGAATTTGTTTTAATACCTTACAATCTTAATTTGAATATAATATACGTATTCCATTAAAAATGGATTTCATAAATATAGTCTATTATTTTAATAAATTAATAATAATGATCAAATTTGCACTAATCACAATATAGCACCATGAGCACCCATCACAATGGACCAACTCTAACAAAACACCATAAATTTGGAGCACAATGGACCTAAGCTTCACCCTTCCACTGTTATTTAAACAATTTTTCCTTGAGCTTGTATTTGAGCTCTTTCTTTTCCTTGAGCGTATGCGAAAGAATAGCTACTCTTTTTTACAGAAGAATATCTGTTAAAGGGTGGCGTGTGAGTGGGATATTTTATACCTCCTATGACCTTGAGAAGCCAGCATCATCCTACTTCTAGACTTACTTCTAGACTTATTGAGGAAGTGGAATACCTAGTTTAACTTCTATGCTTAGAATTTAGAAGAATTTACTGGAAAGTATTATTTATCTTATGTTTCTGGAATGTTTTTCCAACTACTTCTAATGAGTTGTAGTCACTTGAATTCCTCTTGAATGTAAAAAAGGCCATCTGTAGTTCTATAATGCAAGGAATCATCACCTCAATATTCTCCTGAGATGTCAAGAATTTTACTGTTTTAGGGAGAAACGTGCATATTATAAGTGACTATCGTGATAGTTTTGCTGCCATTATCATGTCAAGTTCCTAATTAAAGTTCATAATTCTAAAAAATCAAATTCTTCTGTACATACTTATTAATGCAATCATCTTTTGTATTCTTTACCAAGTTCTGGGAAGCCTTTGCTTTCAGTTTATGAGATAGAGGAAGGACACAAGAATACATAGAAAGATGAAGCCTCGACCTATCACATATTCATACACTTTTTTCTATGTTATTTTTGCCCTTGCCAGCATGTATTCAGCTATGCTTCTAACTTGTTGGAGAAGTTCAACAACAGATGGTGAAAAACTCATTGGTGTCGGTTGGTATACTGTTTGGGTGATGATCTACACAGAATGGATTACAGCAGCACTGTACATTTGGTCTCTGTTTGCTCCTCTCCTATTTCTTGACAGGGAGTTCTTTCGAAATTTTAAGTGGATATTGTTAAAGCTTATGTTGCAGAAAGTGATATCCCGGGAACATGAAGCTTACAGATGCAATAACTACAAAGGAAATACCTATCTAAGAATATTGTCTACAATTTCAAAATGGAGCCTCCACTATTGAAAAATTCCCATTTCAAGCATATGCGACTTATAGAAGGTTTTCACAGTTATTGCATAGTGATAATACATATCACATACCTTACCTTGTTTATATATTTCGTAAGTTGGAATTCTCAAAATAAGTTACTTTGGATGTGTGTTAAACCCATAAAGTTCCTGTAGTCTAATTGTCCTTTTTTATAAACATTAATAAAATTATTTCATTGTTATGATGTTTCGATTGATTTTCCTGCTTCTTCTTCACAATCCCTTTATATGGGAAAATCACTCCCCACAAAAATTTCATAACATTGATGGTTATGATATTATATGAAAATGTTTTTGGTTGTGAGATGAAATCAATCTTATTCATATCCTTTCATTGCAAGAAACCTTGCTTATAGTGGCACTGAAATAGTACAAGCATTCCAATATCTTTCCCTTGTCTTCTCTGAAGTATTTCTTCTACATTTGTTTGTTATATATGTTGGATTTGAAAATAGTTATGTTAGTATCATTTAATTTTAAGAAATATTACTTAGAGTGGCACTCAAATAAAAAAAGCATGCCAATATTTTTTCATATATTCAGGTACGCCAAGAGATATTCCATAAATTAGTTGACTTAATTGGTATCACATCCATCACATAGGTATTTCGTTCTCTCTGGTAACATGAATGGATATTCCAGATAGGGAAAATTGTACATAGCTCTCAGGAATTAGTTTATCATAAATACTAGATAGTGGTAAGTTGTAATAGTAATAATTATGTAGTTTGTAGATTCCTATTTATCATAAATTTGTTTGAATATCATCATTGTCAACCAATAACAAATTCTTAAAAGGTGCTATCTCAATGGTAGAACCGTGCCTAATTATAGGCAGGAGGTTGGTGGTTTGATTCCTCCGTTCCCTATCATAAATTTGTGACTACAAAAACAACTAAATTCCCATATATATGACTATTAGTAGTTAATTTCCCGTATCTTAGTCATATTTAGCTTAGTCATTAATATGTTATCATCTAGTAGTTTATTTAGTCGTATATTTGGTCATTAATTGTTGCAATTAGTGACTAAATCAGTTACTAAATCCGTGACTAAATCATTGACTAAATCATTGACTATCAATGAATATTAATGACTAAATCATTGACTATCAATGACTAAATCAATGACTAATACATCAAGTTATTAATGACTAAGTTAAATACGACAAGCTATAAGATAGTGGAAATTAGATACTATTAGTTGCAGACTCAAAAATAGTCATTTATAGCCTAATTTTAGTCATTAATTTCTCATTTTGTACTAGTGTAAGCTGATATCAGGTCTATTTGATATGGAGTTGGAAAACACTGTGATTCTATGTGACAACTAGAGTTGCAGAAAGATGACAGAGAATCCTATGTTCCATGATAAATCAAAGCACATAGAAATCATATATTTTTACATGAGGGAGTTACAAAACTCGAGTATGTGAGTATCGATAAGCAATTTGTTGATGTGTTGACCAAGCTTCTTGACAATCCTGGTGTAGTTCAAAAACAATTTCCTTGCAAGGAGGAATAGTGATGATGATACCGACTTTCCTTGTAAGGAGGAACAATGATGATGATACATAATTTCCTCCTAAGGAGGAACAATGAAGATATTGACCCTTTTCAAAAAGGAGAAATAGGTCGAGGATATAGACTCTCTTCGGAAAGGAAGAACAAGTCAAATATATAGACTCTCTTTGGAAATGAAGAATAATTCAAAGATATGGACTCTCTTCGAAAAGGAGGAACAAGTCAAAGATATGGAATCTCCTTGGAAAGGAAGAGCAAGTCAAAGATATCAACCCTCCTGAGACAATGGGGGAGCACGTTGATGGTATAGATCCTCCCTAGAAAAGGGGTGTGATGATGAGACTGTCATTGACGATAGTAATCCTCCAGTATTAAAGAGGCCAAGTGTGCCTGAAGATGTCAACGAGGTCCGACATTCAGTTGTGGATGATAGTATTCTCTCTCGAAGGATGGTCTTGTGGGAAATAACACTCTTCTCCTAAGAGTGGTCCTTACTAGTTGAGGATGGTCCTGCAGACGTTACTCTCACATGGAGAGTGTACCTACATTCATATGTAGATGTCATAGAATAATAATCGCTTGCGAGTGGTCCTAGCCTTAATGATAAGGATTCTCTATGATGAGTCCTCATGGACGCTAGATCTGCAATAGCGGATGTTACTCTCACATGGAGAGTGTACTGTAGAATACAGCTCTCTTGTGAGTGTTCCTAGCCTTAATGCTAAGGATTCTCTACAATGAGCCCTCACAGATGCTAGATCGACAGTAGAATATTTTACTCTCGCATGGAGAGTGTACTGTAGAATAACGCTCGCTTGCCAGTGGTCCTAGCATTAGTGTTGAGGATGCTTTACATTGAGTCCTTGCGGATTTCATAGTCTAACACTCGCATCGAGTGGTCCTAGCTTTAGTGTGGAGAATTTCCTACGATGAGTCCTCAGAGACGCTAGATTTACAATATCATGCGTTACTCTCGCATGAAGAGTGTACCGTAGACTAACACTCACCTATGAGTGGTCCTAGCTTTAGTGTTATGTAACAGTAAAATACTGTTTACTGTAACTTCTCGAACTTCCACTTTCTAAAATACATATAATCCAG
>LPNX010716671.1:30967-162577 GCA_001517045.1 Pseudotsuga menziesii
GCTACTGGCAACATTTTTGTTTACTGGCACACATTGCAAACATACTAGGCAAACAATAAAAACCTAAAAGCATCTATAATAATGATTTTTTTTTCACTTTTAACCTAACATTTTAAAACTTAATTAAAAAATTAAAATTTCATTTCTATTTCAAAAAACAAGCTTTGAGGGTTACCTCTCTCCTTCGACATTCTGGTGAAAGGGGGTGTGGCTTGCGTTATTGGTCGGTCCAACTCTCTGGGGGCGCGGCTGCATGGGCAACATGTTTTGGGACGTGGACGCTCAGTCGAGGTAATGGCTCGATCGAGGGATTTTGCAGCGGACTGAACAGTGGCCGCGGGTGCGCGCGGCTTTATAATTTTTTAGAAACAGGAAGCTCGATCAAGGTATGAAGCTCGATCAAGGTCTGTAGCTCAATCGAGGTCACTATCTTGATCGAGGGTCTATCTAATCGAGCTCTTGGTAAACCCTCGATCGAGTGCTTGGTAAACCCTCGATCGAGTGCTTGGTAAACCCTCGATCGAGGTTTATCGAGGTATTAAAACCTTGATCAAGGGTGCGCTTTTTGCATTTCACCGAAAATTCGTTGCCAAAAATTGTTACCCACCTCCATGGATGCACCCAAGGCAAGAAGCAGAGTGATTCATTTGATATATCCTGAGTGCACGTTTCATACAAGCCCCAACACCATCATGTTCACCTTTTCCATGTCTCGTTTCAAAAAAGCTCCATCTGTGGAAAACATTTGTGTTTCTATGAAGGCGAGACAACCATAGGAATGAGCACGCTGATTTAAATTGACCAGCACAACCATCTGACCACACCCAATGTTCTTTAAAAGTGACCTTTCATCTTGATAATTCTTTATAAAGCATAACAAAACAATGTTGGACAAAACATGTATCATGTGTACGATCGTCACTGATGTAGAAATGATACTCCTTAATCACTTCATGATTATTTTCATTGTTATCAAAACCATTGACATCAAGCTCTGCATGTCTATACATAATATGAACAAGTATAGATACCTGTTCTAAATGATAATACTCACTCCGTATCTCCTTTGCAGAGTGAAAGTGTAATTTTCAGCAAAATCGACAATGGATAATATTGTTCCTTTTCCAAATACATCTCATGATTGCTTGAACTGTAAGTCATGCATTCATGCTGAGTGAGAGTGCTTGATATATTTATATATTTGATCCCTGAACAAATTCATAAAAGCTGTCAAAGAGATATCACTTTCAACTAAATTAATCTTTCTTGATGTTGTTGTTGAATCTGAAACAGGAGTATAATCAACATATTCATATCTCTTCCATTTCACAATACGATTTGATATTTGAGGATCGTTTGCATCAATGTGGCAGTTAGCATTAAAAAGGGCCAAATCAAAACATTCCTCACATTGTATACCTTCGAGGCATTGTTTCTTATAGAATACTTGATCATTCTCTCGCACACATAATATTTTAGATACAAATTCACAAACACTTGCAGGAGGGGGGTTATTTGGCCAACACTGCATGCCAAAATCTAGAAATGTCTCATAATATAATTCGAAATCTACATGGTATTGACAACAACATGTGTCATGAACAACGATGGGCCTGACATACCATGGTTTAAGCTTCACAAATATGCTAATGGAAATCTTCGCATCAACATTACTCTCCTTAAAAGTTTTGAACATTTCCACTTGAGTGATCTCTGTTATGTGTTTGGCATGAGTTTCATAGTTTCCTTTCGATATACGACGTTGCACAACATCCTTTTCATTTGGTAAGACATGAGAGTTTAAATGCCAAAACTCTTTCACCCTGTCTCTCACATTGTCTAGAAGTCTATCTTGATAAGGTTTCCTACAGATAACACCCCAACATGCAACTTCATCATCCTCATCTAATTGAACCCTAACGTTTTTATGCTTCCATAAACTTTTTCTTGATGTTTTTAACATTCTTGTAGTAGTAGACAACAAACGACTTTTTACAATGTTTTTTGCCACAACCCCTGTTAGAATAGATTTACGAGCAACCATATAATTATGAGATCGATTTTTTGCAAGTGATGCAAGGATCGATGTCAGATTTTGTGTTATAATCTCATTTGATTTAGCCTCTTTGACATTTTTAATTCCCAATAATGTCATTGCATTTCTTAGACATTTTTTCTTTAACAACTTATTTAATAATTGAGCTTGTTCTATGACAGAAATACCTTCAAAATATTCTTTGACTATCTTTTTTACTAGGTTAGCTAAGATTTTGCAGTCAAGATTCATGGCATCTAATGGAGAATCTACGGTGAGAAAAGTTAATGTCGACGTTTTGAGCCAAGCGTGGCTCCCAGGCATTGCTATGTCGTGAAGATGAGCCACGCTTGGCTCGAAACATCGACATTAACTTTTCTCACCGCAGATTCTCCATTAGATTCCATGTATCTTTTTTACTCTATAACGAACTGTATGATCAGGCATCAGAGGTCCCATTTCTTCAATTTTACTTGAATCCATATTCTCCAAAAACATATCGTCAATGACGATATTGTTGCAGCTTCTAATTAATCTCTATGAATTGGTAAGTGTGGTAGGATGTTGTATGTTGGATGTCGACCCTACATAAAAATAAATATATAAATTTATCTAATTGTGAACTTTCAAATATATATATATATATATGTATATGTATATGTATATGTATATGTATATGTATATGTATATGTATATATATATATATATATATATATAAGTTTATATATTATAAATTAAATTATAAACATATCAAAATTTATTTACTCACAAATCATGGTCTCAATATCGATGCTACCCATAGTTTGTTCCACATTTGTCATTTCCTCATCACCTCCATGTTCTTCATTTCTTTCATCACTGTCTTCCTTGACAATCTACATTCCTTCATCACCACCATGTGCGAGGTTCACATTTTGCATTTCTTCGTCGCCACCAAGTGCCTCCACGTTTCTTTCCATTTCTCTTTTTTCTCTTAACTTTCTCATGTTTTCATGCTTTTTCTCTTTCCTTGCCTCTTCATTAGTTTTGGTGCGATGATATTTTCTTTCGCAATTCCTTCAATTTCCCATGTTGAAGGAATTAAAACCTAAAATCCAATGCATGAAAAGATATGAGAATTGAGAGTTTAATACATACATTGAAAAAAAGATAACAACAAGACCCAACAAGAGTAATATGCTAAGCACTATTTTACGAAAAATTTACCAAATAGTTGAATGTGGTTGTCATTGATGTCAAAGGAGTTTAGTAATGACAAATGAATAAGCAAGGACATGATCTGGCAGGGCAAAACTCAGTGAAAGACAAATTTGAATGACATTTAGGAAACTTTATGACATGAAAAGTATGATGATGTGGCATGTGTGATGAGGCTGGAAAGACACATGATTATGTCCTAGTGCTATCATTAAGTCATTGTTGAAACCTGACATCATTCTGGAAGATGAATTGCAAGTTTCTCAAAACTTTGCAAATTGACTAAGTATGGAAAAATTAGTCAAAAGTACTCTAAGAGAATGCCATCCATAATTAAGGGTTTCACTAACATTCCCACACCATGATACCATGCTATAGCTTGTTGAAGTGGATATCTATTCATGGTCTCGGGTTTCCTTAATCGCTTCTAAGGAAAAACTTATAGGTCTGCCAAAACAAGGTTTTGCACCAGAGAAAGTAAAATTACCTAGAAGTAGTATAAGGAAAATGCCCACAATAAATCATAGGTTAATGTAAATGACCGCGGCATATGGTCAAGCTGTACACTATTGACTTTTCTACCTAAACATGATCTCAGTTTGTATTAAGCATGTCTGATGAAAAAATTATGGATATGCCAAAATAGGGTTTCAGGATAAATTTTTGAGAAAGTCCTGAAAATGACTAAGCCTTTGGAAAATTGGTTTAGGTGGCCTTGGGAAAATGCCCGGTGTACCTAATGGGTGAATGATAAAAATAATTTGAAACTACCATGCTCTAGATTGTTAAGAAGGATATCTCTCCATAGTCTTAGTTTTCTCAGAAGGTGTTTGATGACAAAATTAACAGGGGTTCAAGTTGATTTTAAACCGAAGTAGCAAATCTGCCTAAGTGGCCTCAAGGAAATGCCCGCCATAGCTTGTGGGTTGAAGAAAATTATCACACCATATGGTCATTGTGTAGATGGGTGTTTGTCTCTTCAGATCGACTTGAAAGTGCCTGAGGAAGAAGTTATGGATCTGCCAAAATAGGGTTTCAAGATAAACTTTGGAGAAAGTCCTAAAAATGACTAAGTGTTGGAAAACTGGCTCAAGTGGCCTTGAGAAAATGCTTGTCGTACCTAATGGGTGAATGATAAAAATAATATGAAACTACCATGCTCTAGCTTTTCAATAAGGATATCTCTCCATAGTCTTAGTTTTCACAGAAGGTGTTTGATGAAAAAATTAACAGACTGCCAAAACAAGGGTTCAAGTTGTTTTTACACCAAAGTAGAAAATCTGCCTAAGTGGCCTCAGGGAAATGCCCTCCATAGCTTATGGGTTGAAGAAAATTATCACAGCATATGGTCATTGGGTGGATGGGTGTTTTTTCTACCTGTCCACATATTCATATCGACTTGAAGGTTCCTGAGGAAGAAGTTATGGATCTGCCAAAATAGGGTTTCAGGATAAACTTTGCAGAAAGTCATCAAAATCACTAAGTGTTGGGAAACTAGCTCAGGTGGCCTTGATAAAATTATTTATGTACCTAATGGGTGAATGATAAAAATAATATGAAACTACCAGGCTCTAGCTTGTCAAGAAGGATATCTCTCCATAGTCTTAGTTTTCACAGAAGGTGTTTGATCGGAAAAAAATAAGAGCTTGCCAAAACAAGGGTTAAAGAAAATACCTTGATTAAAAAAAAGTTTGTGTGGCCTGAGGAACTTGGATAATGAAAAATATCAGCAGATCTGCAAACTCTGATATGTGAACTCTCGCCTTCAATGTAGATATAAAAACTCTCGGTTGAACAAGGAATGTTCAAACTCTCGACGGAAAACCGATCTGCAAACTCTCGGCTGAAAAACGCTCTGCAAACTCTCGACGAAAAAACACTCTGCAAACTATCGGCTAAAAAACATATTAAAAATTCTTGAATGAGAGGTTGATGAAAACTATCTCGGACGAGAGCCTATATATACACTTCTCGGGTGAGAAATTGTGGAATCATCTCGAAATCGCGGGAGTTTAATGTGTCGGCCCCTAAAAGATTCTCGAAGAATTATTTGAAAAAACTCTCGGTCGACATATATTTTAAGTTTTCGTCCGAGAGTTTAAAAAAACTTTCGTCCGAAAGATTTTCTTAACTCTGAGTTAGATTTTGAGCGAAACTAACTCTCACCCGAGATATTTTAAATGTCTCGGCCGAGAGTTTTTAGTCAACATTTCTAGCACCATTTCTGCAGTTTTCATAAATGTCTCACTTTAGAAAGGTTTAAACACTACAAAAAATGAGAATTACCTATCGGAGTATATACCAGTAGATTCATCATTCATTCTACTTTTTCATCATATATATATATTTTTTAATTTCATTTAGGATTTCTATTTTTTATTGTTTTTTTCTAAAATTTATCATTAAAAAAATTAGTGACTTAAAAATCAGTGACAATGAAAATTCAATATCATCACGAAAACAAAGCCAAAAAAATTTTAAAAAATCATGAGGTTGTTCCTTGCAGTGTCCTCTTCAAAAGGGTGCCTTTAGTTTTTCTTGATAAGAGTCACATTTAAAGAAATTGAGACAACAAAAGCACATGTCAATAAGGCATCATTTTGGTACATATGTTATTTCGATAAATAATAAAAATTAGCGTATAAGTCTGAAAATACTCAACATATAGTCCATGCACAACTGCAATGAGTGTAGATTATGAGTATACATTTCTTTTCCCTAAAATAAATAACTATCTCTAAGAAAATTGTAGGGCACAAAGGTCACTCATTATTCAAACTTAAAATTTTAAAGTATATGTCGTTGATGCATGCCAAATTTGCCTCACTATATGTCGATATATATATTTTTTTTAAATATGAGTACGTAGCACATTCCATTCTCTAAAACATTTGTGTTTACTTCAAGGTGAAATTCCTAAGGGAGATATCGATTTGAAGGGGTTGAAGTTGAAAAACATAAAATTTTGCAATTTTTTTGTCAAAAAACAAGCAAAAGTGTTTCCCAACTTCATGTTTTCACCCCTTATAAAGATATTTCTGGGGAATTTAAAAAAATAATACCACCTATGTTTGACGATGAAATCGATAAAGGAGAAGAGGTGGAAGCCTAGTTATCAGGATTGAAGAAATAATTTCAAATCTATAACTACTCTGATGAACTGAAGGCAAAAATGGTCACTTATAACTTAATTGGAAAAGCATATATTTGGTGGAAAGATATAAAAAAAGGTACAAGGTATAAAATAATGATACGTAACATGTAAAAACTTTAAGAAGCACTTTAAATGAAAATATATCTCAGAACAATACTATGGAGAAAAGGATAAGAAATTCTACAAGTTAAGGTTAGGTGATTTGACCATGAAGAAACTCTGTAATCAATTCCTAAGTCTGGGATGGGATATCAGTCGATCCGGATAAAATTAAATCTATCATGGACTAGCCTATTCCAAAGAATGTAACCGATATAAGATCATTCATGGGGATTACTGGATACTACAGAAAATTCATTGAAGGATTTTCTAAGATAGCATACCCTATAACTTCATTGCAAAAGAAATGCAAGAAATTTGATTGGAGCAAAAAATGTATTGAGATTTTTAATAAATTAAAACACTTGTTGTATGTATAGACTCATGTAAGGAAGTTCTAGGCATAGTACTAATTCAAGAAAACATTTTCATATCCTATGAGTCTATGAATTTAAAAGAACATGAGAATAATTATGCTACTAATTACCTAGAATTAGTTGTTTTCATACATGCGCTAAAAATGTGTTGACACTACCTCATCAGAAGAATATACTTATTAATGTATGATAATATAATTCTAAAATAATTATTCGATCCACATAATATTAACGCTGGACAACCTAGGTGGCTATCATTTCTAAGCGAATATGATTTTGAAATAAAACATATAAAAGGAAAAGAGAATAAGGTTGCAGATGCCTTAAGTCAGCATGCAAACGTGCTATATGAAAACAACAACTATGAATCAGATCTTAGTTTGAATAGAAGACGGTTATTACTACACAAAGGTATATTATATATACGAAACTAGACAGATATTAAATTAATTAGTATGGGTGAATTACATAAACGACCTTATTCAGTACATCTTGGATATGAGTAAATGATAACCATGAAAATGAAATATTTCTTTTGGCCTAATATGCAAAATGAAGTAGAAGAATATTTAGCACGGTGCATGGAATGTCAACAAGTAAAAGATGAACACCAACATCCAGCAGGATTATCACAGCGATTACCCATTCGAGAATGGAAATGGGAAGTTATCAGCATGGACTTCATAACTAGCTTACCTAAGAATGTTAGACAACATGAATCAATAATGGTCATAGTGGATAAACTAAGTAAGGAAGCTCACTTTATTCATCGAATGTTTTGGGATACTCTCCATCTATCAGTTTGATCTTTCAAGGATTGGAACCAATTATCCAACCGAATCTTGGCTTTTGTGGCAACAAGTTGACATCATCCTAGTGCAAATAAGTGAAAGTTACACATGACTGGTCCTTTCCATGCATTGAAATATTTGTTTCCTACCGATCGTAGATGAGCCATTGTGATCAAATTATAAGTGATGGGTATTGGATGTGTGACCCATCTTCAAATTATAAGTGATGGGTATTGGATGTATTGGATGGGTATTGGATGTGTGTGAATATTTATGACTATCCCTACTACGTGCTCAACCCATTGGTAATTTTTTCCTCGTGATGCCACATTTTGAACAGCCTCAAAAGCACATAAGAGCATGTAGTTCGTGGCTGCATTGATTGCAGGTTTGGTGGAGGAGTTAAATTTGAATGACAGGTTGTTGGCACTTCCTCTAATGTATTCCAACTTTTCTACTCTACATGTTAAATTTATTAATAACTTGGATTGACATTTTTCTCTTCATTGTTGTGGTGTCAGTGCGTGTTGTGTTGGTTGGTTCCATGCTGATGTAGTCAGGAATCTCTTTCTACAACTTCTTGTCAATGTGTTCCTTCTTTCCTATGCATCTTGTATCATAGAAGGTACTTCCAAGTTTGTGATCTACATCTTCTTGCCTCACTCTTTCCATTACTGTCTCTCCAGTCTCTCGTCATGATGAGATTTCCAACATACTTTCTTTGATTTCTTATTTATAATTCTTTTCTTGCAATAATGGTTATAACTGATTTTTTTATATGGTTTTTATGTTTTGTAATGCTTTAGTCGGGTGATGTTGATGAGATTTTTAAACACACTTCCTTGTAACATATTAATTCGAACTAATCCATTAGAATTTATTTCTTCGGAAACAAATGGACCCATCCATTCAGTGTGCAACTTTTTAGGCTTCCATTTTACTTGATTATTGTAAAGTAACATGAGATCGTCGATTGAGATATTCTTATTCTTGATGTTCTTGTTGTTCCAAGATTTATGTTGTTTCTTTTGGATCGCTTGATAATGTATTTGTTAAGATTTCATATGCTAGACTAGATTCATTAGTGTTCAATTCAAAAATCATAGAAGTAACATATCCAAAATCACTGATAGAAACACAATCACAAGATAGACACAATATTTATCCTGGGAAACCCTCAAGGGGAAGAAAACCCAACAAAACTTCCTCTGTATAAGATGTATAAGAGATAACGCCGAAAACAAGTGTTCTCTTCCTTCTGTTCGG
This sequence comes from Pseudotsuga menziesii, assembly GCA_001517045.1. NCBI lineage: Eukaryota > Viridiplantae > Streptophyta > Pinopsida > Pinales > Pinaceae > Pseudotsuga > Pseudotsuga menziesii. The sequence continues at coordinate 39,887 of LPNX010716671.1, forward strand.
TCTCTCTCTCTCTCTCCTATGTGCTACTCAAGCGAGCGATTATGTGTCCAAATAAGAATCACAGCTCCTCTATTTATACACATTGATCCAATGACTTTTACCCTAATAAAGTCGGCCCAGCTAAACAGTTTGGGCCGACTTCACCTTGGAAGACTCAAAACAGTATATTATATTATTCATTAGGGTACTAATGACCCAAATTACAATGGATGCTTTACCTCATGACTCTATGATTACCAAATACAATAGTAACACCGCGCTAGAGGAATAATAAAATCTCCCTTGGGTTACATCAGTAAATTACATTTAGAATATCCTTTGAAGTTACAATATTCAACACTCTCCCCTTAATGAGAAGGTTATTCTACTGACAACATCATCATAGACTATAGGAGAACAAAGAGATAGTATTTTAATAGTACATCGAGCTAATACATCTATATGTCATAGGAAGTTTTCACAATCGGTAAATGGAATAGTTACTCTTCATCTTCTGCATCGCATGATAACTTGATCCTCTTGCAGCAACGCTTCGACCTTTCGATCCTTTGTAGAAGCACTTCGATCTTTATATCTTTTGCAATAGCACTTCGATCTTCTTGATCCTTTGCAGAAGCCCTTCGATATTCTGCAGCAGGCTTATGATCTTCTCAATCCCTTGTAGCAACACTTCGATCCTTTCGATCCTTTTGTAGTAGCACTTTGATTCTTTCGATCCTTTTGCAGCAACACTTAGATCTTCTTGATCCTTTGCAATCGCACTTCGATCTACTTGACCCTTCACTATTGTACTTTGATCTACTTGATCCTTTTCTTCCACAGCACCTACATTACACATGATCTCTTTGCGGGATGATCAATCCCTATCACTTCAGGACATAATTCCAAGGACAATGCAATAATCGATCAGCATGATCCATGATATCAATCAATTGAATCATCTACAACTAAATGTATATATTGACTGCACCTAGTTCCAACCCTATCATCTATGAGGACTCATCATAGACGATCCATACCACTAAGGTTAGGAACACTCTCAAGTGAGTGTTATACTATGGTATCTACACTTACATGTAGGCATACTCTTCCAAGCAAGAGTATTGTCTACAGAGCAGATCTCAACTGCATACAAAATGTCGACCCATCATAGAACATCCATAACACTGAGGTTAGGACCACTCCCAAGTGAGTGTTATACTACGTCATCCATTAGGACTCATCATAGAGAATCCATACCACGAAGGTTAGGACCACTCCTAAGCGAGTATTATTCTATGGTATCTACATATGAATGTAGGCATACTCTCCATACAAGAGTATTGTCTGTAGAGTAGATCTCAACTGCATAGAAAATGCCAATACTTTCGTCTAGGAATCATCATACAGCATCCATACCACAAAGTTTAGTACCACTCCCAAACGAGTGTTATTCTACGGTATCCACAATTGAATGCTAGTAATCTCCATGTGAGAGTAACATCTAAAGGGCCATCCTTAGCTAGTAAGGACCACTCTCATGCACAAAGTGTTATACCTGCCATCCTCAAGAGATGATACTATCATCCACAAGTAAATGTCAGACCTTTATCATCACTGCCATCCATCATCGATGTCAGCCTTATCATTACTCCCCATTTCTTGGGAAGTTTTATATTATCAACCTATTCCCCCTTTATTCGAGGAGGGTTCCTGACTTCGACCTATTCTTCCTTTCCGAGGAAAGTCCATAGATTCTACTTGTTCCTCCTTTTCAAAGAAGTTCCATATCTTCATCATCTGTAGTCCCATCACTGTTCCTCCTTACGAGGAAAGTATTTTCGAACTACACCAATATTGTCACAGAAATATTCAAACTTCGCTCGAGATAGAGGCTTGGTCAGTACATCAACAACTTACTCATTGGTACTCACATAGTGGAGCTTGATAGATCCCTTTTCTACCATATCCCTTATATAAAAATATTGTATTTCTATGTGCTTCGATTTGTCATGGAACACTGGATTGTCTATCATATTTATAAAACTCTGGCTGTCACAAAGAATTACTATGGTGTCCAGCTCCATGTCAAATAATCCTGTCATTAGCTTTTGAAGCCATATCGCTTCACAACAAGCGGAGAAATATGCAATGTACTCTGCTTCAGCTATACTGAGAGAAACACTAGATTTTTTTTACTAAACTATGAGATCATGGCAGATCCCAGACAATAACATCCAGATGAGATGATTTTCCTGTATGCGGCACTTCCTTCCCAATCTAAATCCATGTATCCATACAATTTGTAGTCATGATCTCTCCCATAGTAAAGTCCCAAATCTATCGTACCTTTTAGGTACCTCATCACATGCTTTGCAGCTATCAGGTGAACCCATCTAGGTTTAACTAGATACCGACTTAATGTGTTCACAACAAAGAATATATTTGTCCTTGTGTTCATCAGATACATCAATGACCCAATAATCTGTCTATACTAAGTCATATCCACTAACTCAAATGTCTCATCAGACAACAGCTTCAATTTGGTGTCCATGGGTGTGGCCATTGCTTTACAATCCAACATATCAAATCTTTTCAATATTTCCACTGCATACTTTCCCTGATTCAGAAAGATTCCTTCTGGGGTCTGTCACACTTCCAGCCTTAGGAAATAATGCATGAACCCAATATATTTCCTATCAAATTATTCAGCTAGCTTCTTCTTTCAATCCTTGATTTGTTTCTCATTTCCAGTTAGAAATAGATAATCCACATACAATAATAGTATGATTGGTTCATCATCCATAATCTTCATATAAAGGTTAGGATCAACTTTACTCTTTGTAAATCCCATGCTTGTCAATAAGCTATCTATTATTCCATACCAAGCTCTAGGAGCTTGCTTCATTCCATACAATGCCTTTTTCAACTTGGATACATAAGTCGCTCTGTCTTCAACTTCAAATCCTTCTGGTTGTTCAATGTAAACCTCTTTCTCAATCACACCATTCAGGAAGGATGTATTTACATCCATCTGGTGTAAGTCCCACTTCATCATTGAAGCAAGTGCCATGATAGTTCTGATCAAAGTGTACCTTACTACTGGATCAAATGTCTCTTCATAATCAATCCCTCTTGTAGAGAAAATCCTCTAGCCACAAATATTTCTGTGTAATTTTCAATACTTCCATCAACATCATGTTTTATCTTGTAGATCCATTTCGAAGATACCACACTCTTGTTTTTTGGTTTGGAAACAATATCCCAAACATCATTCTTCATGATCGACTGGTATTCTTCCATCATTGCTTCAACCCATAAGTTTATTCTATGCATCTTCTTCATAGATGGTGGGTTATTGACCTACAAGATCACACATCAAAGCTACATAACTAGAATATGGCTTTGATCTTCTGTTGGTTCTTGTGGAGCCTTTTGGAGCTCCATATCTTTCTGCTTCTTGTATGATTTCTCTTACCCAAGCAGGTTTTCTCTTTCGAGAGATATCCATAGTAGGGGACTCCTAAGGTTCTAGCATGTCATGATATTTCGATGCTATTATTTCAGCCTGGAGGGTTCATATTCTAACATTATGGGAGGTACATCCTCTTCATGTACTTCTTCAAGCTGAAACCTACTAGACTTCTTAAGAGTTGTCTCTTCATCAAATGTTACATCCATAGTAATTTCAATATGATGGAATCGTGAAATGTATATCCTGAAGGCTTTGGAGACTTCGCAGTATCCTTCAAATATTCCCTTCTTCCCAAAAGGATACAACTTGGTTCTCTTCTCTTTTGGAATATGTACATATACTGGACAACCAAATATATTGAGATGGCTCACTTCAGGTTTCTTTTTAGTATACATCTCTTAAGGATTCTTCAATCTAAGAGCACTGTGAGATAATCTATTCTGCACATATGCGACTGTTATTGTTGCTTCATCCAATAGGTGCATGGGGAGGTATTGGTCATGAATCATGGTCTTCACTAATTCCATGGTAGTTCTATTCTTTCTTTCTGCAACATCATTATGTTAGGGATTATAGGGAGTGGTTAGTTCCCTCTTGATTATTTCTTCCTTACAAAATGCTTCAAATTCCTTTGAAGTGTATTCTCCACCATTATCTGATCGCATTGTCTTGATTCTCTTTTCTAATTGGTTCTCTATCAAGAATTTGAATTCTTTGAATTTTTCCAACACTTCACTCTTGTTCTTCAAGAAGTATACCAAGCCTTTCTTGAATAATCATCAATAAATGTGGCATAGTACTCATATCCACTTAATGATATGGAGGGCATAAGACCACAGACAGCAGAATGAATTAGTTCTAATGTACCTTTGGTCTTTGTTTCACCTTTTGGAAAGGGATTCTTAATGTTCTTTCCCCTTGCACATCCTTTGAAAGTTCCCTCATGTTCGATCTTCAGATTTGGTAACCCTGTTACCACCTTACTCACATAGGGAAATTCTTTGTAGTCGATGTGAGCAAGTCTCCTTTGCCACAATTCACTTGAGATGGTAGTCTCATCGACAAGGGTTGTCTCTGGATGTCCTTTGATATTTTACAGTACTCCTTCTTCTTCTCCAATGACTACAACATATTCAAGTGTATTTCCTTTGGACCACGTCAGTACCTATCCATCTATAAAAGCAACTCTATATCCTTTCTTATCTAGAGAAGAGATGGAAAGTAGGTTCTTTTTAAAACCTGGTACATACAATACTTCCTTCATATTCATGGAAGTTCCAGAGTCAAGCTTGTAGCTTGATTCACTAATACCTTTGATGGGATATTTATAGTCATCCCCCAATGATACCTTCTGGGGAGAGTTCTTATCTTCAAGTTTTGACATAGTTTTCTTCTTCCCTATCATGTGCTTTGAGGCACCACTATCAATAATCCATGTGACTTCTTCAGGTGTTACAGACCCAGAGAGTGTAGAGAATAACACATATTCTTCTACATATTCACCTCTAGTTTTCTTTCTAGGCATTTCTTCTACATCCTCATCTTCATCTAGATGAGCATGATGTCTCTTGTTTTTGTTGTTGTTCTTATTTGGTGATGGAAATTCTTTAGAAAGATGTCCTATCTTATGACAGTTGCAACATTGATGCACTGAGTAATCCTTCTTCTGCTTTTGAATATTTGTCTTTGAAGGCTTATGATTACTCTTCTTGAAGTTTGATTTTTTTCTTCCTTTGGTATGGGTGGCTAGAGCCCGATCATCTTCTCTGAGGAGAGATTCTCTATTGGCTACTCTAGATTCTTCTTGTATACAATCGTCCCATACTATGTCAAACTTCATGCTTTCTTTTCTGGCACACAGAGTTTGAATAAATGAGCCCCAAGGTCTAGTGAGACCATTGAGAGCAGTCATAGCTAGTTCATCCTCATCAAGGGTGTCTCCAATAGCACTTATTTGTTCTCTGAATTGAGAGACCCTTGTGAACTAATATTGAATAAACTCTACGTTGCTCATTTTGGTTCCCTTTAGTTATCTCTCATATTCATACTTCTATTGATGTTCCTTCCTTCATACATTCTGAAAAGAGAATCATAGATCTATTTAGGTGTCTTCAAAGATGACACTTGTGGGATCAAGTGATCCTTAATAGAGTCAGCAATGATCCTCATTGTCTTGATTAGGTCTTGTTCATGCTTCTCCTTCGATTCATTTTATTTAGGTTTGCAATCTCATCCTTGATGTACTTATCAAGTCCATTCTCTTTCAAAATGAGACCAATCATATACTTCCAATCTAGGAAGTTTTCTATGCCTTCCAATTTGTCCTCAATCTTAGTGCTTGGGCCCATCCTATCCAGTAGGTCACTAAAAATTGAAATTTATCAAAATCAAAAGCTGACCTTACCAGTATATGCTCTTAAGGGAGGCGAGTTGGTTGATCCAACTGATTTCTTGAGATCCCAAATATTCACCCTTCAAATCCTACTTACAAGGTTGTAGCACTGCATAATTTTTTGTTCTGTTTCACTGCAATTTTTTGCTTCACTACCAAACTAGGGTTTGGATTTCCTAGAGATTCAACCACCCAAAAATATCGATCTAGGTCTCAATAAATGGGCTCCAAGGAGGCACAAATTTCTATGCAAGACGATCTTCCAAATTCCAGAATTTGTAGAAACCCTAATTTCTTTCAAAGAGGGAGGAGAGAGAATTTCACCTTGTGAAAGTTGTTCTAATTAGGTTAGCTTTGATACCATGTTAAGGATTCATATGCTAGACTAGATTTGTTAGTGTTCAATTCAAAAATCATAGCAACAACATAAACAGATTCACTGATAGAAACACAATCACAAGATAGAAATAGTATTTATCCTGGGAAACCCTCAAGGGATGGAAACCCAACAAAACTTCCTATGTATAATATGTATAAGAGATAGCCCCAAAAATAGGTGTTCTCCTCCTCTCTCTCTCTCTCTCTCTCTCTCTCTCTCTCTCTCTCTCTCTCTCTCTCTCTCTCTCTCTCTCTCCTATGTGCTACTTAAGTGAGTGATTTCGTGTCCAAATAAGAATCACAGCTCCTTTATTTATACACATTGAGCCAACTAACTTTTACCCTAATCAAGTCGACCCATCTAAATTGTCTGGGCTGACTTCACCTAGGAAGACTCAAAACATTATATTATATTATTCATTAGGGTACTAATGACCCGAATTACAATAGAGGCTTTACATCATGAATATATGATGACCAAATACAATAGTAGCACCCTGGCAGAGGAATAATAACATCTCCCTCGGGTTACATCAGTAAAATACATTTAGAATATCCTTTGAAGTTACAATATTCAACAATATTGGTATTTTTCAGTGTTCTTTGAGATTTGAAAATTGGTATAGTATTTCTTTTCTAGTGTGTTCAACATCAAATCTAGCATTTTGGAAATCATAGTTGCTTGTTGGTGAAAATGCAAGGAAACGACCAATTCTTCCCATATACTAATTTGAATGGGGTCTGACCTGATGATCTTTTGTAAGCTATTCTCTATGCCCAAAGTACTGAAGGTATTTTGTCGTCCTATTCATCCTTATTGATATTGCATACTTTAGTTAATCCTTTGATTAAGATTTTATTGAAAGCTTCTATTATGTCGTTGGATTGAGGGTGATATGATGTTCTCTTTCAATGCTCAATCAAAAATTATTTTGTTAGGATGGAGATTGTTTTGTTAACAAAATGTGATCCTTGGACGTTGATCAAGGTCAATGGAAATCCAAATCTTCTGAGACTGTTCTATATATAAAAGTAGCAGCTATCTCTCTTGAATAATTCTTGTCAGGTTCTTCTTATTCCCATTTAGAAACATACTCAAAGACAGTAATAATATACCTTGCTCCCATTCATCCACTAGGTATCAGAAATGTCCCAAAGAAGTCAATCCCCCATACTTCAAATGTTAGATTTATATTCACTGGTATTAGGAGCATTTCTATGCTTGGTAAAGGTCAGCCAAGTCGCTGACATCAGTCACATTTGTTCAAAAACTACAATCTTTGTGTATCATTGGCCACCATAATCCTAACTTTTTAATTTTTCTTAATGTTTTGTCGGCTTGAAAATTTCCTCCTGTTGGTCCATAATGAGATTAACTGATTATACTTTTTCTTTCATGTTCAATAGTACATCCTCGTAGTACATCCACGTAATTTTATTATAGTGTATGGTGTAGCTTTGATTACTAGGATCTTCTTTTTATTTTCATGCATTTCTTCTAGGGATTGTCCCTCTTCTAGAAATTGACCAATCTCTACTAAGTATGATGGCACAAATTCATTTTTAAATAAGTGAGCATCTAGTAACTCATCCTCTATTCCAGTTAGTTCTTCTCCTGTGTCTATCCTGGACAAGTGGTCTGGTCCGACATTTACTTTTCCCGGTTGTACTACGACTTTGAATTTGAACTCTTAGAATAAAAAAACCATCAACAAATTCTTCTGTGATGTAAAGGTTTATTGACCAAGTATTTTAGCACTTGATGATTTGTGTAAAATGCAAAAGGGTTAGAAAGAGCATAGTGTCTGTACTTCTGGAGTGTGACTACGATTCCTAATGCTTCCCTTTCAAATTTGTTGAATAATTCCTTTCAGCCTTGTTCAATTTTCTGCCACTGTATGCATTAGGGTAGTCCATTCCATTATCCCTAGGTTGTGTTAGCATCACAACGACTATTATTCCTGAAGCATCTATTTGTACATGAAATTTGATCGAACAATTTGGGAATCTTAATATGGGTGCTTCGAATAGTTTCCTCTTTAAGATGTGAAATGACATATCACATTCATCAGTCCACTAGAAATCTTGATAATATTTCAATGGATATTTCATGTCAGAATAGCGTCAAATAAATTTTATGTAGTATGTTGTATTCCCTAGAAAAATTCTAACTTGCTTGGAATTGGCCGGAGGATTTAAGTCTAGAATTATTTTGATTTTAGCATAGTTTATGTTAATACCTTCTTTACACACGACATGTCCTAGCAAAATTCCTATCAAAGTTGAAAATATGCATTTCTTGGTATTTATCTATAATTGTCTATGTCGACATCTCTCCAACATAAGTATTAGCCATTTGCAATGATTTTTCAACATGGAGTAGATTTCCTTAGGGCTAAGCAAGCCTTTTGTAAACCATTAACAAGATAAATGTGTAAAAAGAATAAAACCATCACCTTTAGGTATGTCGACATCATGTTGTTAAACTCTCTAAACACCCATAGCTTGTGCAACCTGTCATAGAACCGTTTTAAGAACTGCGTAAGTGAATATATTAGCAATAACAAATGTATTGATTCCATAGTAACTAATACATGTTAGGAACATAAATATGTGTTTATGTTTATGTGTTATATTAAAAAACATATATATATATATGGAATTTAGAGGTTCATGACAAAATGGTATCAGAGCATGGTTACAACACTAGGTTTGAACCAGCCCAACGCTAAAATTGTTAAACCATGAAACTAATTTTATTTTATTTGGGGGTTGATTCTCTTATGAAATAGGAAGAGAATGATAACTTTATTTTTTGTAGGAAACTATGAGAGACAAAGGAATGTGTGCAAAAGAAGAATCTCACCCTAAAAATCCAATGAACAATGACAAGGGTGAGATTTTGGTAAACCTTAATGAGAGTATAAATGATAACCCATATGAATTATAAAGAGCTATTAAAGAACTAAGATCAGAATTAAAAATGGTTAGGGAGGATAATGAATGAATTCTAAAAGGACAAGAAGAACTAAATAACATTTTGCTAGCTAAAATACACAGTAATGAAAAAGATAAACGCAGATAACCTGAACATAATATGCGAAAATATACGCCTTACAAACGTAAGGGAAGAACATTGGAGTTTTCCAGTCATGGAGCTAAAACTTTGAGTGAGGAATCATCTAAACACTACAAAGAAAAACAACAAGATTCTGGTGAAAGTAATGATAGTAATAAAAATCAAAAGAAGTAAAAACCTTATGAAGATTATTATGGGGAATTTTAAAAAAATAAACCACCTATGTTTAATGGTGAAATCGAGAAAGGAGAAGAGGCCGAAGCTGGTTATCGGGAATGAAGAAATACTTCCAAATCTATAACTACTTCGATTAACTAAAGGAAAAAATGGCAATTGATAACTTAACTTGAAAAACAAATATTTGGTGGCAAGATAATTAAAAGGTAAAAGGTATAAAAGAACGATACATAACATGGAAAACCTTAAGGATCACTTTAAACGAAAATATCTCTCAAAACAATATTATGAAGAAAAGGATAAGGAATTCTACTAGTTAAGGTTAGGTGATTTGACCATGAAGGAACTCTGTAGTAAATTTCTAAGTCTGGGATGGGATATCAGTCGATCCCGATAAAATTAAAGCTATCACGAAATGTCATTTTCCAAAGAATGTAACCGATATAAGATCATTCATGGGGATTACTATCTACTACAAAAAATTCATTGAATGATTTTCTAAGATACAATACCCTATAACTTCATTGCAAAAGAAAGGAAACAAATTTGATTGGAGCAAAAAAGTACTAACAATTTTAATAAATTAAGACACTTGTTAACCACGACCCTATTTTAAAAATTGATGATCCTTTTAAATATTGTGTTGTATGTACAAAGGCATGTAAGGAAGGTTTAGGCAGAGTACTAATTCAAGAAAACTATATCGTAGCCTATGAGTCTAGGAAGTTAAAAAAACACGAGAATAGTTATGCTACCCATGACCTAGAATTAGCTGCTATAATACATGCGCTAAAATGTGGTGACGCTACCTCATCGGAAGAATATTTTTATCAATTTATCATAATATACGTATAAAATACTTATTCGATACACATAATCTTAACACTAGACAAGGTAGGTTTCTATCATTTCTAAGCGAATATGATTTTGAAGTAAAACATATAAAAGGAAAAAAGAATAAGGTTCCAAACACCTTAAGTTGTCATGCAAAATTTCTATATGCAAGCAACAACAATGAATCAGATCCTAATCCGAATGGAATATTTTTATTACTACACAAAGGTATATTATATATACCAAATTCAACAGATATCAAATTAATTATTATGGACGAATTACATAAATGACCTTATTCAGTACATCGTAGATATAAGAAAATTCTTACCATGACAAGGAAAGATTTATTTTGGCCTAATATGAAAAAGGAAGTAGAAGAATATTTAGCACGGTGCATGGAATGTCAACGGGTAAAAGTTGAACACCAACATCTAGCAGGATTACTACAACCATTTCCCATTCCATAATGGAAATGGGAAATTATCATCATGTACTTAATAACTCTCTTGCCTAAGAAGTTTAGACAATATGAATCAATCACGGTCATAGTGGATAAACTAAGTAAGGAAGCTCACTTTATTTCAGTAAAGTCTACTTTTAAGGATGTTAACATTCTTCATATATTTATGAAATAAATTCTTAGGTTTCATGGTGTACCTAAGGTAGTAATTGTGAGAATTGATTCACAATAAGATCTAGGAGCCAAGAATATTCTCACAATTCGATATTACACACAAATTATGCACAAAATAACAGAAAGAGTGAAAATAGTATACACAAATGCAGTCAATAACATATATTATTATTACTGTACAACATGTAAATATGTATGGAACATGTTTATATTACAATTGGGAAAAATCATGAGGCCATGGAGGCCATCTGGATGCATACAAGTGTCAAACCATGATTTGACCCTCAAACCCCCATAGGTGGACCAATCATCTTCCTAATCATCCCAAACGGTCATGAATGCAAGTGTGAACAAGGGTGAGGCATGTTGGGACATAAATGGAGGCATGATATGCGTGGGTGAGCACATGGGTGAGTGGGAGTGGATCTAGGAGGCAATAAATGCTCAAGGAACACTAAAAACTACAACAAACATGCATTAGTGCCTAAGGTCAAACATATTCCCTGAATCTAGGGATGGGGTAGCACACCAAGATAGACTCTCATCAATGAGGGATCGTGGGTTGTCATAATGATCAACCTTGAGCGCCTCAACTGTCATATTGATCAAAGTGGAGTGCCTCAACTATTAGTAAATGATCAATTAGCCTAAGTCTGGACCATGGAAAGCCTTGACCTTCGGTACAAGCTTTAACCCTATAGAGAAGCATCGGGAAATAGAGTAAAGTTAAGAGTATAAGCTATTGATTTACGTCCATATTTTGGCCATTTTTTAATATCTAAAATCTAGTTGAAATTGCATTCAGATTTTGGCCATTTTTTTAATCTAGAATCCAGTTGAAATTTTATTCAAGTTTGGCCATTTTAAGATTTTGTTGAAATTGTTAAATAGTTTTGGGTTGATGGAATTGCATAATTTGAATGATCTGGAAGTAATTGAACTATTTCAAACCATTATTGTAGTAAAAAATTGTAATTCTAATAACTCAAATTGCAATTACAATAATCCAAATCACAATTTCAGCGATTTTCCATCTCCAAATTAACCAAAAAAATGCTATAAAAATTACTATCCTCTAAACTTTAACTCATTTCTAATATTAGGTGTTAAGATTACCCCTTGTTAAGATTAACAAGGTTGGATCTTGGACATAACACATAAAAGCTTAGTGATATTCAACACATTAGTGGTGAATCAAAACCATGCAAAGTAAATTGAGTGACTTCATGTGCTATTTAATTTCACTAGACTCATCCCAAATGATGGGAATCACTTTAGCCCACATTTACGGTGACTCACAGGTCATTATCAACTGGGCTAAAGGTATATCTGCTCTCTCCCCACCAAACCTCCTTCACTGGTGCAGGGAATCCCAACAGCTTCTCAAGAGCTTCAAAGATCTCTCCATCATTCACATCTATCGGGAATACAATGGGATTGCAGACCGTCTTTCAAAACAAGCACTCACTTACTCTCCCGATTCTGGGTGTTTTTTTGAATATTTTGATGACCTTTTGGTCACTTGTGACTCTTTCCAGCTCCTTTGAGCGTGTATTGGGGATATCTCCCCTTCATTTGAGACATGTACTGTTTGATGATTGAGTGTTTCTTTTGGACCACAGCTCTGGTCCCATGTCTCCCGATAGGTTGGAATGATGAGGTACGATCATTAACATGATGAGGCAGACTTCTGATGGGAACACTTTTATTGCACTCCATTCCCCCGGGCTGCATTTTGGACGTGATTCAGTTATGTGTTTTGTTGTATCCTTGCTGATGTATTCCCTCTTTGGGTGGCTGTTACCAAAGCCCTTTGATTCTTAATAAAGAATATCAAGGACTGATTTTTTCTTCTGAAAAAAAAAATTCACTAGACTCTTAAAATGCATCCCTAAACAAAACAAAGCTTAAGCTTAAGCAAATTACCATTCCATTTTCAAGCTTCCAAACAATTTCAAATTACCAAGTAAAATGAAGATGATGAACTTTCTGCGTTTGGTCGTGATGGAAAGCTTAAGCAAATTACCATTCCGTTTTCAAGCTTCCAAACGATTTCAATTGGCCACTTCAAATAACTTTAATAATTGTTAATAACTATAAATAGAAACCGTAGTGCATTATAAAAACGCAAATTAAACACTAATGGTAATGATGAATACAATTGGTAAAACCATTATGTAGTAAAACCTTAAAATCTCATCCTTTTATTTTTTAACACTATAAAATCATGTTTGAAACATATTTGATTTCATTAGTTTATAATTAAGATTATTAAAAAATATATAATTATAGAAATCACTAACTTAAAATGTATAGGTCTTTCTAATAATTATTAAAAAAAATTTAAAAAATTGGAACTTTTGAAATATAAAACTATATATGGTTATTATTTAAAAAAATAGGGTATCCTTATGTGGTGAAATATTATAATAAAAAATACTAAGTTCTAAAATTATTTTAATAATGAAAACTTCAAAAAAATACAATATAAGATTGATAATTCAAGTAGCTTCTACTTACATAATGAAAAATATCTAGTTTGCAAAATCCATGCCAAGGAGGTGGAATTGCAAGACATATCAATAGCAACGGTACCCAATATCAATATATAGGGACATATTCATTTATTTCAAAAATAAATTTAATCACGGACTCTCATAAACTTAAGGAATCTCCTGAACTACCCCAAAATATTAGAACCCCTGACCAATGGGTAACATTTCCCTCTGATCCACCAAAATGGTGTTGTGCATGCGACAATGAGATAATTGTATGGAGAGTATCATAGTTAAATATAGTTGTCTCTCTTCCTGGTTAAACCTATCCTTACCCTGACAAGCTCATGGTCGGCATGGACAACACAATTTTTGAGGTGGAGAAGGAAATTTTACTCTAGTGTCAAGGGTCCCTATAGGACTTGAGGTTGCTCACGAGGATCCGTACATTTACGAGAGGCCATGGTTAAATATATATTTAAAATACATGTCCATGTTGATAAAGATACTCCTTACATTTGTGCTTTCACGGGTCATGTTTTTTTGTTTACTAAGAATTTTACTTTTTTACACGGGGTTTCTCTTTGTTAAAAAAATACTCAGGTTCACCAAAAACAGTAAAGAAGATGAACACATACATAATGTTTATAAACTATATAAGATTTAATATTATGTTAGAAAAAAAATTAAAAATATATATAATAAGAAATAATTATTTGTTAATTTATAATTAAAAATATAATCTAAGTAATAATATTTTACAAATGGGTTTTTGTAGAAATTATATTAAAACATATAATGATAGAAAATGAAAACTACGCCTTTTAAACAAACAAAAAAATTGAAGATGAATTTATCAAACTCCTTTCAAGTTTACCCTTCAATTCAAATAAAAGTACATAAATCAAATATCTCTCCTAAAAACCTACAATTTATAAGTGAACAAGCTAAACATGTTTGGAATTCATCTTTTCAAGCAACTTAAAATAATATGAGTGAAAATAGGTATCTTTTGTCTACAAAAATTATTTTGGTTCACTAACCTATTACATAAGACTATTAAAGTTGTTAAATACATTTCAAAATCGAAAAGAAAAAAAAAAAATTTAAGGGTAAACCATACTAGCTTTTAAAATATATTTTTCACTACTCTTCATTATTCTAACTCAACCATGCCTAATCGGCACCAACATTTCACAATGGAGTCTCCAACATTTAAATAGGTCTTATCACATCATGGGAAAATACCATCTATTACTCAAAACGGTGGACATCAACACTAAATCCATTAATGAACAATTCAAGGTTATCTCAATTACTTTATAAAAAGTCAAAAATATCCAAATATTTAAAGTCTATTAAGTTAATGGAAAGTCATAGAAGATATGACCATGTTATAAGATAATTGCTTTAGACTTAACTTAAAAATCCATTAATGACCAATTCAAGGTTATCTCAATTACTTTATAAAAAGCCAAAAATATCCAAATATTTAAAGTCTATTAAGTTAATGGAAAGTCATAGAAGATATGACCATGTTATAAGATTATTGTTTAGACTTAACTTAAAATACATAAATGTAAAAGTAAGTTTATTTATTTACTTCATAAAATCATGGTGTACGTCATGTTTTAAAAGGAGTAAACTTTCTACCTGACCATTTGCATCGATCGGACGACCTGGCTCACGTGAGCTTTCACATCACACGTTGCTAGTCGTCCGATCGGTGCAAATGGTTGAGTAGAAAGTTTACTCCATTTTAAAATGCGTGTTAATAGGTATATGAAACATGGATGCAATTATGTATGAATTACACATAACGGATGTTGTAGCTCAACACAAGCATGTTGATGGCACTATATTATGAAATATGATGGTTTGCACATAAAAATAAAAATATTTTTTTAAGGATTAAGGCCCTCACTATAATAATAACTATTGGAGGAATGTTTTAACAAAGTAATTAAAAATCATAAGGTTTCACAAACTTAGCATGATGGTGTGTTGGTCATCGGATACTCTATAAAATCTACTATATGAGCTTATTTCATAACATAGAGGAACTATATTAGATTTGTCCAATGTTTTTTCTCTAAATTAAGTTATTGTAAGACACCGAGATTTAATAAATTGTTATTAAATTTTTTTAGAATATTTTATTTAATTATTTTAAAAAAATTTGAGAAGAAGTCAAAATAAAACAAATGTAATGGATTAGTCTTTTATTAATAAAGATAATGGAGGGGACATAAATGAGATAGTTGTTCAAGAGTATTTGATGACCCACAAGAGGAAAAGACAAGTGGTTGAAGATGCTGAGTGAGAAATCAAGCTATAGGAGGCATCTTCCCCAAAATAAGGTCACGACTCTTTGTTGAGTGTTAAAGAGAAGAATGCTCATAAATGACCAAGTCCTAGGAAAAATACTATATAATAGTATGTCCATTAGCAAGAAGGAGGATTGAATTGGATTGGGAATTAAATGTGATAATGCAAGAGATGGTGCATTAAGTGGATCTTTCTCTTGTGGTTCAGCAAATAGGATCGCGGGTTCTAGAGTAAGTGATTTGGTTGCTATAGCAGTTGGTTGGGAGGAAACACTATTCCATTTATGTTTTCTCAGCAGTGGTGTCAGGTTCCTTGTCTTATCTTTCTTAATTGATTAAAACTAGTTACAGTAGGATTTCCATGTTTACTATGAATCGTAACTATTTTCTTTTTATCGGAAATTTATTATGCATCAGAATTAAACATTGATGTATTTATTATATACATGATTCAAGTATTTATCCCTTATGCATATAAATAGATTATGGATTTACTATGCATTTGTTCAAATAATCTTTCCTATTATGTTTCAAATCTAGATACTCTTTCCTGTCATTATAGTCATGCTTGTAAAATCAATATGAGTTACTATTATAAGGTTCCTTATGAATCTTTATTCAGGAATTCATACCTTCATCGAGACTCATACCTCATGTGATGATTAATCAATTACAACAAAATGGATTGAATAATACAGACATGCATTCTTTTGTTTAACTAATAATCAGTAGTACAAAAATCTAGTTGAGATTCGAGAGGCCTCCTTAGAATTACAATCATTTTTAAATACATATCATTTCATAAACATCCTATATATATCAAATAACACAATTTTAAGTAATCCTCTACTTAAACTAATAGTCAAAGATACTATAATATAGTCTCTTAAAAAGGTTAAGAGTCGAGAGGCTTCCACAAAAATATAACATATTAAAATGTATCTCATTTCATAAATCCCCCTTATAGATCAAGAATGTTCAGATCGAGATCTAAAGGAATATCAACAGGTGCCGTATATAAAATTATAAAATCTATATTCATGTAATTAACGTTATCTAAACCAATCAAATAGTGAATCATAAATATCAGGTCACTAATTAACTAGCAGCCCTCGACTGAGTCGAATATATAAACATCAAAGCTAGGAATTCTTTAAGCATCTAGCTCCTCTACCAGCTAAAATCGAGATTCATTTCCTTAAATATTGAACTAATAGTCAACAACCAATTCGAGGTTAATAAACCCTTAAATCAGACTCTCATTCAAATCTAATCATAGGCTATGTTAAAGTAAATTGATACTACAGATCTCCAAATAAAACATTATCTTAGTTGGTGGATCTTCCTAATTCAATACATGTAGTAAGGCCATTGAAGGACGAAAACCATTGAATACACATAAGTCATACAAGTATATTTAACAGCCACGATAACAATCAAAGCTTCAGGTGTAGAAGTTTCAAAAATAGATTTCTTCCTCTATTCCTCAGACAAGAATGCTCCAACCAGAGTGCCAAATTCTAAGGTATTAGTTGTAAAGGCTACTGGAAGAAAATACTTGAACCCAAGATTTAGGTAAGGTGCATAAAAAATTGACTATTTTATCTTCATCGTCAATTTTAACATCTATACTAGTAAATTGGAAAATAAGAGTATTAAAAACATTCAAATGATCTGCTATTTTCGTACCTTCTTTCATTATCATACCGTACAACTATCTCTTCAAGTAAATTTTGTTTGTTAAATATTTTTTCATATACAAACTTTCTAACTTGCTCCATAGGATTGTTGTTGACTTTTCTTCAACAATATTAAACAACACATCATCTGCAAGACATAACCGAATCGTGAGAAGTGATCTGGCATCTAATTCCTCCCATTCATTATCTGTTATAGTTAGGGGTTTCTTACCATCTATGGATTTCTGCAACCCTCGCTATACTAACAGATCCCACATCTTTAATTTCCATAATTCAAAATTATTTTTACCACTAAATTTCTCAATTTCAAACTTTGTACTAGACATTGTAATAATAGAGGTTTGAATTATTTTCAATTATAGATGTGCATGCAGGCTAATTTAAGAATGCTTCTGATTACTTACTTACTCAATAAGAGCAGTGACCACCCATGTAGCATCTCATCGTTCATGGAGAGGAACATCATCTAGTAGCAGCAGTTCCTTTCCTTCTCTACGGTCTAACCCCATAGCCAACAATGGCTTCTCTTCACAATTTAGTTGACTCCCTCATTGTACGGTCCAGACACAGCGATAAATCTTATACTTCACGATCCAGCCTCTTTTACTACACTTCTCTATTGGCTCAATGATTCAACGCAGACGCAGATAGTGCTAACAGACGTCTTCACACTTATTTTCTTCACGCATCTATTGTTAGTTTTTACAATATTATAGCAGTATATGTTATTTGCAAATAAACAAAAGGATATCTAGAAGAAAGAGAAAGAACATAAACAAATAACACAAGAATTTATCCTGGGAAACCCAAATGGGAAAAACCTAGCACACCTTCATATAGAGATAATAAACTTCTGAGAACAAAGAGAAGAAGAGAGAGAGAGAGAGAAAATGTCTCTCACAGATATAACCCCATAAAACACTCCCCTAGACTACTGGAGCACACCTTTTTTGTTTGAGTGAGTAGCTATGAATGTGTGAAATAATGAGGAGGGGTGCGTCCTATTTATATTGATTTTCCTAGTGGAAAATCTGGGGCTGACTTGCCAATTTGATTGGGGCTGACCTACCTCAGGGAAATACAAATTTAATTTATTTTTATTCTTTTCTTTTTTATTCTTTCCCCATGGTTTATAATGAATAATTACAACAATATAATCTCTCGTAGGAGGTACAAGGGATGCAATACAAATAGCTTCTGAAGTTGCACAAGTTCCAACAGTCCCTCTCAACGAGGAAGGTTATCTTTAGCTATGGGCATCATCAGCATCATGAATATCTAGGTCTCTTATGTACATATCATATGTCTCAATCATCTCTATACATACTGAAGGTTGTCAATATTTTCTGTCTGTCGAGAGGATTCATCAAAGTTTTATGTGTATGTCTCTAATTGAGAACCTGGACATGCTTCAAACGAACATCTACTATCAGTTCATCTCAAGTGATGGTGGGAATTTTCTTACACCATATTGAGAACCTAGGATAATAGAGGTCACCTATGTACATGACCATCTACAACTTGTTTACCTCAAGAGATGGTGGCAATATCATATTGAGAATCTAAACATGTAGTGGTCATTAGTCCACATGACCATCTATGTCCTTCCCATCTCAAAATGCCGATGGGATTTCTCCCATACCTAGCTAAGAACCTAGGTGAGAAGAAGCCACCTGTGTACACAACCATCTATAACTTGTTCATCCCAATAGCTGGTGGGATTACTCCAAAGCACCAGATCGAGAATTTCAACGTATAGTGGTCAACTGTGCAAACGACTCTCTGCTACCTACCCATCTCACAATGTCGATGGGATTTCTCCCATACCTAGCTGAGATCTAGAACAAGTAGAGGCACCTGTATGAGATCATCATAGATGTTAGTCTCGACTTTCCCTCTCTACGATGGATTCATTTTCTTCTACTCCAAGTCTTCTGCGAAAGTATTCAAACTTTGTCTTGAGGAGAGGTTTGGTAAGAATATCTACAATCTAGTCACCTATCGGGACATACTGTAACTCGACCGCACCTTTATGCACCATATTATGAATGTAGTGATATCGTATCTCTATATGCTTCGTCTTATTATGGAATACGAGATTCACTGACATTTGTATACAACTTTGATTGTCACAGTGAATTGTATTTGGTCCTAGAATCTGACCAAACAATCTTGTAAGGATTTTTGAAAGCCATACTGATTCTTGAGCTGTTGAACTAGTAGTCATATACTCGACCGCTACGGTGTTGATTGCTACTGAGGTTTGCTTCCAGCTATACCTGGAGATTACTGGAAATCCCAAACTGAAGCAACATCTGGAAGTGTTCTTCCTATCTGTAACATACTCGGCCCAATATGAGTCATAAAATCATTGCAATATTGTATCACATCCTGAAGCATATCTTAGACATTATCCCACGGTTCCATGTAAGTATCTAAGAATATGTTTTGCAGAAACCCAGTGAATCTGCCTCAGATCACTCATAAATTGGATAAGGGTGTTTACATCAAAACATATATCTTGTTTGGTGTTTTTCAAATACATCAGAGATCCAATCAATTGGTGATACATGGTGGGATCAATCATATCATAATTTGAAGTGGAATCCTTCAATTTCTTGAAGTTTGCATCCATCAAGGTTGTCATGGAATTGCAATCCAACATCTCAAATCTCTTCAAAATATCAATGGTTTATTTTCCTTGACTTAAGAAAATGTCCTCCTGCTTCTTCCATACTTCTAATCCCAAGAAGTCATGCATCAATCTAGGGTCCTTCATTTCAAACTCAGAGGCAAGCTTTTTCTTACATCATTCAATTAGTTTCTCATTTCTTGTGAGAAATAAGTCGTCCACGTACAAGACCAAAATCAGTGGATCATTATCCTCAATCTTGTAGTAAAGATTGGGATCTGCATCACTCTTGGTGAATCCCAAGTTTACCAGGTATCCATCTATCCGTCTATACCAAGCACGAGGTGCTTACTTGAGCCAATATAATGTCTTTCTCAGTTTGCATACGTGAGAATATTTCTTATGGACAATAAATCCATATGGTTTTTTGATGTAAACTTCTTCTTCGATAATACCATTGAGGAAGACAGTATTTACATCCATTTGACGCATCTTCCATCCCATAGCTGAAGCAATATCAATGAGGGTTTTGATGGAAGTATATCGAGCCACAGAAGCAAATGTTTTGTCATAGTCAATTCCTTCTTTCTAAGAGAATCCTCTAGCAACAAATCTGGCTTTGTGTTTATCCACACTACCATATGTTCTGTGCTTAATCTTGAAAATCCATTTGGAGATCACTACTGACTTCCCCTCGAGTCTTAATACAAACTCCCAGACGCCATTCTTCATGATGGACTAGAACTCCTCTATGAGGGAATCCTTCCAAACTTGGTGTCTGGAGGCTTCTTCATATGTAGTGGGTTTTTAGTCAATGATGTGACTCATCAAGGCTTCATAACTCAAGAACCTCTGAGGTATTTTGATTTCCCTGTGGATTCCACGTGGAATTTCATGCCCCTCTGCATCTTGCAATGTCTATTGTGCTAATCTATGTCTTTTTTGGCTTGCTACCATATCTGTGGAAGCATCATCTGGCTCAAATGGATCAATGGGACCGATCAGTTCATTCCTTTCTTCTAACTCCCTCTTAATTTTTGGAGGGGGAGATGATCTCATCTCTTCATCACCATCTATCTCCATATCATATCATCTTCCTTTTCGGATAGCCATCTCTTCTTCAAAGGTCACATCCCTGCCGGCTTCGATTTTCCTCGATCCTAGGATGTATATTCTGTAAGCCTTTGGAGACTTGCGGTATCCCATGAATGTTTCGTTCTTTCCTAAAGGTTCTAATTTGGGCACATGAATGTAGACTGGAAATATACGAAGTAAGTATCCATCCTAGTGATGACCAAGTTCATCAAGGATCCTTCAATCGTCTTATTTGAATCAAGAAGGTAGTGTCGTTAGGTTTCTATCATATGTAATAAAACAGGATCCTCATCTTTGAGGGAAAAATCCCTCTGTCTCTCAAAAATCAACTGAGTAAATCTTGTACTCCATAATTTTTGAAGCAGCAGATAGACTGACATTCGTAGAATCCTTCCGCTTTTGATCACCAAATCTCTACATGAGATCATTCTAGGTCTGAGAGTCATAATTCATGCTTCTCGAGGCTTTCTAATTCCTATCCATCTATATATCAATGGGATCACTTTCCTTGTAGATCATAGTATTCCGTACAAGTTAAATCCCATTAGATGGTTAACAATATTTCATAATCAATGTATCAACAAAAATAATGTAGGCAACTTTTAGTCAATGCTTCAACACAACACACATGTGGAAATTATTTGGATGCTTACGGTCTCCATTATAGCATACCAGTAAGATTTTGTACTACTCCAAGTATGTTATAAAGGAATTTTTATCCTAGATGGGTTGTGCAGCATGACAGGCTATTTATTCAACCATGTGTATAGAAAATACTACATAAGCCTACTTGTTAATAAAGGAACCACATGCTCAATTACTTCCTGAATCTAGGAATGTAAATCTATGTAAAACATATTCAAAGGTAACTAGATCTAATCTACCAGAGCATGTAAGATCAAATACTTATATTTTGGTTGTTTTTTTGAAAGTATTCCACAACTAGAGTCCGTTGATCTTCATATGCTTACTAGAATATCATCATAGTTTGGATTTTCATATAATTATTTCAGAAGAAGAACTTTGAACGATCATCATTCCTTTCCTTCTTGCCAGGAGTGTCTTCATCAACATCAGCAGTTGAGGCTTCAAGCTTCCTCTTGCTTGAACTATTACATTGGCTTACATAATGCCCATATGTCTTACACTTGTAGCATTGTATGCATAATAGGTCCTTCTTCTTCTCCTTATGGTCGGGAGAAGGACTTGGTATCCTAGCTTGGTGCTTGTGAAACCTCCTTCCTTTTCCATTTCCTTTCTTGGCATGAGAGATGAAGGATTGATTCTCCTCAACTTGAGAACCATTGAGTCTTTGCCTTGTTGCAATCCTGGTTTCTTCCTGAGTGCAGTCTTCCCACAACTTGTTGAATTTGGGAAACTTGGTTGGACCACTTACAGTTTGTATGAAAGACTCCCAATATGGTGAAAGACCATTCAAGGTGGCCATGACAAGCTCATTTTCTTCAACGTTGTCTCCACTGGACTTTAGTTTGTCTCGCAGTTCAGTGATCCTCATGAAATATAAGGCGATGTTCTTAGACTAAGTCATCTTCATATTTGACATTTTGTCCCTCAATGTGAGAGTCACATTGATGCTACTGTGTTCAAATAGATTCTTCAAGGTTTTGAACATATTTATGGTTGTCATCTTTTCTGATATTTACGGAAGCAAGTGGTATTTGATTGAGTCCACGAGAATCTATCTTGCTTTCGCATCACCCTTCCTCCACTGGGACTTGGCTTCTTCCACTTCTGGTTCTGGAACTTTCTCATTGAAAAATTTCAAGAGATCATGTTCTTCAAGAATGAGAAGAACCCTAGGCTTCAAGGATCTGAAAATGGTAGCCCCGTCAAGACGATCTTCAACCTTAATTCCAATCATCTTGTATGTAGATATGAACCAAAAACTTTAGCAGGAGTTAGGTCAAAAATCAAATTTTGAATTAGAAGAAACTAACCTCATAGATAGATGTGCCTCATCAAAGCGAGGTTGAGCCAAACCAATGGATTGATCAACACGAAACTTGAAACCCTAATTTAGGCGACGACGAAATTAGGTCGAAGTTGAAACTTCTTAGAATTGAGTTCTTCCTTCACCAAAAGATGTGCCCTTCTTACAGCGAAATTCCCAAGGCTCTTTTCTTGCCAGAAAGTTGAGTAAAGGATTTGAAAGATGAAACCCTAGTTCCTACAGAGTTCCCCAATGTTCTGCCAATGGCTTCTTCTAGTACTATTATGATGCCATGTTAGTTTTACAATTTTATAGCTATATATTGTATTTGCAAATAAAAAAATGGATCTCTAGAAGAAATACAAAGAATAGAAACAAATAACACAAGAATTTATCCTGGGAAACCCAGTCGGGAAAAACCCAACAAACCTTTGTATAGAGATTATAAAGTTCTGAGAAGAGAGTGAAGAAGGGAGAGAGACAGAGCCTAGAGAGAGAGAATGTCTCTTAAAGATATAACCCTAGAAAACACTCTCTTAGACTGTTGGAGTGCACCTTTTCTATCTGAGTGAGTAGCTATGAATGTATGAAATAATGAGGAGGGGAGCCTCCTATTTATACTAATTTTCCTAGTTGAAAATAACTGGGGCAAACTTGCCAGTTTGACTAGGGACGACCTACCTTGGGGAAATACAAATTTAATTTACTTTTATTCTTTTCTTTTCTATTCTTTCCCCGAGGTTTACAATGAATAATTACAACATTATAATCTCCCGTAGGAGGTACAAGTCTAGTACAATACAAATAGCTTCTGATGTTGCATAAGTTCCAACATCTACCGGCTCCCTCTCCATGATGGGCATACTCCCTCTCCATGGTGAGCTCTACTCCTCTCCATGATGGGTGCAACTCCTCACCGGCGACTCTCTTCCCCATGGTCCAAAAGCGACTACTCGGTGGATCCCTTTCCTCCTCATCTAACAATGACACGGTTCATCACGATCTAGCATTAGCTGATTTTTTCTCCACATACAGCAATGGGACTCCTTTAACAATGGGATTCTTATTCTTCATGGTTCCTCATGGTATAGCAGCAACAACTTCTCCACACGATCCCTTTCACCATTCTCTCCTCTTCTTCATATGGCCCAACAAGAGATGGCCATGATCCTCCTCACCCAACCGCGGCAGTGGCTCACTCCTCAGTAGTTGCGCTCTCCTATTCAGTTGCAAATGAGCTCTCCTATTCACTCATGGATCTGATACCACTTGTTAAAAAATCAGAGACAAAATATATAGAAAAACACCATTATGAACATCAATTTAATGTGGTAAAACCCCATAAGGGTAAAATCCACATAGGAAAAGTATTGAAACTCATTAATCAAGATCAAGGAAATTACATGACGTACAATTCAGCCTCTCAGCCTACCACCACATTACGTATCCCAACCATGCACTATATAATTCATGAAATAAGTTACATGAGTAAAATTGTTGTCGATTATGCATGTTACAAAAAAATTCCCGTAAACAAATCTAGTTTTGAGATAGTTGTCATTCTTAACAATATGGTCCCTCGGAATGGAAGGCGCTAGCCACAAATCAGACGAAGTTTGAAACAACAAAAGACCATTTAGAAGAGAATGTCATGCCCCCATCCCAATGAGACTACTAGTTAACAATGTTTCACCAACCTTCTAGTTCCCTAGGTAGGGGTGGAGGCATTAAATTTTGCAATAAGGGGGCTAGGAGACCCAAGAATGACTCCCCATGGGTCATTCTTGGGTCATATAAATAATAAAATGGAGAAAATAAAGTGGCATTGCTTCATGGAGACACTTGGAGGATCATGGAGACCTTGGGTGGCTAGATTCCTCCTTACACTTGTCATGACCTTCCCCCAAATTCGAAATTATGAGGAATGGAACATTCTTGGGGAGATGAAGGGGTGTCAAGTAACATGTCATATGCCAAAGGATTTGAATGGGTGAAGAAGAATGACTCCCCATGGAAGAGGAAGAGGCTAGAAAGAAAATATGTTCCACTTGGAGACAGATTCCGTGCACTTTATGACAACAATGATTGAAGATTCTATGACAAAATTGGATCTGATTGCATACCTATGACAATATAACATTCAAGGGCTAAAAATATCCACCAAGAGGGCACATTTGGATGTTGGTGGCAACCATTCAAATTTGGAAGAAGACCGAGGGATGAGGAAGAGGACAAGTGTCATAGGGGTTACTAAACATCTAGGATGAGTTGGAGGAAGCCTATGGGAGCAAATTAGACCTTAGAGGACCTTAAGAGGATTCTAAACAAATTTCATGAGGAAGGAGAATGGATTTTGATCATTTGAGAATTTGCATTTGGAATTTTGGAAAGCAATAGCTTGTCCATTGCACGGTGAGTGCTCACTCTCTCTGCTAGTGATCCAATTTCAAGGGAGTTGGATTCTCATCCAAATTGGTTGTTGGAGAGGCCACCCTGAAATCTCATTTGGAGATTAATGGAGTGTTTTTATTACATATAGGATACTGATACAGTTCGTGATTTATCTCTTTCCCCACCCCATTATTCCCATGTTTCTATATGATGGTGCACTAGTGTGAATGATGCTTGTGCTTTGTTGACTTTAGCTGATGCCTAAGCATGGGTGAAAGATGTTTGGATCTATAATATGTTCCTCGTACTCTTATTAATTCGAATTATCATAAATACATATGCAAAAATGTCCACATTTCCAAGCAATGGTTTTACTAGTTTCCATGTATTGGTTTCCATTTCAAAGGACTTGTATATCTGATTTGTATGCAGGCATTTATCTGATGTTAAATGTTGTTGAGTATGATATTTATATGTTGTTGATGGTATACATTCCTCATGCTCTATTCTGAACCATTTCATGTACATTTTATGAGTTGAAGTTAAGCTATCATTGTCATTTCCCTTAAGCAATATCACCGAAAATATGCATTTGAATGTGGAGCTCTATAACTCTGTTTCCAAAACTTATAACTACATATAATGTTAGTCAAGTAGGTCTAATATCATTCCCCATACTCTATTTTCTGAATTGGGAGGGTCGCATATGAGTTGGAAATCCATTTTTGCTCAAACCCTACGAGGAATTTCACCACAATTTACTAGTAATTTTTCTCTTTTTTCCAATGACCCCAAACCAAGTTGAAGAGGTATAAAACCAATTATAAAGCCTGACTAGAGATTATGTTGAGTGGTATTACGACTCACCATATTAGTCCCTACGAAGTTCGATACCCTTTTGTGCCATTCAGAGCCCCCAAAGTCAAGACTAGTACATCCAACTTTGCCCCCAAGTATTCTAATGGGGGGTGGGGAGCCCCTTACCCCCCCCCCCCCATACATTAGGATTTATAATCCTTCCTTGTCCAAACTGGTCTATTAGATTATATTTTCCTAACTTAGGATTCATTTAGTTATTATTGGGTCCACTTAGCCGAATGGAGCCACATGTACCAGTCACTAGAGTGTGGGGAACATTGATAAAGGATAACTGGAACTAACTGCACCATCATGCATAAGTTTAGGTGCCTCCTAGACCCATCCCTACATTTTAGGAGTCACTGAGAGTGTCTCCACCAACCTCCTTCAGTTCTTGGAAGTTGGTGACTAGTTAAGCTTAGTTATGCTTCAATTTGATTCAGTTAGATGTCCTCCAGTTCAGTTAGCGTCAGTTATGGATGGATACATGTGGGAAGGCGCTAGTTCTCACCTACCACAATTCTTATACTGGTTTGATTGATTGTAACTGATTGAGAGACTGGATTAGACATCTGAAGTTATCCTATTGAACTCCGATAGTGATTTAGACTCTTCTAGTTAGCCATGCAGACAGTCTTGAGTTGGTAGATTCGAATTCATCTATCATGATTCAATTTCTCCTTTATGTAACACTGTTGTATACTGCTGAAATTAATGAAGTTTATACTTGTTGAGGCCTGGAAATTCGTAGGCAACAACAGCAAGGGATTCTCCCCAGTCAGCGTTCCCAACTAGCCCGTGACTGTTTGGTATGGGGAATCCGTCCGATTTGAGGTCTGGCTATCGTAGGTCAAAGTAACAAAAACAAAGGTTTTACCGGTTGCGGCCCGGTCCACCGTGTATTTTTGTATTTTTGACTTAAAGTATGAAATGCAAGTGCCTAATTAACAATGCAGGGTGATGAAGGATGCAAGGAGCAGTCACAATGTGATGCACAGGTTCTTACCTCTCATCTTAGCACTCACAAGCATCTCAATCACATATGCAGCAATAAAATAAACTAACTATCCACCTATCTATTTATCTATCTATCTATCCCCGGGGAGCCAAATTGCAACTTGTTATATGAGTAATGTGTAATGTGCATGCATTATAATGAGAAATTACAGGTAGCTGATATTCCTTCCTACAACACATGAACAATTAAAATATTTAGACAATCAGATAGCCAATTGTTTATGAACAACATGCATTACTCATGGTGGTAATCCCACAGAATAAACTAGAAATCATTCAAACAAGAACATAGGCTCTGAGAGTTAAAACGATCTCACAGTTGATGGACACAAATCTAGAAAAACAAAATAGTTCATCTTTCCACCATCCACAGCATAACATTTGAAAGTCCCACCACTCTTTCTCCAACAGGCAAACAATGATTCTTTATTGCAAAAAAAAAAAAATAGTTCTTCTTACAATATCGCTTTACGTGTCTAACTGGGAAAAAGCCCCTATTCCTTCTAAGCCTTCTACATTTATACAAAAAGGGCAAGACTGTTGGGCTGCCCAAAGTAACCTTTGGGCTTCCCAACTCTTCACCTCCAATGTTTCACTTTTCTCAAATGTTTTTACAAAATCATTACAAATTACAAAAGTGACCAATCTTTTATGAGGAGGGTCCCACTTGGGTGTCCATAAACTTCTTCCATGCCAAAGCTTCAGAGGTGATGCCTTCAAAGGCACAAGGTTCCAGAAACTGAATGTTGATCTCAAAATTCGCATCCTAGTTCTTTATAGCCTCAATTCTAGCTGTGCTCAACCGAATATGGTCCTCCAGAAGCTGCACACTGATGGATGAATGATCTACTTCACTCCTTAAGATCTGATCATCCAGGGCTTTAATATGCTATACTTTTGCTTCCTCCTCCTGATATCTCTTCTGCAACATCTCCACAAATGAGTTATGGTCCGGGAAAACATCAAGCCTCTGTTCGGCCTCTATTTGGCACCAATTGTAGGTAATAAGGAGCCTCTTGAAAAACTCTGCGCATGCTCCTTTCGTCTTTTTAATGGCCTTTTTGAAATCCTCTGCGGTATTTATAGCAAACTCCAGTAAGTCATAATCCCGCTTGAGGGCCTGTTTATCCTTCGATGGCAGCTCTGCTGGAGTTTCTTCATTATTCTCCAGCCTTGCCATTCTTGCAGTCAGGACTTCAAGGACATCCTGAGATCTATCAACAAAGTAAGAGGAGTTTTCTAGGATTTCCTCTAATCGGACATCTACCTGCAGAATTTTGCATCTCTCCTCTTCTATGGCAGTCTGCATCTGCAACATCTTGGCCTTTTGTGCCAGCACATGCTCCTTGAAGGGTTGTAGATTGACCTGCTGCTCTTTTGCTGCCTCTAAAGCCGTTGTTAGAGAAGAGATCTACTCTTGAAGCTTCACTTCTTGTTCTTGAGCTTGCTTCTCACTTGCTTCCAAAGTGGTCTTTTGCATCTCTAAGTCTTCTATTTTTCCCACCAGCTGCTCCTTCTCCGTCCTTAGCTCTTGATACTCCTCCTGCACTCTCTCCAGACTTTCTTGTGTAGTTTCCCTAGCTTGTTTCTCTGCTTGGAGGAGTTGCAGTTCATCCTTTGAAGACCTTATCTCTTTTTTCATGTCTTCATATTTCCTCTTCAGCTTATTGCTTTCCTCTCTCTCTTTTCTCAATGTGTCTTTCAGTTGAGCCGAGGACTTCTTGGATTGCTCTAAGTCTGTCATAATATTGTCCACATTGTCTTTCGAGGCTTGAATCAATGCAGCTCTGGCTCTAATGGTGAATCTTGGATCTCGATCTGTTCCAAACACAACGAGCGTATCCGTTATCATTTTCCCAGGTAGACCTCCAGTTTCAACCTTCCTTTCCGTTCTCTTCACTATCCTCTTCGTCTCCTTGTCATAGAAAACAGTGTTAAAATCATGCATTTCTTCCCCTTTCTTCTGTACAAAGGGGACCAGCTTCAGTGTAGGGACCACAGACTGTCCAGGTGTGCTAGCAGTCGGTACTTCTGGGTCCTGAACCTCAGGGTTCCCCATGTCCTGGGTCTGTCCTCCAGCGGTGTCAGAGGTTGACTGTTCTGTCTCTGTCTGTGTCAGCTTTAGCCTCTCTGTTTCTTGCTTCTATAGCTCCTCATCAAGCTTTCTTTTATTTTCTTCTTCTTCATTCCTTGCATCTTCTTCTGCCTTTTTGGCTGCTTCTTGGGCAGCTCTTCTTTTTTCTTCTTCTTCCCCCCTACAACCACCCTGTCGCTTCTTGTGCCAGCCTTTGGGCTTCCTCATTTCTTCTCTTGGCTTCTTCCTCAGCTTTTGCTTGTTTATCTCCCTTTCCACCTTTGGTGGTGATCTTCTTCTTGAACCTTCTCCTTAAAGCTATTATGTTTAATGCACTTCTGAAGACAGATTCTTCTCTATCCCAATGGTGGGTGTATTCAAAATGTACATTGTTTTCTTTACAATGTTCAGCTACTTTACTGCGGGAGTCACTTCTATGGAAGGGCATCTCACCAAAATGAAACCTTTCCAAATCTTCTACAAACTCATCAGCTTTCTTCACTCTGGTGAACCTGTAACTTCAACTTGAAGGGCAAAGGAGGATAGGCAGCCTTCTTATGCTCAAACAGAAAGCTTCCTATGCCATCCAGGAAGACTTGCCTAACTGCTTCCTTGTGAATGATGTAGTCAGTGGCGTATCTGGGCAGTAGGGAGGGTGCTCTGGAACCTCTGAACATTCTGAAGTATAGGCCATCCTCATTCAGATAACAATTTGCATACTCCTCAATAACCCACAATGCTTCTTCTGACATGCAGTCACACTCCTTCAGGAAAATGAGCGTATACAGTGGCATGACGAACTGTTCACAGATTTCTCAGTAATGACTGTGGTACTTGTGCGCCCACAGTGGCTTGTATGCAGCATAAACAGGCATCCTTTCCCTGTCCCAGATGCACCGTAGTCCAGGGAAAGGCTGATTGCACAATATATAGTCGACAAGTATGGAACTCATGTAGAATTCAGACCTCTTTTGGGATACTCCTCCCAGGGCTGAGGCCAAGCAGGTAGATAAACTGTTTGATACTATGTTGGTCCAGTTGAAAATGGTCCCCTGGGTTGCAACATAAAAAATAATGGGCATCCATTCCAATTTGAAGAACCTGCCATGAGTTCTTCCAAAAATCCGGTTAAGCATTAAAGCTATGAACCTATATGGGGTCCTTAAGCTTGTTGTATCATATTCACCTATTGGCCTGGTCCTGAAATGTTTTCCAGGCAACAGCATTCTTTTAAGAGTTTCAACCAGGTCCATTCTAACGTTGTTCAGCCAATCATCAGATACAAACACTTGTGCTTCTGGCAGGTGGTATGCCAGGGATACATATCCTAGGCTATAGGCAGCATAGCCCTGTTTGTCAACGTTCTCCAGGATCATCGTTGTTACATCTTCCCGGGGTAGAATCCAACCAATTACTTCAAAGCATGGGAATAGCTCTGGTCTTGTAACGATCTTCATCAGCGAAGATCTCTCAATGTTGGCATACATGCTTTCTTCCTCCAAATCCATATCGGGCACTTCCCTGCCAGTGATTAACCTATATATTTCCCCCCATTGGTATTCAGGTTCGACACCAGATATACATTTGGTGTCCTCATATATGTACTTAGTCTTGGTGACAACTTCCACTTTTGGGTCCTCTTCAACCACAGGGGCCTTCTTCTTCTGTCGATTTGACATCTTGAATTCAGAATCTTCCTGTTATACATACAATTATCACCATTAAGGCCTTTCTGCTTAAGCTGCAAACATTGGGACAACAAGGTGCAGTGTCTAACTTCATCTATGTTTAACATGACGGAAATAGTTACATGAATAAAAATGTGCAAGCTAACACTGCTTTCTAATATCAAAAAAACTCTAACAATAAAACTGAGTGGGAAGCAAATCTACATAAAAATGAAGCAAACTCGGGCTATTCATGGGCGCCATGATCATGGTGCTGCGTGGGAATGACAGTGGAAAATATTCAAGCTTTTCAGCGGTGCTTTAACAAAATACTACCCATGCGATTCTAACCAATAAAACTACATGCAGTGACATATCCTCTTCCACCGGCTTGGGGTTCGAAATTGAGCGCGAATGGGGTCGCGCAGAACCGCGTAGATAAAAAATGGCTGGGGTTTGATGAAGCGGGTAGCATGAAAACAAAGGGGGAGAGGGAAACCATTTCAAGTGCCACAGAAAGGCCATGAAAGCCTCCCCCTACAAAAAACATCATCACATAGGGCGGATTGGTGCAGACAGGGTAATGGCTGTCTGCACCAACCCCCATTACTAAGCGCAGGGTCGTATAACAAATGGATATGGAAAAACTACTCAGTGGGTCAAAAATCCCCCCCCCCCTTTTCGCGGACAATAACGCCACAAAATCCCCAATAAATAGGCATGTAACTTAACGGGGCAAGGGAAAACAGCCGCGGGAAAAACCCAACAGTAGAAAAACAGCCAAAAGCTCGAACGGAATGGGATAAGCAACGAGGAGCCTACCTGGAAACGCTGCATAGACGGCGGGAAGAAAAGTGATCAAGCTTCCACAGTTGAGCCACCTGGACACGGGTACCGACAATGGGGTCCTTCGCTAGCTCAAGAGAATGACAGCGCGTGATAATGACAGAGCACGACAGTTGAAAAATAATAGAATAATGAACAAGCCCGACCCCATTCATATATATACAATTGTAAGCGACGGGGAAAAATTAAAAGATCAGATGGTGGAGAGAAATGGGTCGGACATCGAAAACCTAACTCCTTCCACAATGTCGGGCGGCCAAACCATTACTCCATCCGCGGGGATAACCGAGAGACAAACAATAGCGCGTCAGAGCTTTAAAACATCGGAACGGAAACGGAACGAGAGCCGCAACGACGGATATCTAAAGGACAAGTCATTCTGCCATAGGCACATTCTTTATCGGAGGAGAAAAACACTAACTGACCGGAAGGATAATGCTTTTCACAGCCGCAACGACGGAAGAGCAAAGGACATCACGCCTCGCCAATAAGGTCCAAATCGGAAGAGAAAACAGCTAAAGGCTCAGAAAGGTAATGCATTTGGAAGCTGCAACGACGAAAAACCCAAGGCTTAAAGAGCGGCAAGAACAAATGACGCGGGGTTTGAACAATCAAAGCGATGATCGGGAGAGTTCAGAGTTTACCGTCCGCAACGGCGAAGAAAGAAATAACAACATGTTCCGATTCGAAACCAAAAACTCAGTCGATTGAGAGAAACGTATCGGAGAAAACGTCGAAGCCAAGACCTGTCAATCTTCCGCAACGGTGGGAGCACCAACCAAATAAACTTCCGATTCAAACATGCTGAAAACGCATTTAAAAGCAGCGATAAAGTTTGAACAAATAGTGGATTGTTTCAAGCGTTAGAGGAAGAATCAAACAAGTGATAGATCAATCCAAGCATTAGAAAATCATTCTGAAAAAATCATTAGATCAAATCAAAGAAGAAAATCAAACTGATTCAAGCAAAAGGAGGGTCCTGAAATTTTTTAGAATTTTGGGAAAATGTTGCAGCTGCAACAATACTATAATTATACTGAGCAATTCTTGTCTGTTTCCTATGAGATTTGTTTTTTTTAGTGGGTATTATTCATTCCTTTTCACTACAAATAATTAAGAATCTAATAGCACTCACTGCTTGAAGATCAATGGCATATTAATTCTAACATGGTATCAGGTCCTCCTCAGGAAAGCTTCGAGTCTGTCTACTCTCCATTGTACACTAGAAGCAGCTGGGTTTCCACAAAATTCCTGCAAAGAGTGCCTTGCTTTCTCTGAATACATTCAGAGTGGTGGTGCAGGCGTGACAGACCCTTAAAAAGTGTACATGTCAAGAGGGAAGGCTTGATTCTGACATAGTGCGAATTATTTTTGGTTTTACAGTGATATTTTGCAGGTTCAACTTCATATGGATTTGATATTATCAGTTCCTCTTCTTACTCCATTCACAAGATATTCAGA
This sequence comes from Pseudotsuga menziesii, assembly GCA_001517045.1. Taxonomy (NCBI): domain Eukaryota; kingdom Viridiplantae; phylum Streptophyta; class Pinopsida; order Pinales; family Pinaceae; genus Pseudotsuga; species Pseudotsuga menziesii. The sequence continues at coordinate 73,352 of LPNX010716671.1, forward strand.
ATGGAAATTGAAGATGATTGCATCTCTAAAGAAACAAGGTCTCTATGAGGTATCTATTGGACTTGGTAAAGAGTCTTATGAAGATGAGAATGACTAGATAAATGATGGTGATAGAGATTTTGGAAGAATATGGACGGCCTTTTCTCCAAGCATGAGCTACCTTATTGATTCTGCTGAATACCCAAAGGATCTCTGAACAGAATTGGATAGAACCTTTGGAAAGCACAATAAGGATCGTTATAGCAATTTGGAGAGCACACCCAGCACCACAAGAGTTCTTTATTCAAAATTCTTGTCCTCTACTCTATCTGATGAAGTTGTTCAAGATGAAGAAGAAGCAAAATATTCCACACAGTCAATTCAAATTGAAGAAAGTCTCCTTGGAGTGACTCCTTCTCTGCTGCTCCGGAAGTTTATGAGATCTCTGATATCTCATCTTCTCATATGGTTGATCCAAAAGAATACATTCAAATATCTATTATTGAAGAAAAAATCTCCTTTAATTCTATGCAAACTAACATCAAATCCCCAGCAAAACGACCTCCAACACAACTAGATGCAAGCAACTCGTAGCAAGAAGAAACTCAAAAACAATAGGTCCCAACTTCTTATAAATTTCTATAAGTATGTTTAAGTGTTTTGGGTTAATGAATTCCTTTATAAAACTTAGCAAGAAGATTTGCCCTAAGTGCAAATCTTCGAGAGTATAGCTTACTCTATTTTTTATGATATAAATTAACCCTTTGTGTTATAAAAAAAGAGTTACACTTACTCTTCACCCTCATAATATGGATTTTCACCCTAGCCTGAAGCACATTATTTTAATGAGAATAAAGAGATAGGAAAGTGTAACACAATCATTACTAAACCAAAAAATAAGTTAAATTGTATTTCTTGCCTTTTTATTTTCAAACCGAAATATTAAAAAAATGTTATTCTAAGTATAGAATCAAAGTTGTACAAGTTATGTCAATCAAAACTCGAAAGAGAAAGCCAAGGTCTGAAGGCCCAGCCAAAAACACATTTTGTCCCCTTATAAAGCCAAGGTCCGAAGGCCTAGCCAAAAAACTAGAAAGTAATTTACACAATTATTAGGCGCCTGGCCACATATCCAGCAAAGAAGAATCTTTCAACTATAGCCTAATAAGTAGTCATGGAGCTCAAACTGCACAATGGAAATCATCATACTCCATGTATATAAGGACTCCTTCAGGTATCCCGACATCCTCTTTAGAAAGGCTATCTACCAAACCATTGAATCTTTTGTATATGTGCTTGATAGTGAAGCTAGAAAAATAGTCAATCAAACTGAGCATAAAGGCACTCCAGTGTTCTAAGCTCGTGACCTTCAACGCAACAACTCCCAGGACCTAGCCTATGATAACCTTTGAGCCCCCATAAATCTGAATATTGTGGATGTTTGTTTTCAACACAAATCTTAACAAGCCCCATAATGCCAACAACTCTGCCCTAGTATTTTTCCCTACTCCACAACCTAACTTGATTATGAAGAAGATGATTTTCGACCAATTGGAGGATCATACCTCCTCCATAGCCCTTGTCATTTGCAATTCCATCAAAAATACCCAAGGAAAGTCAACCCCAAAGAAAGGGTCAATCAATTTCTTAGTGATTTCCTTAATCCATGGGATGGAGTAGTCTCTACAGTAATGAACCGCCTTTAGTCTAAGAAAGGATGGGTGGAATGTTTTTTCCTCGAAGATGAGCGCATTTCGAGCTTTCCAGATTTCTCATGAGAGAGGCAAGGTTTTCCAAACTAGTTGACTACAACTCCAATCCCATAAGCTTTTGTCCACGTAAGAGGAAAAACAGAAAAATAAACCCAATTCCTTTGAAACACAAACCCACACCAAATTGCAAAAGGAGCATTTAAGAAACATATGATTAACACTTTCCTTTACTGATCTACACAGAGCACAGAGGTTCAGCCCTTGAAATCCACGCTTGAGGAGATTATCCCAAGTGAGGATTCGGTTGTTTAAAAGCGGCCAGGTAAAACATTTAACCTTAATGGGAACCCCCCTTTTCCAAATATTGTGAAACCATTAATCAACTTGTTCATCTACAAAAAAAAGAACAATTGCCTTGTCAGCTTCTTTCACTATGATATGTCCATAACTTTTGTTCTAGGCCCAAACTAGATCATCCTTTGAAGGACCCAATCTAATCCCCAAATGTTGCATCCCAACGGTCTAAGACTATCATTTTTCTACCAAGTCTTCAATTAAGCCCAAACTTGACACAGTTTTCCAGTACATATCTGAAGAACCAAGCCCAATTTTCCTCGCTTGGGCTAGAAAAATTATACCATCTTCTTTTAGCTTCTCAAGCAAGCCAGTTGAAAGTTTGAAAAAATTGTCCCCGCCAACAAAAGGATCTACGCCAAGGATCACCTTGCAACCATTCCCAATGCACAAGTGAGCCACTTCCCCGGCCATTTCAAGGATCTGGGAAAACCAAACCCCAGCCGTTTCAAGGATCTGGAAAAACCAAGCCAACTATTTGAAGCCTGGCTCACTACCTTGTGTTCCTTCCTTACCCAATCCTCAAAAGTTAAATGCTTTAAATATTTTGAGTGGAAAACTTTAGACAACAAATTCTTACCTGTGAAACCTCCAAAGAGATACTTCACAAAACCAGTGCAGATTTTTAATACCCAGACCTACCTCGGTGAGCGAGCAAACAAAATGTCTCTTATCTTGCCAAATGATACTTCCCATCCTTCTGAGTGTCCCTCCCACAAAAAAAATGCATCATTTCTTTCTAATAATAATGGATAGAGAAAGTTTTGTCATAGCCATCCAATAAATCAGAATGCCAAACTAGCACTGATTTAACCATAACCAAACGATCGTCAAGTGTGAGCCACTTGTACCACCATCACTTAATACCCTCGGTCAACCCTTTGAAGTAGCCATTACCAATCACTAGTACAGTAACAGGTTGGCTTGAGCAAGTACCCCAAGTAAAACAGACCATTTTCAATGGGTTTAGCTTGAAAGGAGAAAAGGTCTTGACAAGTAAGCAAGACTACCTCCTTAATATTGTGATGATAGAAACATAATTTTGTCATGATAACCTCCATGCCCTATGCTAAGTAGAAAACCTCAATAATATCATGTAAAGTAGCCCACACCTGCTCATGGCCTCCACTAAGGAAAAGAACATCACCTACAAAGAAAAGATGTGTGAAAAGAACATCATCTACAAAGAAAAGATGTGTGATCTGCTTACCTGCACTAACTTGAATTTAAGAACATCATCTAAAAAGAAAAAATGTGTGATCTGCTTACGTGCACTAACTTGAACTTGTTGGAGTGCTTGGCTTCCAATGCCATTTTTCTGAGCCCCTAGATAACCAGCAAGAACAATAAGGGAGACAAGGGGCACCCTTGTCTAAGCCCACGAGGATTTTTGTAGGACACCCATTGACAAGAACAGCAAATCTAGCCGAATTTCATCCAGATTAGGTATGCTCCAAGTTATATTTCTTGCCTTAAGTGAAATAAAGTATATTCAAACGAATATGAATTTCCTTGGACGTAAGGAATATCGTGCTGTAAACGTCAATGCATACATCTATTAGCCTGCAAAGTGCGCCGGGACGTTTATATTCCCTCATATACTTAACGTGAATGCAGACTTCAAGCCGATTCCAGGGGTGGTCCCGGTTTCTCCGCATAACTAGCATTAACCAAGCAACTGTAATGGAAGTACCTTTGCACGCGCTGAAAGCGTATAAAACTATAATCATCTGGGGATTATTTTTGCTTTTAAGATCTAAGGACAATGTAAATTACGGTCCCTCCAATGATATAAATGTTTTTAACATCAGTGGATTGGATGCCAAAATCTCACGAAATGCAGTGCTGTGTACGAGAATACTTACTTGCACTAAACGGATTCTTCACCTTCACATTTTGCAGACACTGTATAAAGATGAAGGATGCTGTTACTCTTGTGTTGAGTAGAGTTTCCGTTTCCTGGTTGAATGTTGCAGTACCTACGATCTCAGCAATTTGCAACATAAGATATTTCGGGAGAGTTACAGACGATTGGAGAGGTTTCGGTGATAATGGTGACGTTTGGATGTTTAATGTGGGTTGGAATTGGAATGAAGATATCGACTCTCGTTCTTCTTGTAACTGTGGCTCCTCCTCATGGTGCGGAGGCCTGGGGAAATGAAGGACATTATTCTATTTGTAAGATAGCCGAGGTAATTTATTGTTTCTTCTTATGATTGGAAGTTTGTCTTACTGTCTGTAGTTTCATGTGTTTTCATTGGATTTTGTTTTGATTTATTGTTTTGGGGGCTGTTCATAGGCAAAAGTGCAGAGCTTCTTGTAAATATCTGAGTTTTGTTTCCCATTAGTGGTTTTTTCAAAAGCTGGAGTTCCACCATTTTTGTCTTCCTCTAGCTTAGTTTGTAGGATTGACTGTCTAATTTAATTTACAGTCCATACAATTTTGAGATTTCCTTGCGATGGAGAGCCAGGTGCCGGTTAGATGCTGAGTAGAACCTTGTCCTATAAGAGCTCAACTTCTGGAATTTGTCTATAATGAACATAAAATCGTCTTTTATTATTAGTTGCAGAATGGTCAAATCTTTCAGTAGAATCGAACATTTGCTAAGGGCCATTATTTGTACAACTTTTTTCGCAGTTTCTCCTATATTTTGGGAGAGTTGTCCCATTGGGTTACTGGAGTGGTCTTGGATAATCTCCTATACTATCTCTGTCAGAATTGCCTCTTGAGGCTCTACCAAAGTTTGATTTAAAGAATTATTACCTTGGCATTAACCATTTTATTTATCTGTTTGCATTTTGATTATAGCTAAAAATTAACTGGTAATAATCAAGCGTTTGTCCACCTTTTGGATAATATGACCCCCAAGTTCTAGAGATCTTGTTTAGGATATGTAATAAATTAATAATGATTTGTTCTAGGTATGTAGTCATGATTTGCTTGCTTAAAAGATTATTATGTGATTTCTCTCTCGCCGTATATTCCAAGTTACCATTGCTTAAAAGATTATTATGTGATTTTTCTCTCGCCGTATATTCCAAGTTACCATGTCTGGGATGATTGTCCACACTTTGGCTCTTTCTATGTAGGTCAATTGTGAAGATTATTGCTATATCATCTTGGAAGGAATCTTAACTGATTCCTGGGTGAACCCATCCCAAGTTGACAGTGCAAAGGGAATGGATAAATAATTAGTTTAGGGTTTTCGTTTACACATTCCAGTGGTCCTATGAATCCTCTCCTCCTTATGCAGTCACCTGTGATGTCTTTTTCCAATCTAGTTGTCATAGGAATGTTGAAATTTTGGGCCATGTGTTCTAAATTTTGGTACATACTATGTCTTGTTCACCTATACCGATTTGATTGAGAAATTTCTTGATCCTTGCTTGCCCCACTTCAATACATCTAAGCCCTTTCTAACTAATACTTGTCTCTTTTGCATTTCTTCATTTCTTCCCAGAGTGTTTGTGTTTGTTTTGTGTTTATTGGTATTTCCTCATACCATGAATCTACGGATCTGTGTTTGTTTTGTGCTTTTTGGTATTTCCTAATAGCATGAATCTACGGATCTCCATTTACAGGGGTTTCCAAGATTTAAAGTTGCGTGTTCTTGAGATGCACATACCTCGTGCCTATTCGACCACAACGCTCTTAACATGCTTGAAGCTCATTAATTTGTCTACGGATCTCCATTTACAGGGGTTTCCAAGATTTAAAGTTGCATGTTCTTGAGATGCACATACCTCGTACCTATTCGACCACAACGCTCTTAACATGCTTGAAGCTCATTAATTTGTCTTGGGGAGGGGATAACTGATTCCATAGGCTTCCAAAAAGAGGGTTGATCTTCCATCTTGCATTTCCTAGAAGCTGCCTTTGAGGATAGTTTTCATCTCCTTCTTCACACTCTTCCATATGTAAAATACATTAGAAAGTGTACTTATTCTGGTTAGATCATGCCAAAGAGTGTTTGGTGTGCATTTCTCTTTCCATATACAGGCCCAAAATGTGACCTCTCCTTATGTCGCCTCTATATTAGTTTTGCTTAAAAGGCAATGTTAAAAAATTTCATTTTTCTGAGTCCCAAGCTTGCATTATTCTTTAGGGTACAAATACTTTTCTCATGCGGTCATCAAGGCCACTTGTTTACCAACTGGGGCCTCTTCCTGAGCAGTTTTTATGCATTTCTCCTCCTAATGTATTAACTTCTGTGGTGCTGCTCTCACGGAGAATAATGATACTGATTGTGCTTGCAAAACTGTTTTCTGTAGTGTCACTTGACCAACTAAGGCGAGCTGGTTTGTTTATCTTTGATAGAGATTCCTTCAAGTTTAACTCCCTTCGACTATTCACTACCATAGGTACCCCTAGATATTACTTATGGTGAGGATCTTGGAAAAGTAATTTTTTTGTTGATATGCACTTGATTTGTTAATGGTGTATTAAAAATGAATATTTGGTATTCGGCTTCATTTATTTTTGAAGCTTTAAGGAATTAACATTAAAGGTTTTTGAAAAATGTTTTTAATCAGTGACTATATCGGTGAGACTTTCTTTTAAACTTAACAAAAATCACCTTCAAAGCTTCCTTCAACTTGGTGAAGAAAGCTAGATAAGCATCTAACCTTCTCGAGGGCACCTCAATTTTAGTAATTCAAAGTCTGCTTACATCCATTCAAAGTGAAACAACTTTGTCACTGTCATTATCCAGCTTGCTTGAATTCCTCTTTCATATTTTTACTATCAATAATAGGTTACCTATTATTATTTATGTCAGTCTTTTCAGTTTCAAAACCTATGGGGAGTTGGAAGCTTTGGATTCTAGAACTATCTGCTTATCTTCATTGTTCCTTGCTACTCCTATTGCTATATCATATTATTTTAGCAAGCATCTAATCTCATACAAAGATATTCAAAATAAATTTCCTTTCGAGGGTTGAAATACTTTCCACTACCGCATTGATTGATCGTGCTTGCTATGGAAACAAATATAAACCAGATAACCACACAACATGAAAGAGACTTAAATTTTAAACAGGGCAAGGACAACAAACCCTCCACACCAAGTTGCTATAGTAAATCTTTAAATCTAGTTGTTTAGTTGGGAGTCTAGGGATTATTAGCTGTGTCAGAGCTGGGTCAGGATCTTTGTTTGAGTTATATATATTTTGTATGTTTTACAAATTGACATTTTGTTGCTTACAATGACTAGTGTTCTATGGGAAAATGCAGCCACTCCTAAGCGAAAAAGCATCAGAGGCAGTGAAGAAACTGCTCCCTGAGTATGCAGAGGGTGATCTTGCTTCTCTTTGTTCGTGGGCTGATCATATGCGATTCAGATTTCCCTGGTCAAGTCCATTACACTTCATTGACACACTAGACAAGAAGTGTTCTTATGTTTATTCTAGTAAGCTCTTCTATCCAAGATAACTTTTTCATTCCCATAATTAATCATGTTAAATTGGGTTTCTGTTTCTGTTTTTAGTCAAATAGTCTCACAATGGCCATTAATTTGTCCTTTATTTCTCAGTATTTTTTACCATGGGTATAACATGAATTGCTAAAGAGAATTATATCATCCTCAAGATAAATTGAAGGATGTGCGACATATAAGAAATATCTGAGTAACAACCTTATTAGAGATTTCAGAATTGTTCTGGTTTTTTGCAAACAGGGGACTGCCATAATGCCCAAGGAGAAATGGGCATGTGCCTTGAAGGTGCCATACAAAATTACACTTCTCAGCTTGAAACTTATGGCAGAAGAACAACCGGAGAAAAATGTATTTTTTTCTTGTATTACTATCCTCTTACAATTACTTCTCTATCGGTTCCCTGTGTTTTGTATGTCAAACACAAAGAGTTTTCACGGTGAATTATATTTCAATGCGGCCTTAGCCTTATTCTTATTACTTCTCTATCGGTTCCCTGTGTTTTGTATGTCAAACACAAAGTGCTTTCACGGTGAATTATATTTCAATGCGGCCTTATTTAAATAAGAATAGAGGCTAATACCCATTTGTATAACTTGCAGATAATTTAACAGAAGCTTTACTATTTCTCTCTCATTTTATGGGAGATGTCCATCAGGTGATATGCTGCATATTTATACATTTTCGACATGAATAATTTATTGGGAACTTAATCATTAATACTGATCGATGAAAAATAAATTTGCAGCCTTTACATGTGGGATTCACTACAGATGAAGGTGGAAATACAATCATATTACACTGGTATGGGCAGAAGAGCAATTTGCATCATGTAAGCAAATACAATATCTTCTGCCCAGGAATTAGATTAAGTACGATGTTCCTTTTTTCATCGTTTTCCTTAAAGGCACATTGGTTATTTCAATTATATCTTTCTTACGAGGGGAATTAAGCAATAAAGATAACAAGAGTAGGATGAAAATATGTAGACTTCAGAGCGAAAAATGATTCAATAAAACTGCCTTTCCTTTGTCTTATTTGTATGATGCTTCGCACCCATGTGAATAAAACTTTTCTCACCCATGTTTTCTCATATGCTCAGCTTAGGCTTTTCACCATTTAGCTCTTTTCTATGACAACTTTAAACATTAACATTAATGAGTTGACATTGGGGGATGTATCCGGTTTACCCCATATGTGACCTTGACAGAATTTGCAACCTCAAAAGTGTGAAATGTCTTCTTTGCATACCATTTTCCTGTGACTTGAACAAAAACAAGTAACTTTACCCTTGTGCAGCCACCATGTTTCCAACATCTACACTCGTTACCCATGTTTTTTCAAATATTTATCATGCTCATTTGTTAGAAATTGTTGTATGGCTCCGTCAAGTGTCTGGGCAATAAGTTATTGAATTAAAAGGAACCTTAGTCTCAAGAACGAAGGAAGTATATTGTCAACAAAAGAACAATGAAAAAAGGATTAATAAACATCAAACAGGGATGTAGTCCATGCAGTTCAAGTGTTGCTTATGAGCTTCTGGACTGTAGCTGCTAAAGCCAACCACCTCTTCCCAAAATCCACTAAGAAAGCCTAAATAATGGGTTCATTGGGTTCATTTTATTCTTCTTAATTCCCTATTTCTTCTCACATGTTTTTATAGAAACATAATCTCGTTGCCAAAGTGTAAATTATTGCCGAAACACCTTGTCATAATAGTCAACAATCAAACTTTTATGAGACTATATATATAAACTTAGGTGCAATCTTGCATGCTCTATATATTACAGTTGTTGGCAACTGCCAACTTCTATAATCTCATATTTTACAATGTAGGATTTACAATCTCATATTTTATTCTTCTTAATTCCCTATTTCTTCTCACATGTTTTTATAGAAACATAATCTCGTTGCCAAAGTGTAAATTATTGCCGAAACACCTTGTCATAATAGTCAACAATCAAACTTTTATGAGACTATATATATATAAACTTAGGTGCAATCTTGCATGCTCTATATATTACAGTTGTTGGCAACTGCCAACTTCTATAATCTCATATTTTACAATGTAGGATTTACAAGAAAGGGCATACAACATAATTGAGATGTACAGAGAGACAGGAAACTTAGGTTCCCATGAAGTGTCTTCAATCTCATGTGTCTCTTCGTGTGTCTCCTGTTACATACTCAAAGTGCCCAATAAGTTTTACCATTCTTTAGTTATATAGTAAGCTAAAATATATATATATATAGTCTCTCCATCTTCTAGATTCACTTTATTCTGTTTGGCATTTCCCTTGTACTTTCCCTTGGAATCTACCATGTTTTCCTCCCAATTTATCCTAACCTCTATACCATTTAGAGTCTACCATGTTTTCCTTCGAATTTATCCTATCCAATATACAATATATATCCTCACAAGTTCTACTTTGAAGAGGCAATCTGTGCCAAAAGGACCTTTGCTAACTAGAAAGTTATATATATGATGCTGTCTTAACAAACTGATTAGGCTACTCATAACATTACTTGGTCTGTAAATTTTAAGATAAGTGTAAAAAACATATTGTTGGGACTCAATAATTGTTTGACTCCCAACATAGTTGAAAACTAAATTACTTCCATACTTAAATAATACCTTCAAAGTTACTGAAAAATGTAAGATTAGAAATTCGTAATTTTTTTGAGTAATGGTCAACCATTTTATAATGTCAAGACAAGAAGCGATGGCAGGACATTAAGGAACAGTGTCAGAATGTTTCTTCTAGTTATCTATTAATATGTTTGTTTAGGCCTTATTTCAAAATTTAGTTGGCCTCTTAATTGACATTTTGATGTACTTGATCCTTCGTTTTTGTGACTGTGAACAGATATGGGATACGCTGATCATCGAGACAGCCATGAAGGGTTTTTATGATGACGACCTTGAGGTTATGATCACATCAATTCAGAGAAATATTACTGTATGTGCCTCCCTCTCTCATTTGAAAAATGCAGTTGACTTTGCAGATTACTCATTTACTTCTTCATCATAAGGAGCTTTTGGGACCTCATACATTGAGAATTTTTTTCTTGTACAAAGAAAACAGTTATAGTGTATATCTTTATATCGTGAATTTCATCAAGAATAAAATTTATATATTATTACTTCAAAAACAGGATAGCTGGTCGGATGAAGTACCTACATGGGAGAAATGCAACGGGCATGATGGTGCCTGCCCCAGATTGTAAGTCTTAAGATTCCTGAGATCTGCCATCATCTTTGGACTCCAATTTATAAAGTGTGATCTTGTTTTTATAGTCTTCATTAACTATTTAGCCAACATAAGGTTCTTCATGAGCTCGGTGAACCTTTTTTTTATTCCTGTAAATCCTTTTCTTTTTGTAAAAACGAAGCGAACAGTTCTGACCAGCCAAGAGATTAATCATATTAAACATTTGTAAGTTCATTCGTAGTGTATATACATTCGTGCTCATATTTTATGCCTATTATGACAGGCAGCTAGACATTAAGTCATGATTTAGAGCTGCTGTTTTTTTATCACTTATCCCTAGTTTTCTGCAAGAAAGGAAATACCAGGTTTCCTTTTGAGCAAATGAGTTCTAAGAAAAGCTTCAATGAGTTGTGTTCCATTGAATATGGATAAGTCTTCTTTGAAGCTAATAATTATATCTCTTGGAACACTTGTTACTTACGTTAGATTTCTATAATAACATTGAATGCAGAGTTATATATATATTTATATTTATATTTAGATATAGTTATTTTGATTTTAAATATATTCTTTTATTTTTAATAATGAAGATGTTGAGGAAGTTTAATAGTTAAGAAAAATGCATTTTTTATTAAAAGATAAAATGTTAATTCAAATAAAAAGGTATGTATACCTCTGTAGATTTTAACATTTACATTTCTATATAAAAAAATAACTTATCTCACATTAAATTGATTATGATTTTAAAAACAAATAATTGTTATCATTATTATAAATTTTTTATTTTGACTTTTAAAGTTTAAAACTTAATATACGATTTTAAAAACAAATAATTGTTATTATTATTATAAACTTTTGATTTTGACTTTTAAAGTTCAAAACTTAATATATGTAGAACCTATAACATGAATCTGACATGATGGAACCTGTAACATGAATCTAACACGTTAAACGACTTTGATGGAACTTGTAACATGAATCTGACACCTTAAACGACTTTGACATTAAACAGCATGTTATGTTGTCCAGATCACTGGGGTTTGGCTCCAACTCATTCCAACCACAACAATTCTTGTGGATTTCTTTTTATAGAAAAACAGTGAAAAAAACCATGACGATCAATGACAGAGAAATAGAAAATATTGTATGGGAACACATAAATTAGCACAAGAAATACAATAACAGAAGCTATAATCTCCTTTCAGGTAGCTACACCGTCGATGCATGCAGTGACCTGCTAAAACTGTTACACTGGTTGCTACCTACATATATTTAATTAATTTTCTGACCAGATTTTATAAAGTATCAGAGATGTATTTCTCTGAATTGTACAGTGGCTTTAAAGAAGACATAATCATACGCATAATTTGTCAATCAAATTGTTGGTCACCTTTAAGGGGTTTTTTTTGGTAGGGGAGCTAGTTCCATTTCAGACTTAAAGGCCTTAATGGAATAACTATGATTGCGTTCTTTTATGTGATTCAACTTATTTTGATATTTCTTTGACATATTTATAAACAATTTATTTGGAGTTTAAATTGCTGACATCAGGTACGCAGATGAAAGTATCATTCTTGCTTGCAAGTGGGCTTACAAAGATGCTGAAGCAAACAGTGTTTTACAAGGTATGTTCATCAATTCACATCATGTAGTTGTTTGTATTTATTATATATTTGTGCCATGTCAGTGAAGCAAACAGTGTTTTACAAGGTATGCTCATCAATTCACGTCATGTAGTATTTATTATATATTTGTGCCATGTCATTGAAATGAAATGGTGTTTTTGTAGATGACTATTTCCTCTCTCGCTTGCCCATTGTCGAAAAGCAACTTGCAAAAGGAGGTGTAAGGTTGGCTGCAACACTCAACCATGTATTCAATTCAAAAGAGGGCTACAATCGGAAATCAGAACTCTAGAAACAGCAGGGCTGGTTTGCTTGCAACAACAGTCCTGTAATCTATATTTAGATCAGAAACAGTGCTCTTGGCATCTTTGCTGTCATAGCATCTTGATTGCTTTTAACCCATTGAGATTGCAGCTTAATACATAGGAGAGATGTTATGTATCATAAATGCTTATACTAATGTTTTCATATCTATTTTAATTTTTTTTCTTTAATTTATTTTAAGTTACTATGTTCATATTTAAATTCTTACTAAAACAGAGTAGTCATCGTGATCATAATATGACCCCGGTACCCAAATGCATATGATTATAAATGTATATTTTCCAAGAAATAATATGGACACAAGATTGTGGTCTAACTAGGAAGTGGAGAATTCTGTGGACGGAAAAATAGGATCACCTAAATACATAGTGTCATCTTACTTATAGAGTTATATATAAAAAAATATAAGGAAGTAAATTTCAATATTTTTCTATTCAAAATAATAGATTTAAGATTTAATTATATTTGTTTGTTTGTTTTGTAAATGATTATAAATAAAAGAAATAAAATGTGTTTGTTTTTCATTTATTTAATGTTATACATGTTTATAAAAAAATTTCACTAGAAATTTAGAGCACTTCTTTTATCCCTTTAAAAACAAACAAACAAAAATGTTTTATGAATTATATAACCTCATAAATTAGCCTATTATTAAGAATATTAAATATTGTAATTCTTCATCACAAAACCAAATCCGTAAATGAATAAGAGACCTTAAAATGAAATATACTTCTTTTTCTTCATAATAGTCAATGTATTTTCTTTGGTTTTAAAATTGGCAAGCTAATATAAATGATAATAAGATATTAAAAGTAAAATCTTTACAAGTGTGGGTCCTAGGATTGGTAAATTTTGAGATTCCAAGTTCTTGTGAAGAATTTTATCAGAAATAGCTTTTGGGCCCAAAGATTGGAGCTTTATAACAATACTACACCTTGGCTCAAACTATCTTATCCTGAAATTGACTACTTTCAAAGTTCTTTATGGAGTTGTTTGAGAATTTGTATTTTGTTGAGTAAAGGTGAACTAATTAAGCTACATATGCACAATAGAAATAGATTATGCAAAGACATGAGATGCCAATGCATTCAAATTTAAAAATAAATAAAAAATAGAAAAACATTGATAGTCTTGTACATTTATCCTGTATGCTAAGACTTAATCTTGTCATAACTCTAGCCTATTAATGTTTAGGTAAATTTATTAGGAAGGCTCTATGCAAACAAAAGTGAGGAACTAATAGCATGACTACATCAACAAAAAAGCACTAATGCTTAATTCCATCATCCATTCTTGTTTAATTATCAATTTGTTTTCTAATCTAAAAAAGTTTTTGGTGGTTGTATTTACTATTAACAATCTAAGACATTGTGAACGTAGTACATGATGTCAAAATTATTTTCACATATTCCAACCAACTTCATTGTCCTTGCTAGATATCGACTCACTAACTCTCATCTTTGAAAGTTCCTCTCATTGACTCTCGCCTCAAAATTATTTTCACATATTCCAACCAACTTCATTGCCCTTGCTAGATATTGACTCACCAACTCTCATTTTTGAAAGTTCCTCTCATTGACTCTCACCTCTCAAAATGAGATTGTTTGAAATCACTCGAAAGGAGGGCAGAATGCCATTTTCACTTGAGTCATAAACTATGTTGGATCCACAATAGAAAAAGGAAAGCAAATTTTCCCTTAAGCTATGGTGATGGATTTGTTGTTAAAATGTTGCTAGAAGGGGGAATTAAGACAGAAAAAAGACAACAAATTGATTTATAAAGAAGGCAAGGTGTTATAGCATAATGATTTCTCATATTCATGGAGTAAAAATCACACCCTAGCTACAATTACAAAAACCAATACAAGGGAATATATTGTTGCGGGGTTAGAAGTGAGGAAAATTGTTAGAGAAAAGGGGAAGAAAATTGTTGGATTGTGATTGAATGAAATTGGTAAGGAGAGATCATATTCCCTAAGTTATATTGAGAGTCTCTGCAGAAGATGTTAGAGAAAGGGTTGTTTTCTAACTTAAACCAAGAAATGAAATCAGATTTGCGTACGAGACTGCGTTTTTAAGAGATGAAATCAGATTTCTTTGTTTATCCTCCCATTTGAAAATTTGAGAGTAAGTGTTAAGGATAACATTAGGGTTCTTGCTATGAATTATTTGTAGTGATTTTGTACTTGTGTTTCTTTTATTTGAATTTGACTATGCAAATAAAATTGCATTGTTGTAGTCGAATCACATCTCTCCATGAATTCTCAATTTCTTCCAATGTCACTGTGTACTTTGAATGTGCTTTTCCTCTATGTTGGATTTTGTTTGTATTTTTTACCTACGTCACTAGAATGCTTCACCATATTTGTGGATGGCATCCTTAGTAAACTCGTTAATGTAGACTAATATGCCTCACCAAGGGGATGCCAATTGGGAACCTACCAATATCAAACTAGCCAACTTACCAGTTCACAATCGATTGAGCTAACCCATTAAGTTGTGTATGTGTGTGTAAATAATTAAAAGTAAAGAAGGGAAAATGTTGGACTAAAGTCCCTAAAGGTCATTATTTCATGAAGCATAGTCATTGTGGTGATATTCTATCCTTTACACCATGGTTTCTACCCTTATGGTTTGCTTCCTTGGTTTTTCAACCTCTCCATATTTTCATATATCAAGTTTTGTTCTTAATCTAATGGACATAACTCCTTAAGGTCAATTAAATTAAGAATGACATGATTTTTGGAGGAAGGAACAATGTATGTGATAAATTATCCATTCCCAAGGAAGGAACAATGCAATGCAGAATCTTCCAAATAATATTTTGGAATATTGATAATTTAGATAAAGTTACATGGTATCACATTTAGAGGCTAACCAATGGCATAGTTGATCATCAAGCAAACGAATAAGTTTATCTGGACAAGGGGTCCTTATCAAAAATAGGGAACCCCCTAAGAGGTTATGGTTCATGTAGATTTTATGATAATAAACATGGTCCAAGGCTCCATCAAATTTAATCAAATTTATCCAACGCGTCGAAGGAGAACATCCCACATGTCAGCACATGGAATATGAATGGCATGCAAGACGTTTCATCACATTAATTCCATGCAAGGGAGCCTTTACACTCCCTTGTGCCTTAGGCTCCCTCTCACTCTTGTCTGCAAATCATAACATACATCTCTTTATGGGACATTTATGCAGGTCATTTTGCAAAGGTGGAATATATATCCTACATGAAGATATGTTTGTGAATAACAAATTTGGAGCAACTCGGATCCAAGATTTGGTAGATTGTCATTGGTATTGGAGGAGACACCTACATGTTTTCTCAAGTTTGATAGAGGTAAGAGTCTCTGCTTTGCTTGGTTTATTTTTTTGGAAGTTTAGTTTCCTCTACCTTGGGTTATGCATCTCATCTCGGATTGGGGGCATTTGGATGGCTTGGTTTCCTAAAGTGGTTGGAATATATTCTATTTGAGACTTAATAGTTATATTTAGAGGGATCTCTTATGCCTCCCTTTTTTTAGGTTCCCTTAGCATTTGGAAAGTATAAAGAGTTGGTCCTAATTGTTCCTAAAATGGCCAAACCCTCAAATTTTGATCTAAATGGGGAAGAGGGGAATGCATAAATTTAAAGGATACTAAGTACGATTATTGGATAGTTAGAAGAAAAGATGTGGGCTATCAAGTATCTCAGTATACATACGGAGAAGAAAGAGTCCAAGCAGGAGGAAATGGAGGTTCAATTGGAAGAGCATAACATTAAGTATGAGAAATTAGCTAGTGATATTGATATGCACTACAACATTATTATGAGATTTGTTTGTGGTTCACAATCTATTGTTGGTCACCCATTTGTATCCACTTATTCAACTAGGGATATGGTTGTTTAGGAAGAAACAATGCAATATACTTCTTGGCATTAGTTGAGCAGACGCTTCAACAACCATACCATGGCATATACTAAGTTGATATGTTCATGGAGGAAGCCCACAATGGGCATAAATTTGGTTAAACTGTCTTTTACATATGGTATTGACTTATGTTTTGTTACTTAGATATCTGTAAGTCAGTATAGTTTCAAGTTTTATAATGAAGAAAATGTTTTGTTTTATATATGTGCCATGTCGAAGATCTGCGTTTGTTGGCTCAACTTAATAGAGCAATTTTGCTAAAAATTTTCACTTTATTATATCATATAGCTCTGTGAGTTTCCATGGCCCCATTTTAATAGAAAAAATACCTATTTCAATATTTAAAAAAATTAAGATTCCTCCAAAATGTTTTGAACGAAACTCATAATAGACTAAGATGTATATAATCTAAGTCATCCATGACTATAAGAACAAACAATAGCCATCAAAATATGTATGTTTCTCACATTTTCTCATATTCATGTGTACATATTGTTTTTTTGGTCTTGATTTCAAATCGGAGTGACTTTAAGATAAAATTTTAATTGATTTAGAGTGAGGAAGGGGTGTTTGTCCAAGGCACTTATTATAACATAATTTTAATTAGTTAACGATGGAGGAGGAGGTGTTTATCAAAAGGGTGAGGTGTTGATACAAGGGTAGGGTTAGAATCGATATCAATGGCCTTAAAAATGACTATATGGATTTGTTTGAAATGATATCCATGGTTGTGAATGGTGGTAGTGAAGTGGTGTTTTTTTTATGTTCTAGATTGTCCTTATTGTATATTCTAATATTTTGGTTATGAAATTATTTAAGATTGTTATATTTGAGTAGGATGATGACCTGCTTATGCATGGAAATATCTATATGTGGCTCTTATTTTTGCAAATTTGGGAAGAGACAATATCAAATGATTTCTTTGAGACCAAAATGTCAAGGAAAGCCAAGTGGTTTTTTTGGTATTTTTTGTTAATTTTTTGTCATGTCCCAAATTAAATCATTCCCAAATAAGACTATTCGCAAATAATGTATTACCAACCTACTAGTTCCCTGGTTTGAGATGGAGACATAAATTTTGTAATAAGGGGCTATGGGACCCAAATGGAATTTAGTTTACCATATTCACATTTAAATGGGCCACATAAATGATAAACTCTAAGAAAATAAGGTGGCATGGGTTCATGAAGACACTTGGAATCTTGTGGAGCCTTTAGGTAACTAGATTCCCCGCACACTTGGCATGATATGCATCCAAATTCGAACACATGGGTAATGTAACGTTATTGCAGGGTGATGTGGTGTCAAAGAGAATATAATGAGCCAAGGAATTTGAATTGGTAAAGGAGAGTAACTCCCATGGAAGAGGAAGAGACTGGAAGACAATTTGTGCCACTTGGAAGGAAATTCCATGCACTCTATGACAAAAAATGATGAAAGATTCTATGACAAGTATGATAAGTTCATAGTTGATTGCAGACATATGAAAAATATGACATGACAAGGATAAAAATAGCCACCAAGAGGTCTAATTTGGGAGTTAGAGGAAGCCATTCGAATTGGGGAAAGAATTGGAGCATGAAGAGGAAGACAAGTGTTTTGAGAGTTACTAAACCACTAAGATGAGTTGGAGGAAGCCCATAGAGGGAAATTCGACCTTAGGAGGCCTCATGAAGTTAAGAAAAGGATGTCATGAGGAAGGGGGATAGCTCTTTATCATTTTTTAATTGGCCTTTGGCATTTTAGAGAGATTTTTCTTGTCCATTGCATGGTGAGTGTTCACTCTCCCTGCTTATGAACCAATTTCGAGGGAGTTGGATTCCTTTACAAGTTGGTTGTTGGAGAGGCCATCCATAATTCTCATTGGAGCTTAATGAAGGAGTTTTAGTTTTAGGTTGAAGGACCATACAGTTGAATTCTCACCTATTCCCCTATTCTCTTGTTCCTTCTTCTCCATTCCCCCACACTCTCATGTTGAGGGCGCACTTGTTGGAGTGGTGCTTGTGCTTTGCTGAGTATCTTTCGTGCCCAAGATGTGAAATATGATGTATGGCTCTATAATATCATTTCCATATGATATGTAAGTCAAAATATCATAAATAAATGTATGAAAGGCTTGCATTCCCATGCTCTTGAATGATTAGTTTTCATGTATTTGGATTCCATTTCGAAAAGAGTTGCATAACAAATTTGTATGAGGACATTTCTATGATTTTGATGAGGAGGAGGAAGAAATATATGATGCATGGATATTTACTCTTATTTCCAAATGCTTTGTAAGTCAAAATATCAGGAATCCATGTGTGAAAAGCTTTCATTCCCATGAGTTCGAATGATCATCCCTTAATTTCATTTCATATAGACTGAGTCTTCTAGAAGAGATGCAAGGGGATAACTCCATCTTCCCATATAAAGGTTGACTCTCCACATTGGAATTCTGTGAACCCTTTGAATCCTCCTTATCCTTTTCCTCTATTACTAACATTGATCCATGATCCAATATCCCCTTGGATCCACCTATAGGATTCCATTGCAACTTGTTGTTTAGGAAAACACACCATTATAACCTAGGGTCTCTGGGGTTACCAACTTACTAAGATACACTTGTAGACAATTGGATATGTAGTAATTGAAATAGGAATATGAAGAAAACTTTGCAAACATGGCTTATGACGGTTGATCCAAGTCTTTTCTTCTCCTCTTTCAGTTGCTTCCACAGCTTCTAGGGCTTCTCCAATCACCTGCAAAAAACAAGTTCTTTCTGCAAATATCTTATATATATCAACGGTTAATGAAAAACATATTCATAATGAAATTATAAGATAATTCAATAATCAACATATACAAGAGTGCACAATATTGGAAGAATAACTTTCTTTATTGATAAACAGAGAATGGTGACATTACAACCCAACTTCTAAAACAAGTACTCCTTCTGCAAACCAAGTACATTGAGTTCTGCTGCTCCAAGATGTCTGAAGGAATACCACCAGCATAACTTTGCTCTTCTAAAATTTATTGATTAGCCCCATCCCAAGCCCTCTATTTATACATGGGGAAATAGAGAGGTTTTGAAGGTTAGGATGGTTGAGACAGTTGAGATAGTTATGATTAAGGGCTTAATTGATCTAGACTAATCGTGTTTTATATTTTTAACATCGAATTAAGGTACACACGATTATTGATATAGTCAAGTCACGTACTAACACACTCCTTGCTTTAAGAAAACCCGCGTATGCAATGTACACGCAAGTTGCAATGCACATACTCGCGTGTGACACACGGGTTGCTGTGAAAATAGTCGCGTTTGAAACCCTAATATCCAAATGAAAATATATTCGGATGGTCAAGAGACGATGTATGAGCAGTAATGCCCATTTATATTGTTTTGGATACTTCAATCCAGTTTTTCCTTTTGTGTCCCGACATATTGGATGTCAGCAATCGGATGGAGAAGTTCCATTTTACATGATAACATTTGTACACCCTAACCTATATGAATCCAAGAACTTGTACTAAGTCAACACCAGATTCCTTCGACCAAATAAGAACTTGAACATCTTGGAAAGAGATGGCACATATATTGTCCTCCATTGTTGATGCTGAGATCAAATTCATTTTGAGCTCCAGAACATACAACACATCATCCACCTCCAAAGAACCTTCTGACTCCACTTGGAACATGACTATCCCAACTCCCTCTACACCACACTAGACATGGGTATCAAGCTCCACATGCAAATTTGATTCTGCCTATGACCAATTCGTGAGCAATTCATGTGGCCCCATCATGTGACAAGAATCCCCACTCTCCATGAACCAGGTACTACCAGAATATGTTCCAAAAATACAAAATACTAATGAGAAGTCCTTCTCAAACTTATTAGAAAACTCCTTAACTTGAGCTCTGTCTATTTTGTTACCGGCTAAGACTTACCCTCCCCTTTCTTTCATTCTAGACATTGTGAAGCATAGTGTCCACTCTTGTCATGTTGTTGTAATTGTAACTTCGGAATAATCCTAATGTATATTACTATTGTATATTGTTGTACCCTCATCAGAGATGTGTTTCCCTCCTTTCAGGATTTGATCATTGTGTATGGTCATTGAGGTAAACCCTCCATTGTAAGGGGGAAACAGTACCCAAGTTAAATAAAGGAAAATTTATTTGTGAGTATTCCTAGGTAGGTCGTCCCTAAAAGGTTACTTGACCGACCTAGTTAGTTGATTTAGTTTCTCAACGAAAGAATATAAATATGGAAGCACCCTCCTCATTTGTCATGCACTCATTCACTCTCTCATGTGCGCATTAGGAAAGAGGGGATAATGAGGAGGAAGAGAGAGAGATGCAAAATACATATTGTTCTTAGGTTATTCCATCTTGTTATCTTCACTTTGTCATGAAACTATTCTGAGGAATTTTGCAAGTTTTTCTCCTTTGTGGTTTCCCCGATGAAAATCTTTGTGGCTTGTGTATCTTTGATATCTTGTTGTGCTTTCTATTCTTTTAGATAAAGTACCTAAATGAATTAATTTAGAAAAACTAAAATGGTATCATAAACACTCTGAAAGAAGGCACTGTGTAGCTGAAATACTGCTACAATGGCATCTACTGAATATTATGGTTTCATGCTTTAAAACCCTAAAAGACAAAATCTAGTTATCTTGGGACTCTCTCTATAACTTGAGATTGGAGAAGGATCAAGAGCTAAAAATTGGAAAGACAAAATATGAAATCTCTTTGTACCTTGTGTGTGAACTTAAACCACACATTCCTTATACTTTAGGAGATATGATTCCTCCAAATCAAGTTTACAACCTCCTCCAGAATACATTCATAAAAAGGTGACCTAGGTAGAATTGCTATATCTCAGGATAGGAAGTTCCAAATCAAATTTATCAAGATGTTGCAGATAGGGCATAGACTATAGTTTTTGTGGCCTAAGTTTCAGAACCCAAAGATGGAACACTGACATGTGGAAGTCTGTACAAGTTCGTTATGTTGAATACTCCTCAAACAAGTCACCTTGGGAAAATTATCATAAGTCCCAATGGGTGAATCCAATAATGATCTAACCTATGGGGTTGGAAAGAATACAAAACACGCTACCTCAGGACGAATTTGTAGATTTTGAGGAACATAAACTTTGGAGATACAACAGAAACAAGATCAAGAAATTCTGCAGAAGAAATTGAAGAAACTAGGACTTCATGTTCTGGGCACTTCCCTCCATCGATTAGTTGAAAAAGGAAGACCATCAAACTCGTCATAGGAGGGCACATATATTTATGGAATAAGTTTCTCATTATGTGGAATTTCATTTTTTTACTACAGGACACTAGGAGAAGAAACTAGGGCATCAATGTTTTGAAGGATTCCCACCATAGTTTTCAGAAAATGAGTACATTGGACAACTCACCTTGAAGAGGTGCATCTTCCTACCCAATCAGAAGTTTGAAATTCCAAGTTTGGAAAATTAGGGTTTCTCTCGCAAACCCTAGATCAACCAACTTCGAAACCAAGTCGGACACCTCAAATCGATAAGATCTAAATCTTTGTTATTTCCATTTGAGGTTCTCAATTCAAAATGGTTCATCACACCCATCTTGATGATAAGCTTGGGGGAGCTGACAACTTATGAGAATGGAAGTATAGGATCTCTCTGATCCTTGTAGAAAATGAATTGGATCAATATATTAGTAAGGAAGTTCTATATTCTGAGGAAGACGAGGTCAATGCTACTCATAAGAAGAACTTGGTTAAGGCCAAGAGAATCGATGCAGATTCTATTAAGGATCATCTCATCCCACATGTGTCATCCTTGAAGACACCAAAGGAAGTGTCTGATGCTTTGACGAAGTTGTTCGAAGGAAAGAACATCAATCGTAAGATGACATTGAGGAACCAGTTGAAGTATGTGAAGATACAAAACTCAAACACCATACATTCCTACTTCACAATAGTTGCTTAAATCAAGGAACAACTTGAAGCAGTTGAAGAGAATGTGGAAGAATGAGATATTGTTATGACCACCTTAAATTGCCACCCAATATCATGGGATTCATTCATTTAAGGAATATGTGCAAGAAGGAATTTGATATCCTTCAGCAGACTATGGGAAGAATGCACACAAGAAGAAGCTTGGCTCATAACAAGAGAGGAGAAGATGGGAGCAACTGAAGATCAAGTTCTCATAATTCACACTAGAAGAAATCATATAAAGAAGGAGGACCATCATCATAACATAAGACAAAATGAATTCAAAAGAGATCCTTCCAATAGTAGATGCTACACTTGTGATGAGAAGGGACACTACTCTAGATAGTGTCCCAGAAACAAAGGCTCCTTCAACAAGAATTCAAAGAAGAAAAGGAAATTTCCTCAAGTGATGAAGAATATGAATTCTATTGGTGAAGATGAAGCTCATACTCTTATCCATATCAGTGTTTATATAAGAAGGAATGCAGTTGTGAATGAAGAAGTAGAACACACTGTCAAAGGCTCCAGTTATTCTTGCAAGGACATAAGGATCAAGAGGGATTCCACCCACCAAACAAACAAAGATAATTGTTCAATTGCCACTTCTTGTATATTTGCTTGCTTAAATGATATTATCTAGTTGTGCACATGTTTATATTTAGTTGATGTGTTATGCATGTCTAAGTGTTTGCACTTATACTATTGACTTACATGTGACGGGTAAGTAGCCTATGGTGTTGTACAACATTCCATTGCTCCTTATCTACAATGAAACATCTTTGATGACATAGTTGGGAGAGATGGAAGGCATCTAGAAAGTTACCATATGTATACTTGACATGGATGAATGTTGTAGCATTGGATAAGATGGTTGCATGACTATGTGACATATATCTTAATGCATTAGATTAATATGTTTTGGAAATAATGAAATGTTTCTAATCATGCAACTGAACTATTTGTAGAAAATATCATTCTAAATGAACAAGTGACGACAGTTCAGAAGAGGAACTTGAAGCTCCCCAGGTCATAGACATCATGGGGAAAGAAAGAACGAACAAGTGAAGACAGTTCATAAGAGGAACCTGAAGCTCCCCATGTCATAGACACCATGGGGGAATAAAGAGCTTCTATAGAATATAAAGAATCGTGATATTACCTAAAGAGAACGGTAGATCCACCTCAAAAGATGAAGACCATATTGGGCATGAGAAATCATCCAAGATGAATAATAGTATGATGAGACTTCCAAATAAAGTAAGAGGCCTCGAACACACTTCATTTATGTGGCACTATTGAGTGACATCATTTATGCATATCCTTAGATCTATGAATAAGTATCCAAGAAGAAATGGAAGGAGACTATGATCAAATACTACCATTTGATCAAGAAGAATGATGTCTAGGATGAGGTTCTAAGACCTAAAGGTAATTCTGTAGTGCCTTCCATGTGATCTACAAGATCAGGCATTCAGCAGATGGAAGCATCAAGGGATAGAAAATAAGGTTCATGGTTTCTCTCAAAATGAGGGAGTAGACTATGGCATTACATACTCCTTTGACCAGACACACTTCCCCAGTAAAGTAGAAGTGTATATCGAGCAAAGAACCACATGTGCATAGAAGGCTTTATACGAGCTTAGAAAAAACCCATGGGATAACACATACAGTTACATGAGGAGCTTGAAGATCACCTAGAGTGATGAAGATCTTAACCTTTTCTACAAGGTTGAAGATGGAAGCCTATAGAGGAAAACAAGCTCATAGATGGGTGCAAGAGGAAATTTTTAACAAAGTTCAGGATAGAGGATCTTGGTATCCAGTGACATTAGATGGATACATAGAATATCAGTAGCATAGGAAGATACCTATCACTCTAGTACAAAATGTTTCGATACATAGAGTACAAAATGCAGAGGGAGGATGATGCTCTGCTTCAGAGGGAATGAACGTAGAATATCTCTGAGTTCGACATGGTAAAGCAAGATGGAAAAATTCTTGATGGAATTATGCTTTACCAGGATTAAAGCGGGTTCCAACCTTTACTTTAGGGTTGAAAGCGGAATACTGGTATATGTCGATGACCTAATAAGAGAGGACAAACTCATTGTAGATTCAAAAAGGAAGTTTTCCACTGAGTTCGAGATGAAAAACCTAGGGACGATGCACTACAAGTTTTAGGCATGGAGGTGTGGCAGAGTGCAGATGGGATTTTCCTTGGTCAAGGAAAGTATGCAGTATGTTGGAATGCAAGGTGACATCCACACTTATGGCATCGAACTTAAAGCTATTGTATGATGCTTCATCAGAGTCATTTTATGCCACAATGTATCGTCATATTATTAGTTCATTGATGTTCCTGACAGATACAAGAATGGACATATTTTTTTCTATGAACACCTTTGACCAGACACACTTCCCCAATAAAGTAGAAGTGTATATCGAGCAAAGAAACACATGTGCATAGAAGGCTTTATACGATCTTAGAAAACACCCATGGGATAACACATACAGTTACATGAGGAGCTTGAAGATCACCTAGAGTGATGAAGATCTTAACCTTTTCTACAAGGTTGAAGATGGAAGCCTATAGAGGACAACAAGCTCATAGTCTATAGATGGGTGCAAGAGGAACTTTTCAACAAAGTTCAAGATAGAGGATCTTGGTATCCAGTGACAATAGATGGATACATAGAATATCAGTAGCATAGGAAGCTACCTATCACTCTAGTACAAAATGTTTCGATACATAGAGTACAAAATGCAGAGGGAGGATGATGCTATGCTTCAGAGGGAATGAATGCAGAATATCTCTGAGTTCGACATGGTAAAGCAAGATGGAAAACTTGTTGATGGAATTATGCTTTACTAGGAGTAAAGCGGGTTCCAACCTTTACTTTAGGGTTGAAAGCAGAATACTGGTATATGTCGATGACCTAATAAGAGAGGACAAACTCATTGTAGATTCAAAAAGGAAGTTTTCCACTGAGTCGAGATGAAAGACCTAGGGATGATGCACTACAAGTTTTAGGCATGGAGGTGTGGCAAAGTGCAGATGGGATTTTCCTTGGTCAAGGAAAGTATGCAGTATGTTGGAATGCAAGATGACATCCACACTTATGGCATCGAACTTAAACCTATTGTATGATGCTTCATCAGAGTCGTTTTATGCCACAATGTATCGTCATATTATTAGTTCATTGATGTTCCTGACAGATACAAGAATGGACATATTTTTTGCTATGAACACAATGAGCTAGTTCCTGATGGATCCAAGACATGTTCACCTAGTTGTTGTAATCATGTATTGAGGTACCTGAAGGGTAGTTGAGTATGGGATTAAGTATGACATGAATCAAAAGATTAATATGCACAGTTATGTTGATTCAGATTGGGTAGGAAATGCCATTGAGAGGAAGCGCACTTTGCGATGCTACTTCAGTTCGATATCCGATATGATCTCCTAGTTTAGTGAGAATCATTCCTACATGGCACTGAGTACAACCAAAGTAGAATATGTTGCTGCTTGCTTGGCTAGTTGTGAGGTAGTATGGTTTTGAAAGCTACTATATGATTTGTTTTGAATTTCATTTTTTGTATAATGCAGAGAGAAGCAGCGAAGCTCTAGTACGTGGAAACAAACAAGCAGATAGTTGATGTATTGACCAAGCCTCTATCCAGAGTGAAGTTCAATTACTTCAGAGAAATACTTGGTGTGATCTAAAACAAGACCCCTCGAAAGAGGCAGTGACGAGTTCTACAATAGTCAGAGATACAGGTCATCTTGGTGAGTAATCAGTCCTATAGGTTTTCCTCAGATGTAATCGGTCCTGGAGAAGCTTCCAGGTTATCCTTGGATGTAATCAATCCTGATGTGTTCATATGCTAGAATATGGCAAGAGACAAAAAGACACAGATGCATGAGATCTCAGATGGGAAATGAGATAGGTTGTTCGAGAGAAAAAGATCTTGGTGTAGTATGTAGGTTTATTAGACATAAACAGTCCTATAGGTTGTCCTTGGATGTAATCAGTCTTGGAAAATCTCATAGGTTATCCTTGGCCATAATTCATCCTAGTACAGGTTATCCGAAGTGTGAAAAGGGTCCTGGCATGGTACGCAAGTTGTTCGGATGTAATAAGTCATGTGAGTTTTCTAGAGTGTAAAAGGAGTCCTAGCATGGTACACAAGTTGCTCGGACATAATAAGTCTCAGAAGTTTGTTCGAATGGAAAATATCCTGGGCACAGGTTGTTCCAGTGTAATAAGTCCTTGAGGTTGACCTGGAATGTAAAATTCGTGGCGTGGTACACTGGTTGTTTGGTCGTAATTAGTCATTGTATGTGTGTATTCCCATGTTGGAGATGATGAGGCCACAAAGCACTTGCTGTGCACCTGGGAAGTTATCGTATGTTGGTAGAACACAGGTTGACTGTAGAGAGACATAATGCACTTGGTGTGCTCCTAGGAGATTCTCGCATAGTGGAAGTTGCACGTTGTCTTGATGACATGAAATATCCTCGCATACTCCTATGTTGATAGAGCGTAGGTGGTCTACATATGGGTTGTGCTCTGTGTGTTTTTGTTTTGTTTTGTGCAAGATAAAGAGGTGATTTGGATACAACGAGATGATGGTACGAGAAGCAGGGTATTACAGTCGAAATGTAAAGAATTGTCATGGGTTGTACCTACATGATGACTTGCTCATGGATATGATGAAGACATGGATGAGGACTAGGCATACACTAGCATGAAAAGGGTTGGCTCTATAGAAAATTCCTATGATAGATAGATGCAACAAATTGGACAAGATGAGGACAATGGCAGTAGTGATGATGATGACTTAGTGACGATGACTAGATGTGTTGATGATTGTGGCAAGAGAATACATTCCTAGTTAAGAGGGAGTGTTGTTGTAATTGTAACTTCGGAAGATATTCTGATGTATATTACTATTGTATATTGTTGTACTACCATCATAGATGTGTTTCCCTTCTTTTGGGATGTCATCCTTGTGTATGGTCATTGAGGTAAACCCTCCGTTGTAAGTTGGGGAAATAGTCCCCAAGTTAAATAAAGGAAAATGTATATGTGAGTATTCCTAGGTAGGTTGACCCCAAGAGGTTACCTAGCCGACCTAGTTAGTTGAGTTAGTTACTCAATGAAAGAATATAAATAGGGATGCGCCCTCCTCATTTTTCACACACTCATTCACTCTCTCGTGTGCGCATTAGGAGAGAGAGGACAATGAGGAGGAAGAGAGAGAGCTACATAAGACATATTGTTCTTGGGTTAGTCCATCTTGTTATATTTTCTTTGTGACAAAACTATTCTAAGGAAGTTCGCGGGTTTTTCTCCTTTATGGTTTCCTCAATGAAAATCTCTTTTTCTTGTGTATCTTGTGTATCTCTGATATCTTTATGTGCTTGTTATTCTTTCAGATAAAGATCCTAAGTGAATTAACTTAGAAAATCTAACATGTTACACACAAAGAATTTCGCTTTTCCCATATCCTTATTTTTCTTCCACGCCTATGGTGTTGACTTTCCATATGTATTTCCCTTGCTCTTTACCTTACTAGCAATAAATAAATTATCTTCATCACCAACCTCTTGTTCTATCAAATACTCCTCTTGAGCCTCCTCCTAGATTAAATTATCCCATAGCCTATCAAATTTTGGAAGTGTCTCATGTACCATAATGCTCTTGATGAATTGGTCCCATGGCATAGAAATACCATTTAGTACCATCCTCACCAACTCCTCATCTATAATGACTTTCCCAATAGTTTCCAATTGATCATGCACATGAGTGATCTTGGTGAGATAATTAGTCACAATATTTGATCTGGTCATCTTGGTGCTGATGAGCTTCTCGTTCAACACCGTCTTCCTATTTGTATTGCTGCTTTGAAAAGGATTCGTTAAAACTACAAATATCTCCCTGGATTACTCATTCTTGGATGTGTGAATAATCAAATGATCCTTCACCGCATATAAGATTATCCTCTGGCTTTCACGTCCTTGAAGCTATGGACAACCATGTTCTTTGGATCCATCGTTGGAGTCACCGTTGTGTTAGAAAACTTCCACAACCCATTCTCCATGAGAAATAATGTAACCTTTGCATTCTAAGGCATGAAGTTCAATGCACCCTTAATCCTGTCCTTAAACGTCAAACTAGTTGCAGTTGTCTCCAAATCATAAATTTAACAAAGAATAGAAAACTGTTAACATGATTCCTGGATTTGTTGTTTGTTTCTTGAAATTCTTACGTTCGGTTTGATTGTTTCCTAGGTTCTGTCTTGGGCTTTCCTGAGCTTTCTACTTACTGTCTAGTTACTTTTTTGGGCTTCCCGAGATTTCTGGGCTGCTTGGTGGATCTAGTAGGCCTGCTCATGGCTACTAAGCCTCTTAAGGCTTGTTCTAGCAACGATTCCTTATACCAATGGTTGGCTCGTGCTTGAATTCTATAGAAGATCTATTTTATGTTAGCATTTATGGCTAATGGATTGCTAATGCACAACCTTCTCTGCCCCCCAATGCCTCCTTTCCACTCAGCTCCCTCGACTCTACCACCACATCGTACTCCTTGCCATTCATGTTGTTGTTGGTTGGTGGTTGTTGTTTACAACATAACCCACGATTCCTCCCATCGCTCACTGCCACTTCCGTTGCTCTTGTCGGCAGTTGCTCCTGCAACGGCTGCTACGACAACCCTGCTTCATTCTCGGATGACCCTACCAACCTCTCGTTGTCATAAATATCTCTTCCTACAACCCTATATCCCAATGGATATGGTTGTTGCAGCCCTACAGATATTCCACAGTCGCTTCCTATACCTCTTTCATCTCCCTCTTTGTCGCTTCACACTCTACTACCCGACTACTCCTACTTCATCCCCCAATGTCTCTCCCCTCCACGTGACTCTGTTGGATGTTAGCTGTTGTTCCTACGCCTAGATTTGCACCCACTACAAATAGCCCATGCGGTCGAACCTAAACCAGCACTTGGTCATACGAATGTATGATAGTTGTACAATCTGTATTGTTGTATGATAACCCCTTTTCTTTATCCCCTAGACCTAATTTTGCAAAAAATATGATATATGTACTTGGATTCCTCCTCATAGCCTTACCTTGATACTATGTTAATTGTTCTTAACGCAATACCTACTAAATTATTTCCTAGAAAACGCTTTCTTACTAAGCGGATTTACTAAATAAAGAACATGAGTGAGTTTAAATGATCAATTAAAGTACTAGAAGCACAACAAGAAAACCATACACATTTGCACGTGTAATTTTTTTGGTAAATACCCCTAAAAAAAACCCTTAAGGGAAAACTAGTACTGAGATGATCTTATTAAAATAAAATATGGGATGGATTATGGATCATTTGAGGAATAATACAAAAAATAACAATATAGCCTAGTCTATCACACCTAGTTGTTACTCCTTTGCTTCCCCTTTGTCCTTTCACTGAAACATGTCCCTACACACTTGGATGAAAGTCCTTCTCCAACCAATATAATGAGATCTCACTATCTCACTCTATGTGTGTATCCTCTTCTCACTTAGGTTGCCTTTTATAATATTGAGATGAACCAAAACCTTATCTCCAACGATTGATATTAGATCTCATTTACCTAAGATCAATGGATAAGATTCTCTTAATTATCTTATGTCACTAGCGCCTAAAACTTAGGCACTTTACTTCATTAATCTCTCAATTAATCTAAAAATGTGTTCACTTTAATAATCACTTAATTAAACTAAATATCCTAAGTCTAAAAGGTATTAATAAGGACTTCCAATGTTAGACACAAAACCATGTGGAAGTACATGTATGATGCTACACACATCAACATAATTAACATGCCTAGATTGTGTGTTGACAAAGTTAAAGATTAAATCAAGAACATCCTCTCCAAGTATCCAATTAACTAAAGTGTAAATAACAAATCCAGCGATAAATGTGTTTTCAAAGGAAAATAACTTAACACCTTAAGTAAAATGCTCTTGTAAAACTTTTCATTTTGAGAATAGTGGTGAACCCAGTGGAATAACTTATGTCTTCGTTGAGAGTGAAAAATGTAGACTAAATAAATATATTAAACTATGTAGTCATGACATGATATGTACATCTAGTAAATTGTGGATTCCTTGGTTTATTGTTCGTAAGGACATGAAATAAAAGCTAAGAAATATGCCTCTCTTCTTTATCTTAAGGAAATTTAGAATGCTAAAAAAATGTTTGGAATCCTTAGTATATTAAATGTTGAGTGTGATCGATCAATATTTAGAGTTTTTTTATGTGAAATATCTCCCAAGTCTCATTTAGGGGGGATAATTGTGTTCCTTATGTGTTATGTATTTTTTGAAAATTATATCTTCTAGAGCACCAAAAGAATCTTGGATTCGTCTAATCATGTAGCAAGATTCCCATCTAAGCATTTCTAAAATCTTATAGTAGAAGAATTCATAACTGCAATCAATTTTTCTACAATGGTTGATTGAAAATTGGGAAAACCCCTTAGGAACATTGTTCCAACATATACAGAATTTACATCATGGTACCACCACTAGATTTTAGTACATAGTTGTACCCTTTTATATTCACCATGTTGTCGACATCTACACTTGTTATCCATGTTTTTCAAATAATTATTCTACAATTTTATTGCAGATTAGTATGCATGCAATCATTTATATCTTAGTCAAGTTTTGGAGATAAGTTATTAAATTATAAAATCATTATGCTCTCAACAAGAAGCAAAGATAGGAACACATACCATGTAAAATGAAGAAACCATAGTTAATGATGGCAGAAAGAATAATAAACATCAAACATAGATTTGTTCAAATCTATGCAGTTCTACACATTTTAGAAACTCATAGGCTAAACCTACTAAATCCAACTGCTACTACCCAAAATCCATTAAGATGCCTAAAATAATGGAGCTTCATGTTTTAAAATCATGTTGCACGTTTCTTCATAATCTACAATCAATATCATGGAATGATATATGTAAACCTAAATACAATATAGGATGCTCTATGTACTCCATTTACTAGTAACAATGAACTTCTACAATCTCATGTCTTGCAACCTATTAACCACTAGACAACTAAGTACACTTCTATAGAATCTGCAAAGCCTTGAGATGCACATGGAGATAATGAACTCAGGTGTCTATGAAATGACTTCAACCTAATGCATTTTATTGGTTATAATAATATATTGAGATATTAGTTATATATTTTTCTCCCATTTCTAATGCCACTTTATTCTTGGTACCATTTTCCTTGTATTTGGTTAGTGTCTCTAATGTTTTTCTTCTATTTATCTATTCCTTATACCTAAGATACATATGTTTGTAATACATGTCCATTGTGCATAAGGAAGGTTATTCTTGTAATTTATCGTACTCATTATGCCTAAGATGCATAGGTTTGCAATCCAAGGTCATCATATATAATATAAGAAATCCAATTTGTATTATGTATTATTGTTCTTGATATTAAAAAAATTCTTTCAAAATAAACATTACTTGATCAAAAAAGTTTAAAATAAACTTGTTAACAAAAAATGGTTAGGATTCATCGATTGTCTTATTTCCAAGGTAGTTAAAAACTAAAATAATTGTATACTCAAGCAATGCTTAGAAAATCATTCAAAAATGTAATAAGAACTATTATACCACCATTTGTATGCAGTGTTATACCCTTATTTTTGTAAAGCAAAGCAGGGATAATATCAATTTTTGTATGAGTAGGGAAGTGTATCAGAGAAGTGATTCCTATGAGATCTCTGAGATTTGTGTATCAGTTGCCATATGTATATTTCCTTATGATGGATCCTTGTAATTTCAAAGTTTATATCAGAAACATGCCTAGAGAACATGCTTATGGATTGTATGATTTCCATTAACTGATGTATTGGGTGTCTGTAAATTGTACTTCATACTTGTAATCTTTAATGTGCATGGTGAGTAGGATTAATGCATAGCATAATATATAGAAGTATTTTTTTTTTATGTTCATACTTTTTTGTCATAACCTCTGGATTATTGCATGGATTATACCCTCCCTCTTGGTTCAATCTTTTGGCCTTACCATCCTCCATCCATGTCACCCCTGCTTGTTTACAATCCCACTGATCTAGATCTAACTAAGTGACTCAATATTTCCCCCCTTTGTGACCTTTTTATTAGAATGGACTCCATGTTATTCCCTGGTGTCTCGGCTCTTATTTGTGCAACATAATTTTTTGAAGTCTTATGCTTCTCGTTAGTTACCCTTGATGTTTTTCTTTAAACCTATGAGAGTTGGTTTTCGAATTCCTTATGCTTCTCGTCAATTATCCCTCATGTTTGTCTATGAGCTAGGATTTCCACCTTCCGACCCCAAGTGATTCTTTTCAGTTACCCCTGATGTCCAGCCTTGAGCTAAGGTTAGTTAGTTTCCAAAGATGTGCTCCCTACACCTAAAACAAGTTTCCCCTCTATTTGAAATTGGTTGGGTGTTGAAGGGGCATGTACTCCTTGAATTAAGAGGTTACTACCTATTTATTGTAAATAAACATCATTGTGGCAACTTTTTTGGGCCTATGGATGGTCGTTGGAAATGGATCTAATTTCATGTCATCATTGGTACCCAGAAGGCATCCTAGGTCAGTACCTTTCAACCATTAACCAACTAAAGGATGAGGAAAGAAAAAGAAAAAGATGTAAAAGAGAAATATCCAAGAGCAAAAGAAAAGTGAAAAGAAAATTAAAGAAACGTGTATAAGATAAATAAAGGGGGTCTTTATAAGTTCAAAGGGGTACCATCCCATACAAAATCATCCATTTGTGACACACTTGCTCCCTAGTGTTTTCCAAGCTAATGAATGTCACATAGTCCCCTACTTCTCCCATTTCTCTTGATTTACTCAAGTATTCCATGAACAATATTTCACTTGACTAGCCTTTTGATATTGATTACTCACTTCACCCAAGAGAAGGTTGATCTATGCAATGTTCTTGATGGTAAACTAGATGGTGGCATGGATATAAAACCATTACTTTATAAAACAATTACTTCATGTTATATGTTGTGTTATGCATTTTTCGTATTATGAGACTATGTAAGGATTTACTTGTATTACTTGTGTAAAGTATGATTCATATCTCTAGTTCTCTTTCAATACTAATCATTTCAATGGTTATTTCATCATCTTATAGGCTTTGGTTGAGTCCTTTCATCATTGGACTTCATTAGAAAAGTTTGACCAAAGTTTATTTTTTCACTTGGTCAAACTAGAGTTTGACTTGGTCAACAGGACCAACCATCAGTATCATAGTTTAATGTTTCATATTTCATCATGATACATCCATTGGAGTCCAATTGCACCCCTCAAAGTATTATTTTTAGCTAATTTTGATGAATGGTATGGAACTTTTCTAAGTTAAGTATTAAAAAGCCTAAGTTGAAGATTAATCCTTTGGAGCAATAACCTATGAAAGATTACATATTGGTTTTGGGCATGAATTTGATAGGTAAATCATGTCAAAGTATTAAGGAATCGATGTAAGGCACAATTGATATGAATTGAGAATAATTAACCTATAATGGAATTACTGGAAATTATTAATAGACATTCCTAAGGTTTGATTTAAAAAAATTCTAAGTTAAGTGGTAATTTAATCAACTAGAGAAAGAAAAACCTTATGGAAAAAGAAGCATATTGGATCCTAGTAAATTCATTTTTCGAACAATACCTAAATATCATTGTTATCATATGGCATGGTATGTGGTCACAGCAAGTTATCATCATCAAATGGGGCACATTCTCCTCCAAGGGGGTACATTAGGAAAATTAACTTGAAGTGTTTGTTAGTAACACTTCCTATGTGTTGAAAAGGCATGTCAAGGGGACTCCCTAGTCACCCCATAATAGATATTAAGCTATCACATTGTAACTTAATTTTTGTAAATTTCATCTTAGAGGCAATTCACCCCCCTCATTTTGCAATCATTTCCAACTATGTAAAAATGTGAAAAATGTGGTATTTGTCTCAGCGTTAAATATTTTTTTATGTTTTAATATCAACCCTTCATTCTTATGGGATAGGGATTATGCTCCTCTCTTGTTGTATAAAATAGAGTGATTTTCTCAATATACAGGGTTCTTGGACAGTTTGCTACAAGAAATAGAAACCAAAAAAATGTGAGCTTCAAATCTCTTATATCTTTGGGTGCATTTGATGAATTTTATTCCTTGCCATCCTCTTTGAATGAATAGATGTTAAATTTGTTGGTTTGAGGAACTAACTTATAGTGCTTGCATACATGGATAAGAAATAAGTTCACCCAATTCATCTTTTGTCTTATGGAAAAGGAGGTTTTGCTATAAGAAATCAAATTTTGCACCTTGCGTTCAATTTCTTTTCCTTTCTCTTTCTTGGTCTGCTTGATTTCTTTAGCTTGCAAACATGATTTTGGTTTGATAACTATACTATTATCTTGAGATCCACACTTAATGATTCATTTTTTTGTTTGTATATTGGAGAACCCAGAGCTACAAGTGCACCTTGTTGGTTCTTTCACTCTTCCAGGATAGGATCCACTCACATCATTGCTAGGAGGGGTGAAGCGACTTCATCAAACATCCAAGATACAAGTAATTACGTATATATTAGTTATAGTTCAGTGTTCATCCATTACTCAAATCACTTTTCTCTTGCTTTCAACCTTTTTGTTCCATATGTTGAGTTTTAGTGGCATGAGTTATAAATGATTGTTTTGTAAGCTTTCCTAGGTTGTTTCTCATTTAAAACCCATAGCTATTCACTCCATTTCATCCCTAGGATTAGGCATTGATCCCTTTAGTTCCATATTTATTTGTGCATGGCTACTTTAGATTAGTATATTTCTTCTATGTGTGTTGTTATGTGCATTTTTATCTATGATTTAAATAAACCAGCAAGACTTTTTGTGTTAGGAATGCCCTTAAATTTCAACTAGCTACAAGATCTAAGCCTTACATCTTGATTAATACCCCAAGTATTATTCATTTATAGTGTTGTAATGTTTACTCCTAACACCTAATTTCTTAGGCACCATAGTTTAATTAATCCCAATACTCTATAATCAAGTTGTCCCATTTCTTTATGTTAATTAATCATTAGGGAATCCATCACTAATATGGGTCTAGTCATCTTAGGTTCCTTTGTTTTTATAAAGAAATGGGTGCATGTCATCATTTATATTTTTGGGTTGCTTGTTCTCAAATTTTAGAGAGAATTTTGTTGTATTTGTTTAACTCAATCTCTCCCTTATCATTTTCTCCAGGGTGTCCATTTTCCTAATTTGCAACTTTTCAAGGCATCTCCTCCCCTTCAAATTAGTCTTGCTAGTACTGTGAGAAAGTTGGTTATGTTAGCAAGTATTTAGGAATGGTCAATTAGGGACACCTCTTCTGGATAGTCTAGGTATGTTTTAGTGCACCTGAGAAAACTAAAGAGAGGGGGCCCTGCCGGTGTGACACTTTAGGCAGTATGTCGAGGTTCCATTGGTCTGTCAATTGTTTAATCCTTGCAAACACAAGATTGTCAAATCATGTGACAACAAGAACAATGCATTTTTTTCAATATTACCTCAGAGTTGTTAATATTTTAATGGTAATACAAGATCTAAAAACATTTAGCTTCATAACATCGTAACCATATGCAAAAGGATCACGGAAAGAAAGACGAGGACAACCACACAAAAGAGCACAACAATTTATCCTGGGAAACCCTCATGGGGGAGAAAACCTAACAAAACTTCCTTAATATATAATTCAACCTAGTATAGTGTAATACCAAGAACAATACTATAATATTCCTCTCCCCAAAATATTGTTGCTCCCTCTCTCTCTTGTGCAGCTACTTGAGTGAGAAGCGTGTTCAAATGAGGAGGGTGCCTCATCTATTTATACTGATCAGTTGAGAGGCCTAACAACACAACAGGGTTGAATTCTTCTCACTTCCGGGATCGAATTTCCTTGGGAAACTAAAAATTACATTTTAATAATACTTTTATGGGTACTAGTGACCCGAGTTACAATGGAGGTTTGTTATACCTCAAAATGGCACTTCTCTATCGGAGTAATGACACCAAATGTGTTGTCACACAAAAGGACAGTATGGATAGAAGTAGCCCTAAATTTATAAGAGGATTATATCCTTGATACATACCATTAACTCTAGTATCATCTATCTTTGCATATGAACTCACTTGGAATACGTGACTTTCCTTATAACAACTTGTGTACCATATGTGAGTTGCCTTAAAGAAACCCACGTATCGATCCTAAAAGTGGAATACATGAGTTTCCTCAAGGAAACTCACGTATCATTCGCGAGTTTCTCCATTACAACCTGCGTATTTCATTAATATTTTCCAAAAATAAAAATATAACTAATCAAAGAGAAGTTGGGGTCGGTTTAGTAACCTCTCCAACATCCCTACCCACCTTAGCCTTGAGATCCTTCCTCCTAAACAACTATAAAAAGAGGGGAAAGGCATGAGGAAAGGGGACCAACTTTGGAGGAAAGGTTATGCTGGAGAAATTCCATTGAGGAGAGGAGAAAGAGGACTCAGAACTAGGTCCTACAGAGGATTCTAATCAAGCAGAGGATTTGTAATGTTTCTAGAAGCTCTATCAATAAAGAATGCCATTCCCTTCCATCAATGTGTAATGCATGCTTCAATTGTTTTTTAGTATTGATCTAGATTGTTATTTGATTTAAATTGCAATATTTAATCATGTTCATTGATCATATATTATAACAACTGAAGGTTCTTTGAGAAAAATTTCTTTCTTTGTTGCAGGTGTTGGATATTGGAAGTAGACTAGTATTGGAGAGAAGAGCCAAGCTAGGACCAACCATCAGAACAAGCGGCACATCCCTCATCTCTTCTTCTTTAATAAATTCTTGTAATTTGTTTGGTCTATATGCAAACCCACAGTATGTTGGTGGCCTCAAACCCCAACCATAGGATAGATTTCCCTCACAGCAGAACTGGCAACTCTGCTGGGGAGTGTGTTGGTTTGGGGTCTCTTTGATTGATTTTTCTTTCCAGTTTTGTCCATTCCTGGTCCTGTTTGTGACTTGCTTTCATAAATATTCAATCAGTCCAAAGTGATTAATCAAAGTTTAGGTCCATTCTTTCCTCTTTTTGAATATTTTTTGAAGAATTTGTGGGTATTCTTTACTTGCAGTAGTGTATGCTTAGAAAATATGTAGGTTTTCCACAACACAGTCATGTATGGTACACATATTTCCTTATGAATAGTTGGGTATTTCTTGTAGATGGTTATGTGAAAGTCGGGGTTTTGTTTTAAAAGTAGGTTTTTGCATTTTTGGATTCTTCTGAGACCTTTTACTGATTTTGTTTGGGACTATCACTTGGTTAAGTCTCTGTTTGTTTGTGTTGTAAACCTCTTTTTTTAGTGAGTTAGGTTGGATTCTTGTTTAATACCTTTTTGGTCTCTCTTCTTGGAATACTTGGTAGGAGTGTAGGTGATTTATGAGTTTTTAATCTCTATTTATGCTGGTGTTCACTTACAGTTTGATTGCTTGGGTAATCAACCTAAACTTTCTTCTTCCAAGCCTTCGAACAACTTGGCTTTTTTTAACTTGTGTAGTTCATTCCAAGTAGGGTTTTATGAATCTTTTCATGGTCTTCAAAGTTTGTATTTATGAGTTCTAAAATTTGAGTCTTGCTTATGCATTTGTTCATATTGCTCACTTATATTTTTACATATTGCACGTTCTTTCATTTTCATGAAAAGAAAAATAATGAAACAAAGCAATTAGGTGCATACTAGCTTTAAGTAGACACATTCTGCATTTGTTTTCAAGTTTTTAAAAAGAAAAGAAAATTTTTATTTCCAAAGTTTAGTAAACAAATTTCATTATTTTTGGAAAAGGAATGAGAACTTAAATGAAAATGTTAATTTCAAACACTTTCCATCAAAATATATTTTCTTTCCAGTCAAGGGAAAAACATCATAAGTTGCACGGTCATCACCCTTAGTAAAAAAAAGCCTTAAAAAGGACATTAATGTTTAAAATTGATTAGTAAAAATTTTATTTTTAGGGACAACACCAACTAGCTTAGGCTAGGGTTTTGGGTTAAGACTACCTAAAACTATTTAAACCATTTGAATTCAGACATAGTGGCTTTTTGCTTAGTAAATCTACTTTTACAGGAAGGTAAACTGAAAATCTCCTCTAACACTAGAGTCAAGCACGAGGTCATGTGAAGGTTGGGTTTCATAGATACCCCTCCAATACTCAGTGGAACATACACCATGATTGTTTTGCGTTCGAGGGTTCATTCAGTACCACCCTTGGCCCCATGTGGTGCCATTGTTGTTTGGATTTTGGGATTTCTTACCCTACCATTGCACATCAGTCAAACCAATGATTGTTCCATCGAAACTTTCTTCTATATCAGGTAGCCTTAGTATATTGATCTAGGGTTCCCACCAAGGTGATGGTGGAAAGATATTTCCATTGTACCTAGGGATTACTTGGGAGGAAATATCATGCAATAATTTTGGAGGATGGTTGGTGATTCAACTGCTCACACCCAGAAAACTTGTATCAGGACCCTGGGTAACTTCTCTTTGACTCTTCATTAGTCTCTTCTGGGCCCTCATCATCCCAGACATTCCTTTGGAATGTATATCTTCACGTGCCTGGTTTTGATACTTAGGAAAAAAATTTAGTGGAGTTCATTTTGGTTTTCTTGTGGTATAGTTCGACCTTTAGGTGTGTGTAAATAAAGTCTCTAGCTATGGAGTATCAACATCCTCGTAGATCATGAAGATTGAAAATCCTTCCTCCACTTACAATTGTGGAGCCTCCACCGCCACCTAGAAGGCAAAGAATTAACACAAGTGGTTCATTCGAATCGACTGGTATTAGTGAAAGTCTAGTGGAACCTGAACTAAGGTATATTCAACTTGATCATCCATCGGTAGAGATCGAATACTTGTAGGCCGAAGAGTTTGCAAGGAATTATTACTCACCTCTTACTAATTTGGTAGATCTTGTACTTATGCAAGTTAGGCCTTTCAGAAAACTTGGTCTTGGTGTCCCATTAATATTTTCCATGTCGAATATAGAAGAAGGATTTGGGATATCTACACCCTCACCTCAGCCATGTCAGCCATTGGAGTACATCCTCTACATGTGAGTGTATCATTATCAAACATACCCATTGCACCGGTAGTATCACTGAAATTCACTTCACCTATCCATGTGTCTTTGTTATAGCTGATTTTACCACTCTAAGTGAATCACACTTGTATGGCCTTCCCCTATCCCTCTGCAGACTCCTTAGACCCCTTGGACGATTTTTTTTCCTTTGATGTTTCCTTGACCATCCCTAAAAACATGTGAAAATTAACACACGTGACTTTTAAACCCCTAATCGCGTATATACACGGGTTTGACCCCTAAAACTGTGTACATCGGGATGTGTGGATAATCCAAATCCTTTTGGAGTTTTCCTTGACATGGATCCGACTCACTTGACTCCAGGCCTTCCATATGCCTTAAGATCGCTCAGATTCAACCTTTCAT
This sequence comes from Pseudotsuga menziesii, assembly GCA_001517045.1. Classification (NCBI taxonomy): domain Eukaryota; kingdom Viridiplantae; phylum Streptophyta; class Pinopsida; order Pinales; family Pinaceae; genus Pseudotsuga; species Pseudotsuga menziesii. The sequence continues at coordinate 113,514 of LPNX010716671.1, forward strand.
TACCCCTTTGAAAAGCTATATAAGGAACTCTTTGGTACATTGAAGGCATATGAGAGAATTGAGAGCAAAGAAATTATAGTCCATTGTTGCCGGAACTTGTGCTTGAGTCTACATCCCTTTGTCCCTTGGAGCATTTTTGTGTTCTTCCCAAGCTTGCCTTTTGCTTGTGAGCTTGCTATCGAGAGATGGAGGATTGAGGTGGTGGAGGCCCAAGTGGGGGATTCAGTTTCTCCGATTCGTAGACGTGCCAACAGAGGTTGTATCCATTGTAATCTCTGATTTTATATTAATAGAAATATCTTTTCCTGTCCAATAATGTATGTTTGAATGAATATTTTATCCATGGATGATTTCAAATGCTTATACATTGTTGATTATATATGCTAGAATAGATCTAACACCAATATATATAGTATGCTTGTCTTGTTGACTTGTTGTTGAGGAAGTGATTTATCAATTCAAGCTGAAGTTGGAAATCTCAACAGGGATCTACTTCAACCGTCCGGAATAAGGTACGAGGTCTGATCCTTTAGTGTTATATATTTAATTTTTATTGGATATTGGAAAGGATTGATTTCTGGAGTCAAGCTGTCTGTTGTGGTACCCCAAGCCATAGGATTTTCTCTCCGTAACAGAATTGGCGACTCTACTGGGAAGTTCCTAGTAGTTGTCCTTTGGGGGTTTTCTATCGGCATTCAATGACTTTGAATTGCTCTTTTTCTCTTGTTTCTGTGTCGGGTCTGGGGGCATGTTTTCCTGGTAGTATCTTATTGGTGTGAAGTTTGTCTCAGCTTGTCTGTTTGCCTTTATTTTTATGCACCTTTCTTCCTGTACGCGATTTTTTAACTCACAGTCGTGTATATATGTGGGTTTCACTGCTATTTCCATGTACACATGCGGGTTTACTGCAATCAGTCACGTATGCCCTTAGTTTTTCCTTCTAGAGGAATATGGATGGTTGTTGGGTGAAGTTTGATGATTGCTGAGTCTCCTTTGATACTGCTAGAGTTTGTATACACCTCTTTTTCTGACCAGAGACGTTTTTTTAGGGTAGATTTTTTTTGAAGAATGTTCTTGTCATTGCATTTTTTATTTTTTGTTTTGGGATTAGTGCATTAGATTTATTTTACCTTAGTACTTTGCTTGAGTGCTGCTTGAGTGCTGCTTGAGTGTGCTTGCAGAGTCTGGGGGTTGTAGAGCCATTTTTTTGCTTTTATATCTCATTTTTGTTTCAAAAAATCCAAAAATATTTGCTTATCATCATGCATTGCATCTTGCATTTTGCATAGTACTTGCACTAGATTTGCTTTGAAGTATTAGTCAGGATTTCGTTTAGGAAAGCTTGCATTTATCATTTGAAGAAAATTGTGCATTTCACATAGTAGCATACCCTATTTTTCATGGACACAATGCATTTGCATTGATTGTTAGGTGTGCATTTTGCTTCATGTTGTGTCATAACACCATTAGTTGCAAGACCATATACCTCTTTTGAGTAATAAAGCCAATTAAAATCAACGCTTAATTAAAATGAACTACACTATTTTATTTGATAGGGTTCACCAACAAGATTAGGTTTTAGGGTCTTGGAATAGTTCATTGTGAGTAAATTCTCCAAGACCACTAAACAACAACATGTATGTGTTTGTCCAGGTGAGTGTGTGAAATTTCTTGGTATAACTAGTGTTTCTCAGGATCCTCCTCTCAAAAGGGAGTTAAGCACGAGGCAGTGTGAGCGGTTATTGATTGGGATGACCCCTAGTCAAAACTGAGTAGCATCGGAGATATTTCCAGGATTGTATTCGTATCTGGGGGCTCTTTCGAGAGTTTTGGGCTTTGCTACCCTGTCCATACGGTCAATCCTGCCTGCGACTGTCCGCATGAGCATTGATTATACTGAGGTGACCTTAGTGGCCTTACCTAGGATATCGAGGGGGTACTTTGCAGGGGTTATTCTGCGGGTGTCCCGGCCAGGTTGGGGTCGGACAGCACAATCGCTTTACGTGTTGAAGCTGAGGGCCACAATAATTGGTTACGTACCTCTGCTTGTTGTGTATGGGAGTCTCAAGCCTCTCCTAGGCGAGACATACCTGCTTCATTCGGGAGCTCACTCATCCTACCTTTGACTGCTTGTGTTTGGATTTAGATTTTCTTGGTGATTGCTCTGTGTACATTAGCTTGTCTAGGTTTTGTGTAGATAGAGAGTCTTTTATATTTTTTGAGTCATTGTGTATTCAAGTGCGGATCCTCGCCATTGTATTTGTTTAGTAGGACTTCCGCCTTCTACATCTCCTCCTCCATTGGGAGAGAGAAATAGACAGTCCATGCGGACTACTTCGCACATTGATTCACACACCATGGGAGACCATATAGAAGGTATTCCTGAACTACCTTCTCCCATTCATGTGGAAGATGGGGAATTTACTCCTAACTATGATCCTTCACCTGATTTAACTGATTTAGGTCCTATGATTTCTGAGATAGGAACTTTTCATGATAGACCTACTTACTCTAGGGTTGATTCCCCATTGACGCATCGCCGGTATGGAATGTCAGAGGATTGTGAGACTCATTTTGAACCCGCAAGCACTAGTTATGGTAGTTATGGTATGTCTGGTTTTTCCACACATGATTTGGCATTCCATGTCGAATCTGAGTTTGAGCCTAACACTATGCCTAGGGGCACTCTCATTCCTTACCATGCAGAGAGGTTTGGGAGCACAAGTCACATTGCACCTTCCATCTCGGCGGTGGAAGCTACATCACATATTCCTCCTAGGTCTAGGGTTAGTGATCCTATTAGGATACCAGATCCGAGACTAGGGACTATAGGGAATAGCACGTACATAATTACACAGGTCCCTTCATCCTATGTCCCTAGTTCTTCGAATGTTCACCCTCCACCTCATTCACGTGGTCCTTCGAGCTGAAACGTTTCTACGAGTCATGTCCGTACTGGGGTTACTAGACCAGTTGTGCCTCAGGTTCAGGCACCGCCGGTTGTTTCAGGCGGTCATGTTCATACTTCTAGAGGTCATATTCCTACTTCTGGAACGTATATTCCTACTTCCGGAGCATATATTCCTACTTACGGAGTGTCTCATGGAACATCTCATGCGATGACTTATGGACCCTATTATGGGACGCAGTATGGACAAGGTTCTTCACCTTATGGGTGTGGGTATCAACAACCCGCTTACTCTCCAAATTACGGCTTTGTAGCTCTGAATAGTCAAGGTACACCACACTATGGTGCTTCCATGCCACCCTATACGAGTCAAACGAGAGGAGGGCACTATGGCCAAGGCCATGGTGGTTATGGTAATCATACCTATGTGAATCAAAACTATCAGGGAGTGGTCCATCGACCTAATCATCCTAGACTCCCTTTCCTCGCAACACTGAATCTTCCTGACTTGTTGAGATTGACGAACGATCCTGTAGCTCATGACCTGGCTTGGCCAGCTGTTCCTACTAAGCTTCCCTCGGACATACCCAAATTCGAGGGCAAACCGGGAGAGGATCTGAGCGAACATGTTATGACCTTTCACCTATGGTGCTCTTTGAATTCCTTACACCAGGACTCAATCCATTTAAGGTTGTTTCAACGCACCCTTACAGGGCCTGCCGTGAAATGGTATATAGAGCTACCTAGGGTGGCATTCGCTTTGTTCGATGACCTAGCGATGACTTTTCTTAACCGCTTCCAGCTACCAGTGCGTTATGACGTTGGTACTGAACTCTTGTCAACATTTCGGTAGGATAAAGTGAGACATATCTCAGATCATATCCAAGAGTGGCGTAGACGGAAGAGGTTGATTAAAGCCTTTATACCGCCGAAATTCCTCCTCGAATGGTTCCTTAAGTCGTTATTGCTGTATATAGCAAAGGATGTCTCTACATCCGGAGTGAAAAATGAGGAACAAGCCATTTTTAGGGCACGGGAACTAGATTTGATTTATGCTCAATCCGGTTTGTTATATGAGATTATTCCCAATGCTCCGCATTCTAGTTTCGACCCCAAAGTTAAACCTGGACCACATGCCGATGGCATTGTTGGTTGTGCGAGTGCTAAACCTGTGGATTCAGTTGCAAAACAAGTCAGTCAATTGTCAATCAACCAATCTACTCCGAGACAAGCCATGGCTTCGTCTCAACTCGCCCAAACCGCGAACGTGCTTTCAGTGCAATCGTCGGACCAGAAGGATAACCAGCAGCCCAGACGGAATAAAAAGAAGGGTAAGAATAATCGTAAGGGTGGGAATAGGAATGAAAATGCTAATAATAATGACAAGAACACCCGTAATGCTGGGGAAAATAAGCAAGCTAAACGTAAGGTTAAATTCCCTTGCAAGTTGTGTAAGGACGATCACCTCACTTACTTATGCCCTCGTATCGATGAAGCCTCAAGATTCTTAGCACAAGGCCCAGTTGTGCTGACTAACCCTTTACCTCACAATAAAAATATGAACTCGAGGACCCATGATTAGTCTGGTGGTGATCAAGATCCGCCGGAGGGTAGCGGTCGTGGTTGCATTAACATGGTACGTGCTGCGAAAGTTGTGACCCGTGCAAAAGACTATGGTTCGTCACAACCCAGCCCAGGAAAGGAACCTGATCCACCAGGGACTCCTTTGCATAGTGAAAAACCTATGGATAAACCTAAAGCTACACCTCACATTCCTAAGGGAGTCCTTAAGCATTCGGGGCACAATCCTAATTCCCGAGCTGCCCAGAACTATTCTGTTGTCGAGGATTTGGGCCACACTCCTTGTGCGATGTCTGCACTAGAAGTACTTCAGAGTTGTCCTTCGCAAAGGAAGGCTTTGCTTTCTTCCCTTGGTGTGAATGATGATAATTCTTCCTCTGTGATTAAATTTGAAACCACAAGACTTCAGCCTCGCTTGCCTTACTATTTTTCTCTTTTTATTCACGTAGAATGTCTTAACATGACCATCTAGCGCACTGTGATTGACGAAGGCGCTACTGCTTTTGTGATGTCTTTATCATGTTGGAAGGGTTTAGGTTCCCCTGAGTTGTCTAAATCAGCCACCATGTTAACTGCGTTCGATGGGAGATCCTTTAGGCCACACGGGATCCTTCCTTCCCTTAAGGTCCGTTTGGGAGGGAAGACCATTGAGATAGAGGTTGAGGTGGTTAATGCACCCCTTAACTACAATCTCTTGCTGGGTAGGAATTGGATGTACAGTATGCAAGCCATAGCTTCTTCCATGTTTTGCGTTGTATGCTTTCCATTTAATGGGAAGATAGTCACGATTGATCAAACGTCATTCAAGAATCCATCAGTTACCACATCTTCGGGAGCTTCGATCTCGATCGTAGAGCACTCTCAGCCAGCAACTGGGAGTGTGGGTGTGGGCATGTATCCATCCCTCATGGGAAGTTTTAGTTGTCCTGCACCGATCCTTATGATAGGGTCTAGTTCCGGTGAGGCTTCAACATCTATGAGATCAATGTCTTTTTGCACAAGTTATATGAAAGATCCTTGGGTTCTTCCTACACTGAATACTTCGAGTGAGCCCATCGTGATGGACGTGCTATTGCCTGCAACTATGGTAGCTTATCAAGCTAATCTTGAGTGTGTTGCAGATCCCAGTCCTTCCTCTTTGCAGACGGAGGAGGAGGACCCTTATGTGTTTCCTACATGGGAAGTACAGTCTTCTCATGCACACGACTGCCTTGATAGTGTTTTCCCTTCAAACGAAGCGATTAGTGAGGCCATGTTGGGAGTTGAGCCACCATGGGAAGAGCTCCATCATAGATCTTACTTTCTTCCCGAGCTTGACCACTTGGAGTGTGAGGACTTTAGGGAGGTTCTTAGTGAGAGAATTGGTAGTCCTATGGTTCCATTAAGCTCTCCCAGTCCAATGGCTGATGGAAACATGGCAAATATATCTCCAACAATTCCTATCAATATCTCGCGCAATCCTGGCAGGATAGAGAATGTCTATATTGGGGAAAACTGTTCCCATGCTGAGATTCAAGAATACACCGAGCTGTTTAAATAATTCCATGATATATTTTCTTGGTCTTACAATGAAATGCCAGGTATCGACCCTCATATTGTCAAACATGAGATTAATACTTATCCCAACGCTAAGCCTATTCGACAACACTTGCGTGCGGTGAATCCTAGGAAAGCACCCGCGATTAAGGAAGAGATAGAGAAACTATTGAAATCCAGTTTTATCTATCCCATTACCTTGACGGAGTGGGTTTCAAACCCCGTTCCAGTGGATAAGAAGCAGGCAGCGATCCACATATGTATTGATTTCCATGATTTGAATCGTGCCTATCCTAAGGACAATTTCCCCACACCATTGATTGATCAGATTTTGGATGAGTGTGCGAGTAGTGAGGTTTTTTCCTTTATGGACAGCTTTTCCAGATATAATTAGATACAAATTAAACCTGAGGACCAACATAAGACTGCATTTATTTGTCCTTGGGGAACTTTTGCATATCGGAAAATGCCTTTTGGCCTTAATAACACTGGAGCTACTTTTCAGCAGGCCATGACCTTGATCTTCCATGATCTCAAATCAATTATCGAAGTATTTTTGGATGACCTTGCTGCTCATTCTCATATGAGAATGCGTCATTCCTATCATTTGAGATTGGTGTTCGAAAGATGCCGCCATTATTTGGTCAGGTTAAATCCTCAGAAATGCATCTTTTGTGTGAAGTCAGGTCACTTGTTAGGATTCATCGTTTCTAAAGAGGGTATAAGAGTCGACCCTTTGAAGGTAGAGGCAATACTTTAGTTGTCTCCCCCAAAAAATATTCGTCATCTTCAATGTTTGCAAGGCATGGCAAACTTCTTACAGAGATTCGTTATCAATTTTTCCAATTTGACTAGAGGCTTCATGCGTCTTTTGAAGAAGGACACCACCTTTTGTTGGGATGAGCGAGCCTAGGAGTCCTTTGATGAGCTCAAGCGAGCCCTAGCATCGGCCCCGGTGATTAGTCCCCCAAACTATAGCCGTGATTTTCTACTTTATGTGGCCGCGTCCATGGAGACGATTGGTATAGTTTTGGTTCAAGAGGATGAGGAGCTCCAAGAGCATGTCATATACTATCTAAGCCAAAATCTTATTGACCCAGAGATCTATTATTCTCATGTTGAGAAGCTTGCTTTAGCTACCGTACATGCAGTTCAACGGTTGAGACATTATATTATCCTTCGCCAGACCTTGGTTGTAGCCCATGTCAATCCATTTCAATTCATCCTCACTCGAAGGGTGATTGGGGGGAAATATAATAAATGGATTGTCATCTTGCAAGAATTCGATCTCGAGTTTGTTTCGGCAAAATCGAAGAAATCGTTAATTTTTGCAAAGCTTATATCGGATTTCCCAAGTGAGGCTGAGGAATTGGTTTGTGAAGATACATTTATTGATGAACACATCTTCTTAATCTCAACTTTAGACCCATGGTATGGGGATATCATTATATATTTACAAACATTGAAGGTCCCTACTCACCTCTCACAGGATGAACGATGACGATTACGTCATGTGTCTAAGAACTACCTCATAGTGGATAACACTTTCTACCGTCATGGGGTAGATTCCATTTTACGACGTTGTTTAACTCATGAGGAGGCTGAGGTAGTGCTGAATGATTGCCACGGAGGGGCGTGTGGTGGTCATTTATCTAGGCTTTCTACAGCCCAAAAAATCTTAAGAGAGGGTTATTTCTGGCCGTCAATCTTTAAGGATTTTATAGATGCGGTTAAGAGGTGCCACCCTTGCCAGGTGTTTTCATGTAATATGCACTCAAAACCTGCCCCGTTACATCCCATCATCGCTGCCGATCCCTTCATTAAGTGGGGGCTTGATTTTATGGATTGCAACCCAGCTTCAGTTGGGGGGCATCATCATATCATAGTGGCTATTGATTACTTCACGAAATAGGCTGAAGCTATGCCTACAGTTAAATCCGAAGGTGAGACAGCCACCCACTTTGTATTCAACCAGATTATTACTCGGTTCGGGATTCTGAAAGAGCTTGTCACTGACCATGGCTCGCACTTTCAGAATCGTATGATGGAAGAGTTGGCATCAAAGTTAGGGTACAAACAAGAGCATTCCTCTTCTTACTACCCTCAAGCGAATGGACAGGTAGAAGCAGTGAACAGATCACTCAAATCCATTCTCCAACGAACCATCGCACAAAGCAAGAATAATTGGCATATTATGTTATATCCTGCTTTGTGGGTGTACAAAAGCGCTGTTAAGACTGCCATGGTTTTTTCTCCATATCAACTTGTACATGGAGTGGAGTCGGTATTTTCGGTTGAATGCGAGATTCCTTCTTTGAAGCTAGCCATAGAGCTCTTACCAGACACATCACCATTGGAGGAGCGTTTGGTCCACCTTGAGCAACTTGATGAGCAGCGTCGAGATTCCTTGGTAGCTCTAGAAGTAAATAAACGTCGCGTAAAGGTCCAGTACGATAAGTCTGTCCGTCCAAGGAGGTTTAGTGAGGTAGACTTGGTCCTTTTGTGGGATCAACCGAAAGAACCCTTGGGGGCAGGAAAGTTTAACCCCATGTGGCATGGTCCTTACGTCGTCAAACATGTGTTAGAGAAGGGCGCTTATGAGTTAGTGGATTACGAGGGAACGGCCTTGGCGGAGCCTAGGAATGGGCTCTATCTCAAAAAGTACTATGCATGATTTTCAGCCAAGGATGGTTATTGTATATTATTGTACAATTTTTCATAGTTAGGTCTTTTTCTTATAGTGATCGAGTTTGTGGTTAGTTTCTATTTCTTTTGGCAGATGTCAATGGAATCTTCCACCTACATAGGATTCACGGATTGTGCGAGCCGTCACACTCAACACTCAGCCTCTGCTGCTTGGGTGATTTATACTCCTATGGGTCAGGTATTGTCTTCAGGAGGCGTATGTTGAAAACCATCTTCAAACAATGTTGCTGAATATAGTGTCGTTATTGAGCTTTTACGGGATGCCATTTTACATGGCGTTCTCTCTCTTGAGGTACGTCTTGATTCAGAGTTAGTAGTGTCACAACTTAATGGTTTGTACCATGTTAGAGATCCGACATTATTAAGAAGATTCTTATGTGTGAGATTATTAAAACGGCAATTTGACAATATAACATACATACATATTCCAAGAATTAATAATCAAGTTGCTGACTCATATGCTAACTATGTGTTAGATTGGAATTTGTTTCATACACAATAAACTCATCACAAACACAAATTTTTACACATGTAAATAAATAAACCGATCATCATAAAAGTTTTTATAAACATCCAAAATGCGGTAATACATAGTGTCATGATACAAAAATGGGGCTCTCGAGCCACCAAACTATAATACACGGTAATACAAAATGTATCACTCCCAGGTATCTAAGCCTGTGGAGGAGGAGGGGGGTTGTGATCATGGAATGTCACTACAGATCTAGTTAGCCATCGAAATAATCGCACCCATGCTCATGGTGCACCCACCACCTGGCACTGCATGGCCTCAGGCGCGTCCTCGACTTGTGCCATGGGAACTCTGTGGGTCAGCCTCACAAAGTTGGTATGAATGCTTTGGAGCTTCCGCTCCGCATCCACACCCATGATATCGTCTCCTCTTCCCCTCCGTCTATGATGAGGGAAGCCTTCAGGCCGCCGTGGTCCCACATCTGCATGCATATGGTAGATGTCACTATGTATTGTCACCCAAAAACATGCCTTTTGATTCCATATAATCAGAAAACACAAAAAAATTAAATAACTCAAAAATTTAAAGAGAGGGTCGAGATTCGTTACCTATGTCACCGTATGTCAATCCTGCTAGTAGCGGCATGTCCAAGTCCCCCCGGAAATCTATCCCTGCATAGGGGTAGTCATCGATGTCAACTATCTGTCGTCGCCACCATGGAAAGAAATCAACTGTATAGGGGTTGGACACCCTACCTCCACCCAGTCTGTGCATCGCATCTGCCCAACGCCTTTGGGCCAGATCTTGAACCCTGTGTAGAGGAAGGTCAACTTTGGGGCTCAATCTTGGAACACGCTCGAAGAAAAACGTGCTGAGTATGCTACTGAAACCAAAGTTTCACACTCTTCCCATCTTACACTCACTGAGCTGATGTTTCATGTTTCCCGGTAGTGCAGTTCTCCAATCATATACCGTGGGTCTCATGCACTCCACTGCATAGAACATCAGAGACTGCGAGGCCTGGTGGAGTGAAGCCAAGCCTCCTATCCTGCCCAGTGTCAGTAGGATGGCCTTTAGGCCCAGCACCTATATGGAGTTAGTTGGGATCTGACTCCCCACCTTCTCCATGTCCGGATAGCAGTACACCGCAATGTACTCATCTATAGTCAGGCCACCTCTGGGCCCACGAGAATGTAGGTTCACTAATTCCCCCCATCGGGAAAGTCCAGTAATAAAGTATATGTCCTCCACCTCTATGGTGAGGGACATCCCATCTATCTGGAATGACTCTGAGTCTGGATCCCAGTAGTCCACCAGCATCTGCAATAGTCCTGGTTTGGCCCTTAAGCCACCAAGACACCAAAATTTGTAGAGCCCACATGCACATAGCGCTTGTTGAGCCATTAGATTGGCCCTTACTACCTCTTCTACATCACCATGTTCACGTTCTCTCCATTCTAGGACCATCCTGCACAAAAAAATGGAAGTTTACCCATTAGAACACTTAAAAAACCTTATGCGCGGCCACATACGCGACTGTTTTCCAAACAGGCACATATGCACACGACTGTGAGGGCATTTTCCCTGTATATCCAGCCCTATACACAAAAAAACCCTTGATTTCTACATGGGCCGTAGTGCCTATTTTGGATTGGCCTAGAAATCCAAAAACACCATGGAATTTGACAAAATTTGCATCAAAATGGAAGAGTAGAGCATGGGTAAGTACCTGGAAGAAACGGTAGTGGATTCCGCCAGCTGGATCTCCTGGATTTTGCTGTTGAAAATCTGAGCTCAAATAGGTAAAAATTTCAAATGTTTTATAATGTTTTGAATTTTTTACTATTTATAGAATTTTTTCAAAATTTTGAAAATTTTTACCCCCTTTCCTATAGTTTGGACCATTTCTAATCCTTTTGGACCGTTTTTGGACTAATTTATGATGTAGGAGACCTTTTTGAGTGTCGTTTCAGCCGTTGGATTGACATGTTCATACCGATCTCAGGTATCATGTCTAAACTGGCATATAGGTTAGGTTTAATCACCATTTGCATTTTTCATGACCTTATGACCGTTTCATTATAGCCTTAGGTACAAACCCACTCTATTATGTCACAGAACCTTCTTGTTTTTTTAGAAGTGGCATGATATGAGTGGTAGAGCTTGACCTTACATGGGTACCCTAGTTAGCACCTTATCTGCATTTGGTGCCCATGCTGACGTTTTGTCCCTTAGGGTGTGGGAGTCCATTGTATAGTATTGCCATGACATTTCACAAGAGCCTCATACTCCTCTTGATCTTTTGCTAGCCTATTTCCCTCAGGACTCCCTTATGTCAAGTTGTAATTGCATTATCATGAGCTTTGCCTACCTTATTGAGCCTTATGCCAGCTTCCCTGACATTGAGTTTCAGCCATATAGCCAGATCTTGTCTCATGTCTAGCCACGCAGAGCCATTTTATATATCCTTTGCAACTTGATTCCCTATTTTTACTGGGAGGGGATTTTCCCCCGAGTGTTTCTATCCTACACATGTATCCTTGCATTGAGCATAGGTATGTTCCACTGCTTGGAACTAGTTTGTTTGCCACTATGACACTCGTCTCCTCCTAGTCTGTAACTATAAAGCAGTTTTATTAATTTTCAAGCTTTTTAAATATTTGAAAAAGTCCAAAAAAATGAAAAAAAACCAAAAAGCCGGACAAGGAAAGATGTTATCTTTGGTAGTTGTCGAGTCGTGTTGCCTTCGAACAGAGCATTGTATATCATATCTGTTGGTTGGGTTTATAGTTTGACTTTAGGAGCTGTACTCATTTATCTGAGTTTATCTCCATTGACTGGTTAAGCTTCCAGTCCCCATGGAGCCTCTATCAATGCCTCCTGTGTCGCAAAGATGTCCCAGTTTTGTATATCGAGTCTATGCTTCCTTTATTCAGTCACAATTCGTCGTTATGCTCTTGTTCGAAGGAAGTTGAAACCTGAGTCGGCCATTCCTCTGTTATCTTGGCTTTGCATGTCGACCATTCCCAATACAGTTACTGGTTCGTGCACCTTATGATCGATTCCTTCCACATTATACAGCTTTGTTGAGTACCTCATGTTCGATGATGGGGGATGCCTTAATGCCGTCCTTACAGCAGATTTCATCCCATCGACTTCAGATCATTTATTCTGGGATTGGAATCTAGAGTCATTTTTGAGTGCCTTGAGACTTGCAGTCATCAGTGGCAGGTTCTCTCACCATCGAAAGTCTTTGGGAATACATCAATGTCCCCTGATCGATGGATCCTCTCAAGTGTTCGACCTCAACACATTTATTCACACTTGTTAGTTCGCACTCTAGTACCTTGATTCCCATTTTCATTATCGGTGGGTGATCTCGCATTTGTTAATGGTATACATCAATGATCGATAATCAGATGATGGACTACTATGTTCGACCTCGACACCTCTATTCACATTGTAGGACATGTACTCATAGCAGTTTGTGTAGAAGACCTTCCAGATTGGTGGCATCTCTTATATACTACCTCCTTGATCGTGCTAATGTTCATGAGATTTCAGATCTCGTGACTTGATTCTAGTATATGTCAGACATTTCCAGCTATTATGGAGATCTTGATCCATTATATATCTTTAGCCATTATGGAGATCATGATCCTTTGTGTATCTTCATCATGGAGATTTTGATCTATGTGTATTGTACGTGGCGATGACCACTTATGTGATATCTTGTATCATGCCCATTCATGGCCATTGTACTCTTATGTATCCGGGACTGCTATATGTATTTGCAGTTATATGCAGAGTTGTATCATTGTACTATGCTGATTGGGTGGCCGGTATTCCATTTGGGATCCTTCATCACTCCACTTCTGGGATGGACTTATAATGTATTTCAACCATCGTATGACCCCTCTGATCTCACACATTAGGGGGCATCTGTTATAGCTAATTTTACCACTCCATGTGAATCACACTTGTATGGCCTTCCCCTGTCCCTCTGCAGACTCCTTAGACCCCTTGGACCATTTTTTTTCCTTTGATGCTTCCTTGACCATCCCTAAAAACATGTGAAAATTAATAGACGCGACTTTTAAACCCCTAATCGCGTATATACATGGGTTTGACCCCTAAAACCGTCTACATCGGGATGTGTGCATAATCCAAATCCATTTGGAGTTTTCCTTGACATGGATCTGACTCACTTGACTCCTAGCCTTCCACATGCCTTGAGATCGCTCAGATTCGACCTTTCATTACCCCTTTGAAAAGCTATATAAGGAACTCTTTGGTACATTGAAGGCATATGAGAGAATTGATAGCAAAGAAATTATAGTCCATTGTTGCCAGAACTTGTGCTTGAGTCTGCATCCCTTTGTCCCTTGGAGCACTTTTGTGTTCTTCCCAAGCTTGCCTTTTGCTTGTGAGCTTGCTATCGAGAGATGGAGGATTGAGGTGGTGGAGGCCCAAGTGGGGGATTCAGCTTCTCTGATTCGCATATGTGCCGACAGAGGTTGTATCCATTGTAATCTCTGATTTTATATTAATAGAAATATCTTTTCCTATCCAACAATGTATGTTTGAATGAATATTTTATCCATGGATGATTTCAAATGCTTATACATTGTTGATTATATATGCTAGAATAGATCTAACACCAATACATATAGTATGCTTGTCTTGTTTACTTGTTGTTGAGGAATTGATTTATCAATTCAAGCTGAAGTTGGAAAGCTCAAGGGGGATCTACTTCAACCGTCTGGAATAAGGTACGAGGTCTGATCCTTTAGTGTTAGATATTTAATTTCTATTGCATATTGGAAAGGATTGATTTCTGGAGTCAAGTAGTCTGTTGTGGTACCCCAAGCCATAGGAATTTCTCTTCATAACAGTCTTAGAGTACTAGAGTGGTTAGTCCCTCGGTACACACGAGCACTACTACTGGTCTATCTAATGTGGTGGTTACTGGGATACCCAGTATTCCTTTCACATCCTATCCTTTATTTCAGAACTTTCATAATAACCCTAGTGGTTCTGATCCTTTCATCCAAGGATATTCTTGGTATGAAGGACACATTCCTCCATCCTCGTCGTATGTAGGTCCCACACCTACTTATTCAGGTTTGTCTTCTGGAAGCCAAAATACTTTCTCAGGATTCAGTTTTCAAACTACAAGTCAGGTCTCGACCACACCAATTGGAAGATCTTGTTTTTCCCTATTCGATGGAAAATCAATAGCTCCTATATCCATGACACCTGTGTTAGTCAAAACCAGAAAAAATCAACATAACACACCTCAAGTTAGTAACCCCTTGGGATTTGGATGGAATATTGTTATCATGTAAAATGGCACGTCTTCATCTGAGTACTGACACCCAATGTGTCGAAACATAAAAGGACAAACTAGATTGAAGTAGCCAAAACTCTATAGACATGCATGAAATTTGATCCATCATCACCTTACCAGCTGAATATATTTTTGTTTGGACATTAGGGATGAATACGTGACTATTTGCATAGCAACACACGTATCATATGTGAGTATGTGCATTGAAACTCGTGTATACATTTTTAGGGCTTGCACCTGTGGGTTTCCTTAAATCATGTCATGTATGATATGTGACTTTCCAATATCAATAGTTGCATATGCCTTAAATTCAGAGTTATAAAATATAAACACGGTTAGTTGAGGACAGTGGGGCCCTTAATCATAACTATCCCAACTTCCTCAATTAGCTTAACATTCAAAACATCTCTCTTTAATCATGTATAAATAGAGGGTAGGGGTTGAGGCTAATAAAAATATACTTAGTAGAGCAAAGTTATGCTAGTGGTTTTGCTTCAGATATCTTGGAGAAGCAGAACTCAGTGTCCTTGGTTTGCAGAGGAGCGCTTGTCTCAGATGTTGGGTTGTAATCTCACCGCACTTGTTTATCAATAAAGAAAGTTCTTCTTCCAATATTGTGTCTTTGCACTCTTGTATATTGTGATTTCTTAATTATCTTATAGTTTCATTATGAGTATGTTATTTCATTAGCCATTGATATAATATATAAGATATAGCAGGAATATCTTGTTCTTTGCAAATGATTGGAAATACCCTGGAAGTTGTGGAAGAAACTTGAAGAGAAGAAGAAAAGCTAGGATCGACCGTCATCATAATAAGGTATTCCCATTTTTCTTCCTATTTCTACATCAAATTTTGAAATGGATGATTGTATGCAAGTCAGTTTAGTAATTTGGTAACCTCAGATGCCCTTGGTTATAAGGGTGTGTTTTCCTGAACAACAAAAATGACGACTCCACTGGGGAGTCCAATCTATTGTGGGTCCTCTCTTTAGACTTCCTGGCCATTTTTTGCTCTGTCTGATTCTGTTTGTGACTTGTTTTGATTTTATCCTTGATTTCCAATATTGCATGTCTAGGGCTTGTCTGTTAGTGCTTTTATTTTTTGAAAAAAAGTTGGCAGAATATGTGATCCGTAGGATCTCAACTTAGTGCATTTAAAGTTTGTTTGCAAAAGAATGCGTGCAATAGATTAATTAACGAACAATATTAGTAGAAATTAAGTGCTCAGAACAGGAACGAAAACCACAACACTGATAGTTAAATACAAGGAAGAAAACATGAAAACAGAGACACAAACAGAGTTGATAACGGAGTTCACCCCTCCACTGGGCTACGTCTCTGGGTCCCTCTCTAATAGGAACCGATCCAATTAATCTCTTAAAATGGTACAAAAATGGTTCTGGGCTAGTCACAGAAACTGGACATTAACAGTAAAGTCTTCAAGACCTCCTCTCTGAAAGTTACAAAACTAGACTTCAATAGGAAAAAGAAGCCAAGTATAACTAAGAGTAGTCAACTTCAACAGGAACAGCAAAAATGCTCTCTGAAACTTCTCCTCACAGAGAAAACGCTGCACTGTGCTCCCAACGAACTGTGCCTGAACTTCTGTCCGAATCCCCTTTCTACTGAACGGATTCCTCCTTTAATACTCATCTTGGTCGTTACAATTGAGCCAACGCTCAAGAACGCAACTGTTCACCTCCTTCTTCTAGCTACCCTGACTGTTCACCTCCCGATCGATGTTACCATCATACGGCATCAAGATTCTGCAACAACCGTTTTGAAAAGTCCCCTCACGTGAACGCATTCCATCTTCAAATCAAAAGTTGTGATCATCTATTCATCTGCCGTTGTGGAAGGGAAACAGGAACGAGCTCCGATATTTTACTTTGATGAACCTGGCCTCAGTCAGTTGTCGGATGGTTTTCAAGTTGGAAGCTGTAGTCACTTGGCTTCCGTCGTTGCGGCTGTCGAAAGCCTTTGTGCTTCCAATCCTTCCATCTGCACCATTGCGGAAGAGAAATCACTCCGGCTTCCGAACGTCCTTACGTTCCTGCCGTTTCGGAAAGGGAAAAGCTTCCGTCGTTGCGGAAGGAAAGGAGCTTTGTGAGCTCCACTGTTTCGGAAGGAAAGGAGCTTTGTGAGCTCCGTCGTGGCAGAAGGAAAGAAGCTGCCGATCCCCGATGTTGCGGAAGGAAATCTCTTCCAATCTTCGATCTGTGGAAGGAAAATCACTCCACCGTTGCGGCTACCAGAATGCTTCCAACTTCTGATTCGTCAAAGCTTCCGCCGTTGTGGCCACCGAAAGGCTTTCGACCTTCGACGTTGTGGAAGGGAAAAGCTTCCGACGTCCGATCTGTGTATTTTCTTCCGCCGTCTGATTTTCCACCCGTGGCTTCTTTGAACCATGTACCATATTTTGGATCGTTAAAGAGGAATTATCCGTCGGATCAATCCTCCCCATTGGAGAGATTTTGGACCACCAAAAGCCTGAATTATTCTGCAAGTAAGTGAGGGTAAAGTTCCCTCACTTTACCAATCTCCATCCATCTCGCTTTGCTAGGTTGCATTCCTTTCAGTCCCACTCGAAGGTACTCAGCATTCCCCCGACGTGAAGCTCTTACATTTCTGTCAAGAACAACATCATCCTGCAACTCTCTCATATATTCAGATGCCAAATCATCAATTGAAGGAATCTATACGTTAGTTTTCTCATCCATGATCATAGGAGGTTCATACAATTTAAGATTCTCAACATTGACAACTGAATAAATTTGCATGTATGGAGGTAAATTCAAGCGAAAAGCATTAGTACCAATCTTTTCCAAGATCTCAAAAGGACCATACCTGATAGGCTTAAGCTTTTTACCTTCACCTTTCATCCTTTCTTTGGTGATATGTAACCAAACTCGGTCACCAACCTGAAATTGATGATCAACTCGATGCTTGTCATGCCTGGCTTTGTACTTGGCCTGGCTCTTCTCCAACTTTTCTTGAACTTCCTGTTGCACTGCTTGGATTCTATGAATGAACTTTAAAGCTTTATTTGCATCATGATTTCCATCCACTGCATCTTTTCCAAAAAAGAAGTCCATCGGTGTTTTTGGCAGATAACCAAAACAAGTTTCAAAAGGAGATTTTTTCATGGAAGAATGAACTGCATGATTGTAAGCATGCTGGATATACTGCAACTGCTCATCCCAAAGTTTAGGATGCTTACTACAATATCCTCTGAGCAGCTGAACCACTGTTCTGTTCACTACCTCTATTTTCGCATCGGTCTATGGATGAAAAGCTATACTTTTCTTCAGTTTAGTGTCCATAAGCTCCCATAAAGTTGACCAGAATTTTCCCAAGAACCGGGAATCCCGATCAGATACAATAGACGTGGGCAGCCCAAAGTGTACCCAAACATTTTGAAAGAATAAAAGAGTTGTTTGTTCAGCAGTGATCTGCTTGTTACATGGCATTAAGATACACATTTTGCTGAACCTATCCACAACAACATATAGGTAATCATGCCCTTTTTTAGACATAGGTAGCCCCCCTACAAAGTCCATAGAAATACTTTCCCAAGGACGAGAAGAAACTGGAAGAGGAGTGTACAAACCCAATTTCCTATTGCTAGGCTTACTTGTTGCACACATAACACAACCCCTTATATATTTAGCTACAGTTTCTTGCATTTGAGGCCAATAACAGTGATTCTGCAATACAGACAATGTTTTACTTACACCAAAATGTCCTGCAATCAATGAACTATGTGCCTCTCGGATCACATGCACTCTTTCTTTCTCTGGAATACAGAGTTTACCGAGATGATACAAGAGCTGGTTATGCACATAATAGTTCTCTTCCTATTTACCATGTATTATTGATGCATATACTTTCTTAAAATCTTTATCTTTTGCATACTGTTCAATGTAACTTTCATGTGTTAATGAACTGTTCTGAAGAATGATTGAAGCATTTGTAGGTGGCCTTGATAACATGTCTACTACTTTATTATTAATTCCCTTTTTGTATTTGATTACGAGATGAAACTGTTGTAAGAACCCCATCCATCTTAAATGCCTACTTTGTTGTATTTTAGTTTGAGATTGTAAATATTGAAGTGGCTGATGATCAGTATGTATGACTGTCTCTTTTCCCATGATATAATGTTTCCACTTCTTCACACTCTGTACTAAAGCATACAATTCTTTGTCATAGGTCGGATAGTTACTTACTGCAGTAGAGAATGTTTCTGAATGGTAACAGACTGGCTTTCTCCCTTGCATCAAAACTACTCCCATGGCAAACCCCCTGGCATCGGTTTTGATCTCAAATGGCTGCTACAAATCTGGCAATGTCAGAACAGGTTCGGTGCTAATTCTTTCCTTCAAAGTGTCAAAGGCTCTCTAATGCTTTCCTCCCCACTGGAAAATTTCTTTAATGCTTGTCAATGCATGTAAAGGAGCAGCAATGGAAGAAAACCCAGAAATGAATTTCCTCCAATACTGAACCACACCCAGAAAACTTCTGATTTCAATAACGGTGTTAGGCCATGGCCAGTTTACAATGACAGCAACTTTGGCTGGGTCCACTCGCAGGTGGCCTCCACCAATGATATGGCCTAGATATACTAAAGAAGTTTTAGCAAATTCACATTGAGTCATTTTTACATAAAGCTTTTCCTTTCTCAGTACATCTAAAATTTTCTTCACATGTACAACATGCTCTTTCCAAGTTTTGCTAAACACAAGGATATCATCTAGATATACAATTACAAAATCATCAATGAATGAACAAAAGACATCATTCATGACCCGCATGAAAGTAGCAGGAGTGTTACATAGCCCGAAAGGCATTACAAGCCATTCATACAAACCCTGTTTTGTTTTAAAAGCTGTTTTCCAAGCATCATGCTCAGCAACAGGGATTTGATGATACCCACTACGCAGATCCAATTTTGTAAAATAAGTTGCATGTTTCAACTGATCAAGCAAATCATCAATACGAGGAAGAGGATACATGTTTTTGATGGTGATTTTGTTAAGGGCCCTGTAGTCGATACACATCCTCCACGACCCATCCTTCTTTGGAACCAATACTATGGGAGAGCCACAAGGAGAAGTACTGGGCCGGATGACCCCCTTCTCAATCAGCTCCTGAACTTGCTTCTTGATCTCCTCATTCTGCATTACAGACATCCGGTACATGGCTATGTTCGGGAGTGGCACATCCTGCTGCAAATGTATCTCATGCCGAATCTCTATCTTCGGTGGTAACCCCTTCGGATCTTGAAACAAATCATCATACTCAGAAATGATGTCAATCAGTTCAGATTTATGCTTAGGGTCACATTCTTCAAAAGATTTAGAGACTTCATCATTTTTCATCTTAACCATCATCAACACAAAATTCTTACTAGCATTTACCAACCTCTTCATTTGCCCTGCAGAGACTATTGCTAGATTGGTTTTCATCTTATGTGCTCGTACAATATATTCCATACCTTCTTTAAAAAGATGATACTTATTCTGCTCTCTATAAAAGACTGCTTTCCGGTCATACAAATATGGACTACCAAGTACAATTCCATAAATGTCAAGTGGTACTACATCCAATTCGACCTCATCCCTAAACTTCTCAGTAATTGCAAATTTTAATACACATTTTCTTGTAACTTGCAATCGTGTATCATTAGTAACCCAACCTAGCGGATAGGGCTTTTCATGAGGCACAGTAACTAAATGCAACTTTTTAACCACTTCTTATGATATCAGATTTACTTGTGAACCACTATCAAACAATGTATCAATCTTTGTGTGATTTGTAATGACATGAACATGAAACAGTGTGCTTCTATCTTTATCATTTTTCTTAGAAGTAGATGGTAGACTTGTACTTGCACTAGAACTAGATTGTGCATCAATGGGAAGTGAGATACTTTTATCATTACCTTGGATTCCAACAGCTGTAACCTTTGTTTCATCACCTGAGTCGGATCCCAAGTCTTGAATAACTGCTGCAGTAGCTTTGGCTTTTCCTTTATCTTTGTTTCCCCCGTACTTCTTTGGCCTTAAATCCGAATGAAGTTTCCAACACTTAGAGACATCATGTCCCTTCTAACAGTGCGAACATGTAGGCTTTTCACCTTCTTTCTTAACAGTAGCCATCTTCTTTTTCCCCTTATCTTTACCTTTCGATTTGCTATCAAATTTAAATGACTTCTTCACAAAAGTATCATTAGCATGCTTACCCCTAGCTTCTAAATGGGTAGCTTGAACACATACATCATCCAAATTACTAGGGTTAAACATCAACAAAGTATGCTTCAAATAAGAATGCATGCCACCAATGTACTTAAGAAGAGTTTCCTGTGTATCTAATGAAACATTCAATGCAATAGCCCTCTTCCTGAATTCATGAGTATAGTCTTGAATGCTTTGTCCTTTAGCTTTTTTAAACATTTGCCAATTCATGGTTAATTGCTGCATATGACCTAAAGGATAAAATTGCTTTCTTAGTACTTCAATGAATTCATTCCAAACTAAGATAATTTTACCATTCTTTTGGAGATCTTGCTGAATCTTGCTCTCCCACCAAGTAAGAGCCATTCCACTCATTCTCAAAGTGGCCAATTGAATCCTAGAAGGGTCATCATTAATGCCCTGCACCCTGCAATATACTTCAAGCTGCTTGATCCAATTGTCTAATTTTTCAGCATCTACATCTCCATTATAAATAGGTAATTCAAACTTTACATCCAATTTGAAATAAGGCATATTAGGACTTGCATTATTTGAATGAGAAGTATGAGAAGAAGAAAAAGTCTGATTTGTGTTAGGAGGATCACCATCACCTCCTACTCCTTTACCCTTTTCTTCAGGCTTCACTTCTGCATCTATGGATGAAGATCCTTCTTCTTTCTTCTTCCTTTCTACTCGCTCTTCGAGTAGAAGTTCCATCATGGCTTTCATGCTCATAAAATCCTCCAAAAACTCAGTTTCAAACGTAACAGGTTTTTCCCGTTCGGTATGTCCTTCTTCTTCCCCTCGTGGAGAAGACATTGTTCTTGAGAATGTTCTCCTGGAGCCAATCTCAGGATCTTCTTCAACTAATTCTCCTTTACCAAGCTTTAACCTGGACCTGGTAAGCATTCACAAACTTGCACAACAGTCAACCAGCTCTGATACCAAATATGATCCGTAGGATCTCAACTTAGTGCATTTAAAGTTTGTTTGTAAAAGAATGCATGCAACAGATTAATTAACGGACAATATTAGCATAAATTAAGTGCTCAGAACAGGAATGAAAACCACAACACTGATAGATAGATACAAGGAAGAAAACACAAAAACAGAGACACAAATAGAGTTGATAACGGAGTTCACCCCCTCCACTGGGCTACGTCTCCGGGTCCCTCTCCAATAGGAACCGATCCAATTAATCTCTTAAAATGGTACAAAAATGGTTCTGGGCTGGTCACAGAAATTGGAAATTAACAGTAAAGTCTTCGAGACCTCCTCTCTGAAAGTTACAAAACTGGACTTCAATAGGCAAAAGAAGCCAAGTATAACTAAGAGTAGTCAACTTCAACAGGAACAACAAAAATGCTCTCTGAAACTTCTCCTCACAGAGAAAACACTGCACTGTGCTCCCAACGAACTGTTCCCGAACTTCTGTCCAAATCCCCTTTCTACTGAACGGATTCCTCCTTTAATACTCATCTTGGCCGTTACAATTGAGCCAATGCTCAAGAACGCGACTGTTCACCTCCTTCTGCCAGCTGCCCTGACTTTTCACGTCCCTATCGATGTTACCATCATACGGCATCAAGATTCTGCAACAGCCGTTTTGAAAACTCCCCTCGTGCGAACGCATTGCCATCTTCAAATCGGAAGTTTTGATCATCTGTTCGTCCGCCGTTGCGGAAGGGAAACAAGAACGGGCTCCGATATTTTACTTTGATGAACCCGGCCTCAGTCGGCTGTCGGATGGTTTTCAAGTTGGAAGCTGTAGTCACTTGGCTTCTGCCGTTGCGGCTGCCGGAATCCTTTGTGCTTCTGATCCTTCCATCTATGCCGTTGCGGAAGAGAAATCACTCCGGCTTCCGAATGTCCTTACGTTCCCACCATTGCGGAAGCCCCGCCGTTTCGGAAAGGGAAAATCTTCCACCGTTGCAAAAGGAAAGGAGCTTTGTGAGCTCCTCCGTTTCGGAAGGAAAGGAGCTTTGTGAGCTCCGCCGTGGCGGAAGGAAAGAAGCTGCCGATCCCCGATGTTGCGGAAGGAAAATCACTCCGCCATTGCGGCTACCGAAATGCTTCCGACTTCCAATTCGTCAAAGCTTCCGCTGTTGCGGCCGCCGGAAGGCTTTCAACCTCCGACGTTGTGGAAGGGAAAAGCTTCTGACGTTTGATCTGTGTATTTTCTTCCGCCGTCCAATTTTCCACCCGTGGCTTCTTTCAACCATGTACCATATTTTGGATCGTTAAAGAGGAATTATCCGCCGAATCAATATGTGGGTTGTCTTGGTGACAATCGTGTATTCCACTTTGTATACGTGGGTTCCCTTCTGTACAGTCACGTATCATACATGGGTGTCCTTTAGAACAGTCGTGTATTCCTGTAGGTGGATCTGAGTTTATAGGGCTCTTGCTTGTCCCTGTCTTCTTGATCTCTCAAATGCTTGTGAAGGCTCTGTTTCTGACATGATAATGTACTCTCAGGTATGTACATTTCACAGTTTACTTGATTTGTCAAGTCCTTGAGTGTTTTTTGTTTGACTTTATTCATTGGTGAAGGTGTTAGGGCCTCCTACTTGGATTTTTGGGTCTGAGTACTTGTGTTTTAGGTCATTGATCATTCCTTTGAAACATTGTATACTTTGTACTGCTGTTAGTGGTCTGAGTAAGTCATTCTTGTCGTTTTGGATCTATTAGTATTTGATTTGATAGTTTCGCAAAGTTTAGGTTTTGTGCCATTTCTTCCTGTTTGGGTGAAGTGTGTTACTATAGGGTCTATTTGCATCATTTACTTCTATATTCTTAGATTGTTAAAAATTACTCAAGCGTGCATTTATTTACATTATAATTTTTGAAATTTTTTGAAAAGAAAAGACAAAAGCTTTTTTGCACTTTTTTCATTAGGTTGCACTTAGTTGTTCTTTTCGTTATTTTTCAAGAAAAAAAATCAAAAATTTTAAGTCTTGTAGTTTCTCTTTTTACTTTTAATAAAAAGTTCATTAGCTTTCAACTTACAAGAAAAAGAAAAGAAAAATTGACATAGTAGTTGTAATTTGCTTTGAAATTTTATTTTACATCATTTTTCTTTCTTTATGTTGAGTCTATAACATCATATAGTCTCACCCCGCTACCTTTGACTAATACAGCCCATTAAAAAGAACGATTAATTAAAATTTTACTAGTAAGTTTCTTTTTTCTAGGCTCATACATCAACTAGTTCAGGCTAGGCTTGTGGACTAGGGAGTTTTAATTGTCCATAAGTATTTGATTTCAAATGTAGTAGGCCCTTCACTAGGTAAATCCTCCTCTACATGAGACCATCTAGAAAGCTCCTCTCACACAGGAATTAATCATGAGGCTATGTAAGGACTTGGTTGAGAGACAATCCTCTGATTCCTTTTTCGAGCGTATATCAGGATTTTTATGTGTTTGGGGATCTTGTCAATACCACCTCTTGGGCCTCGTGTGGTGTCGATATTGACAAGATTTCAGGATTTTCTACCCTTCCCATGCATAAGGATCAAGCTTGTGGTTGTTCTGCCAGACTCTCGATGTAGTTGTGGTAGCCTTTAGTCTCTTGACACTAGGGATCATACATAGGTGATACTGGAAGGCTATTTCTGGTATACCTTGGATGGACTTGGAAGGTAACCCCGGTAAACAATGTGGGAGTGAGTTTGGGTGATTCTAGTGCTTGTGCCCAAGAACATATTCATGGGATGCCAACTAACCATCTATTAGTCTTCACTGGTTGGACCTGGGCCCTAATCATCCTAGCATTTCCTTTGGAAGGCATATCTTATATATGTTGTGTCTGTGTGACTTTAGGACATTTTTAGTGAGTGATGTTTGGTTTATCTATGTTTAGTCGGTTGTTGGGGAATGTTATAGCTGATTTTACCACACATGGTGGATCACACATTTATGGTTGCAGACTCTTTAGACCCCATGGACCATTTTTATACCTTTGATGTTTCCAATATCATCCCTAAAAACATGCATTATTTTCTATACACGACTTTTAAACCTATTCTCGCGTATATACGTGAATTTGACCCTTAAACCCATGTACATTGGGATGCGTGCAAAAGGACAAATAGTTTTGGAGTTTTCCTTGATGTGGATCTGAGTCACTTATCTACTAGCCTTCCATATTCCTTGAGATCGCTTGGATTTGACCTTCCATTACCCCATTGAAGCACTATATAAGGAACCCTTTGGATACATTGAAGAGGAGGAATTGAAGAGCAAGAAAACTATAGTCCATTGTTGCCAGAGCTTATACTTGAGTCTGAATCCCTTTGTCCCTTAGAGCACTTTGTGTTCTTCCCAAGCTTTCCTTTGCTTGTGATCTTTCTATCGAGAGAGGGAGGATTGAAGTGGTGGAGTCCCAGGTGGAGGACTCAGTTTCTCTGATTCGCAGACGTGTCGACAGAGGTTGTCACTATTGTAATCTCTGATTTATATTAATAGAAATACCTTTTCCTGTCCAATAATGTGTATTTAAATGACTATTGAATCCATGGATTCTTTTAAATGCTTATATGTTATTGATTATATATGCTAGAGTAGGTCTAACACAATTATATAGCATGCTTGTCTTGTTTGCTGAATGTTGAGAGAGAAAATTATCAATACAAGCGAGAGTGGAAAAGATCAACGGGGATCTACATCAACCATCCAGAATAAGGTATGTATCGAGATCCTTTAGTGTTAGATTTTTGGTTTCTCTTGCATATAGGAAAGGATTGATTTATGCGGTTACTCTGTCTGTTGTGGTACCCCAAGCCATAGGAAGTTTTCTCCATAACAGGGAAAATATTAAACAAATTTATAATATATATATCCAACGATTTAATTGTCAACCTGGAGAGAGCGTAAACTTGTCAGGTATAGAAAAAATATATGCAGGGGAAGAGTATTGCTAACCTATTCTATAATTGAAATTGAATCTAAGTTATGAAAACAGGAAATTATATGGAAATAAATCTAATTGCAGAAAACATGAAATTGCATAAATTAACTTGATAAAGAAAGACTGAAATTGCATGAAATAAACTGGTATAAAACAATCAACATTAACTTGTGGGCTCACATACATCTATGCTATCAATTCATAAGAAAGGGGTTATTGAAAATCTACATTAACAATTTATAAGAAAGAAAGTGTTGAAAATCTATATTAACATGGGAGAGTAACAGGATTTGCATTAAGCATCATCTCCATTACATAACAATGAAAAATCCATTCTATGACTAAATCTAAACTATTCTCTACTTCTAAACCACTTGATAGATCTCTAACCAAAATGAGGAGAGAGATCTCCTATTTATACATGAATTCAAGATAACTAATCATAATTACAGATCCACTATTCTCTCAACTTATCCCTCAAAATCCTCAACAAATTCACTTTTCTCTCAACTTATCCCTTCAAATCCTCCAGCAAATATTGGATGAGATATTCTCTCCACATGTCCATGATATTCTCCTTGAAATTATCCCACATCTTGAGGATGAAATTCGAATTTGAGGCTAGGTGGTCACTTTTGAGCTTGTTAAAGTCTTCAAATACACCTGTAAGCATCACCAAACTCATCCAACTTTAAAGTATAATGAAAATATGTTATTTTTCTCAATAATTAACCACAAATTCACTCAAAAATAAATGATTTGGAAAATATTGATATAAACCCATATTTATTATGAAAGTGGTGAATATTAATGGTTTTATGGAAGGATAAAATAGGAATAAGGTGATAAATGGTATGTGAAAGATGAATAAAATGTGGTGTTTTTGTGGCTCAACAATAGCCTTTAGATGTGTGTGAGTCAAATTTTCAGTTGTGGAGGACCCACCTCTCCGTAGGTCAAGAAGGTTGCAAAACCTTCCTCCATCTGATATAGTGGAGCCTCCACCGCCCCCTCAAAGGTGGAGACCAGATACTGACGGTTATTTTGAACCAGTAGGATTTAGCGAAGTTCTAGGTGAAACAGAACTTAGGACTAACCAGGAAGAGACAACTGTAGTAGAGATTGAAGACTTGCAGGCTGATGAGTTTGCAAGGAATTTTAACACACCTATAATTGACTTAAACAATCTTATGATCGTCCAAGTTCTTCCCTTTAGTTCATCTGTTATTGGTGTTCCTGTGAGCAGAGTTATGTCTAGCTCTGGAAAGTTTATTTATACCCCACCTTCATCCATTTTGGCTAGTGGAGTGCCACCTCCCCTGGTTGGTACTTCAATACCAAGTGCATCTACTGCACCCTTGTCACCAAGTAGTTGAGTGGTTCAACCACCAGATTCCTCTAATGTAATAGATCCTTCTAGTAGGGAAGTCACTGGGATTCCCAGTGCACCTTTTGCTTCCCCCTCCTTCATGCATACTGCTCAGAGTGGTCCAAGTGGAGCCTCCTTGTTTGTTCAAGGTTTCCCATGGAATGGGGGGCACATTCCCCCACCCACTCCCTATGTAGGTCCTACACCTGCATATGTGGGCATGCAATTTGGAAACACAAATTCTTTTGGCCAAGGTTTCCAGACACTGATTTTGACCCATTTCATGATCTCTCCCTTTTCACTTTTTAGAGAAGGGATACCTGCTCCTGTCTTTCAGACTCCAGCTTCATCTGGAGCGGCTCAAACCAATCATAGTTCACCACACACAAGTAATCCACTGGCTTACAGGTGCAATCCTTTCTAAAGTAGTCCAACTACTTCACAATCGACGACTAGTGGTAACCCCACCTTTTCATTTGGGAACCAGGGGATGGGTCCTTCTACATCCCAAACTCATGCTTTTCAAGTTCCGGTTAGGCCTAAACTTCCCTTCCTAACAACGTTAAACTTTCCATACTTGTCAAATTTGATGAACGACCCGGTGCAGCATAGTGCCACATGGCCACCTGTTCCTATTAAGTTACCTTCAGAAATTCCTAAGTTTGAGGGAAAAGATGGTGAAGATTTGGGTGCCCATATAACCACTTTTCACCTATGCTGCTCTTCAAACTCACTAAACGATGACTTCGTTTAGTTGAGGCTCTTCCAAAGGACCTTGACTCATGTTGCAGCAAAATGGTACATTGAACTTCCCTCTGCTGCATATAACATTTTTTTGGACTTAGAAACTGTGTTCCTCAATCACTTCCAGATTCTTATCCAGTATGATGCAAACATATTTGTTGTCAACTTTTTGGAAAAACAAAGCCACACATATCTCGGATCATATCCAAGAGTGGTGAAGAAGGAAGAGGCTTATCAAATCCACCTTACCTCCCAAGTTCTTATTAGAGTGGTTCTTAAAATATTTACTCCCTTATCTATCTAAGAATGTATACACTTTGGGGGTGACCACAAAAGAAGAGGCTATCCTCAGGTCCCAGCAGTTAGATTTGATTTATGCTCGGTCTGGGATATTGTATGAGATGATACCTGAGGCACCGAGGTCTACCAATAGTGTTAAGAAACCCAATCCTGGACCCCATGTCGATGGTTTGTTTGGTTCAGTAACTTCTCCTACTATAGAATCACTGGCTAATAAACTCCATGAGTTGTCAGGGAAACAATATGCAGTGGAGGAAATGAAGGCTGCGAACCCCTCATCTCAAAGTGCATCTATTTATGCATAGTCTTCTCAGAAGGGAAATCAGCATCCCAATGGGAAAAAGAAGAAAGGGAAGAAGGGTGAGGGTAATCAAAACAAGAAGAAACCCATGAATAATGTTGATGGGAGTAAGAAAGATAACAAGAAGGTTAAGTTTCCCTATAATTTGTGTTAGGGAGACCACTTGACTCATCAATTCCATCTTATGGATCAAGCTCATAAGTTTCTTAAAAATCAACAACCATCTATCCTAAAGGATCCATTTCCCCAAGGAAAGAATGTAGCTTATGTTTCTAATGTAGTCAGAGGCAATTTTAGAGCCCCTTGATCAGAACTATATCAATATGGTATGATATAGTACCTTACTCCAGACAAGAAACAAAAATTATGAATTGGAGGCTCCTGAGAAGGGTAAGTCTGTTGTTGAAACCTTTAACCCTCTCATGATCGAGAAACCTGCTGATCCAATGCCTAAGATACCAAAAGGTGTCTTTAAAAAATCATTTCACAATCCTAACTCTAGGTTTACTTCTAACTACTCTGTGGTGGAAGATTTGGCTCAAAATCCTTGTGCAATGTCAGCATTGGAAGTGTTACATATTTGTCCTGCTCAACGGGATTCCCTCTTAGCAACTTTAGGCAACATGGATTCGTCGAGCCTGATGGTGAATTTTAATATGTTAGATGTTAAGATTTTCCTGTTGTATCATGTGGCTTTGACAATAGATGTTGTTGATGGCGAAAAAAACATTTGACGTATAGTTGACAAAGGTGCTTCCATGTGTGTAATGTCAATATCTTGTTGGAAGGATTTAGGTTGCCTGGAGCTAGTTCCATCAAACACCTTACTTCTTTTGACGGAAGGTCTTTCCATCTCCATGGTATCCTACCGGCTTTTGAGATTAAGTTGGCAGGGAAATCAATGGCTATTGCAGTAGAGGTCATTGATGCTCCTTTGGATTAAAACTTGCTTTTAGGGAGAGGCTGGGCTTACACCATGTGTGCGATTTCCTCGGTCGTTCTTTAAGTGGTGGTTTTTCCACACGAAGGGAAGTTGGTTACTGTTGACCAACTTAGTTTCACTCGAATGGGTCACTTCGAAACTAATGAGTCCACTATACCTTTGATTGATCAAAATAAACCGGCTAATGAGAGCTTGGGAGTTGGAATGTATTCATTGTTGATGGGCACATTTGATATCCCAGCCCCGATAACTTATCTAGGTCCTATGAGTGTAGGGAAGTCTATCATGATGGTTGTCAATAGAATTGATCCTTGGGTCCTTCCTTCCTGTCATGAACCTCATCTGCCCTTGTGGAAGTGGCTGATTCTATCGCGAATACTTCTATAATCTTAGAGGATTCGAAAGAAGCTTATTTCTTACTTGGGAAGAGAACTCTTTATATTCATATGACTGCTTAGACATGGTTTTTCCTTCAGATGAATCCATTTTGGAAGCTATGAGTGGGTGAGATAAGATTTGTGAAGATCTTCACCGTAGGTCCTACTTTCTTTTAGAACTAAGTAGAATTGAAAACCAAGAGTTCCATGTGAGACTGGAGAAAGATGTTTATTTACCGATTAATCCTTTTCCAAATGAGGGAATATTTGCTGAGGGTAATATGGAAAATATCTCTGTTACCATTCCTATCAACATTTCTGCAAACCTCGACATCTTCAAAAACATGCATATTGGTGCAAACTGTTCTTCAGAGGAGATTTCCCTATATACTGTTAAATTTTCATATGCTAAGCTAGATCATTAGTAATTCATTTCGATTTCATAACAAAATCATATAAACAAGATCACTGAAAGATAGACAAGCACAACCATACAAAAGGAGAACACAAAGATTTATCCTGGGAAAACCCTAAAGGGAAAAACCCAGCAAAAGCTTCCTCAATATAGATGCCCCAAAAGATAAAAGATAAAACCAACAAGGATATCAAAGCCTGATCCTCCTCCTTCTCCAGCTACTTCTCTTCTCCACTAATGCACTACACAAGTGAGAGTGTGTGTGTCTCAAATGAGGAGCACGACACCTCTATTTATATTCATCCGTTCACTTGAATTAACTCATCTGACATGTAGGCTCGACTTAATCATGTAGGCTCAAGTTACACATGTAGGCTTAAGTAACCATACTGGGGTGCTAATGACCCACCTTTACAAATAGAGGGGACAACCTCATGACTCTTATTAGTTCTTTCGATTAGAAGCATCGGGGTACAAGATAATACAAGTGGTTCTCCCGGTAGGACCATCGGGGACCACAAAAGATACATATAGAATATTCTTCGAAGTTACAATATTTCAACACTCCCCCTTAACGAGAAGGGTATTCTACAACAACATCAACAACAACAATAGTAGGAGAGGACATCATCAACATCATCAGGGTAACACATTTATAAATAATTGGAAGCTTTTCAACATCATATAGTCTTCGTCTTCAATATTTGACGATAGCAACTCTTTAATAAACATCAACATATTTTGACCTTTTGATCAGCAACATCTTCAACACTTTGATCTTTCGATCAGCAACATCTTCAACACTTAGACCTTTTGATCAGCAGCAACATCTTCAGCACTTTGACCTTTCGATCAGCAACATCTTCCGCACTTTGACCTTTCGATCAACAACATTTTCAGCAACATCTTCAACACTTTGACCTTTCGATCATCACCAATATCTTCAGCATTTTGATCAGCAATATCTTCAGCACTTTGATCTTTCGATCAGCAAAGACATCTTCAGCATTTTGACCTTTCGATTAGCAACATCATCACATTCTGATTAGTAACATCGTGATCAACACCATCATCATACTTCAACTCTCGAACAGAATCATCTTCATCATATTCTGATCTTTTGATCAGTATGTCATCATCATCACATACTGATCATCATCATCGTCACACTCTGATCTTTCGATCAGTATATCATCATCATCATACTCTTGATCGTTCGATTAGTACATCATCATCATACTCTGATATTTTGATCAGTGCATCATCATCATCATAAAAACATCATCATCATGAAAACATCAACATCATTATGATCAAAACATTCAACATCATCAAAACATCAAAATATCATCATCATCAAACTCTGATCTTTCGATCAGTACATCATCATCATCATAAAATCATTATCATCAAAACATCAACATCATCATCATCAAAACATCAACATGATCCTTCCTTTCGGAATTACGGGATCAACATGTCTGTGGTACTCAGACGATCCTTCCTGTCGGAATTACAGTATTTAGGTCTTTATAGAGTTACTAACGATCCTTCCTTTCGGAATTACGAGATCAACACATTTGTGGAGCTCAGACAATCCTTCCTTTCGGAATTACGGGATCAAGTCTTTACGGAGCTACTAACGATCCTTCCTTTTGGAATTATGGGATTTAGGTCTTTACAGAGTTGCTAACAATCCTTCCTTTCAGAATTATGGGATCAACACATTTGTGGAACTCAGACAATCCTTCCTATTGGAATTACGGGATCAACACATCTGTGGAACTCAGACAATCCTTCCTGTTGGAATTACGGGATCAAGTCTTTACGGAGCTACCAACGATCCTTCCTTTCAGAATTACAGGATTTAGGTCTTTACGGAGTTACTAACAATCCTTCCTTTCGAAATTACAGGATCAACACAGTTGTGGAACTCAAACAATCCTTCCTATTGGAATTACGGGATCAAGTCTTTACGGAGCTACCAACGATCCTTCCTTTTAGAATTACGGGATTTAGGTCTTTACGGAGTTACTAACGATCCTTCCTTTCGGAATTACGGGATCAACACATCTGTGGAAATCAGACAATCCTTCCTATTGGAATTATGGGATCAATTCAATGATCCTTCCTTTTGGAATTACGAGATTTAGGTCTTTACGGAGTTACTAACGATCCTTCCTTTCAGAATTATGGGATCAACACAGTTGTGGAACTCAGACAATCCTTCCTATTGGAATTACGGGATCAACACACGTTCTCGAGTATCGAAGTCACCGGATCTATTCTGAACCGAGGTTCAAGGATGATACAATCCTACTACCTTCTCGATGACTGAAGTTCACTGGATCCATTCTGAACCAAAGTTCAAGGATGATACAATCCTGCCACCTTCTCGATGACCGAAGTTCACCGGATCCATTCTGAACTGAAGTCCAAGGATGATACAATCCTGCCACCTTCTCGATGACCGAAGTTCACCGGATCCATTCTGAACTGAAGTCCAAGGATGATACAATCCTGCCACCTTCTCGATGACCGAAGTTCACCGGATCCGTTCTGAACCGAAGTCCAAGGATCATACAATCCTACCACCTTCTCGATGACCGAAGTTCACCGGATCCGTTCTAAACCGAAGTTCAAGGATGATACAATCCTGCTACATTCTTAATGACCGAGGTCACCAGATCACTTCTGGACATATGTCCCAGGATGATACAATCCCATTGCAACATCACTACTCCCCCTTTCAAGGAAGGTCTTTCCAAACCACACCAAGCTTGTCTCGAAAGTGTTCGAACTTTACTTGGGACAGAGGCTTCGTCAGCACATCACCATCTAAACCATCATCATCTACATCTTCAGTATGTGAATACTGAACTATCACCATCTGTATCTCCAGTATGTGAATACTGAAAGCATCATCTATATCTTCAGTATGGGAATACTAAAACATCATCATCTGCATCTTTATCTGGTATGTAGAAATATCATATTTCTATGTGTTATGATGGAACACAGGGTTCTCTATTATCACAACTCTCGTTATCACATAGAATCAATGTAGTATCCATCTTCAGGTCAAGGAGACCTGATATCAGCTTCCAAAGCGATATGGCTTGACAACTTAGTAGAGCAATCTGCTCTGTATTCTGATTTTGTTGTTCTAAGAGAAACACTGGACTGTTTCTTGCTAAACCATGAACTCATAGCAGACCCCAAACAAAAGAATCTACCTGATGTGCTTTTCCTGTCTGAGATACTTCCAACCCAATCTGCATCTGTATAGCCATACAATCTATAGTCATGGCTACCATCATAGTATAGACCAAGGTCTATAGTCCCTTTCAGATATCTCATCACATGTTTTGCAGCTACTAGGTGAACCCATCTTGGTTGAACAAGATATTGACTTAAGGTGTTCACAGCAAAACAAATGTCTGGTCTGGTATTTGTTAAGTACATCAATGACCCAATGATCTGTCTATAATGAGTCGCATCTACTAACTCTAATGAGTCATCATATAAAAGCTTCAGGTTGGAGTCCATGGGTGTGGCCATGGCTTTGCATTCCAACATATTTAATCTCTTCAATATCTCTACCACATACTTTCCTTGGTTGAGAAATATTTCTTCTGAACTTTGTCATATTTCCAGACCTAGGAAATAGTGCATTAACCCAAGGTCTTTCATCTCAAATTCTTCTGCTAGTTTCTTCTTGCTTTCCATGATCAATTTCTCCTTCCTTGTCAAGAATAAGTCATCCACATATAATAACAGGATGACAGGTTCATCTTCTACAACCTTGAGATAAAGGTTAAGATCAGCTTTACTCTTGGTAAAACCCATAATTGACAGGAAAATACCATACCAAGCTCTGTGAGCTTGCTTCATGCCATAGAGTCCCTTCTTCAACTTACATATATGAGTCCATATGTCTTCAACTTCAAATATTTTCGATGTAAAACTATTCCCCAATCATACCATTAAGGAAGGATTGTCTTCACTTCATCATGGAAGCAACTACCATCATAGTTCTGAAGGAAGTGTACCTTGCTTCCCGGAGTAAGTGTCTCTTCAATATAAATTCTCTCTTTCTTATAGAAA
Source organism: Pseudotsuga menziesii (assembly GCA_001517045.1). Classification (NCBI taxonomy): domain Eukaryota; kingdom Viridiplantae; phylum Streptophyta; class Pinopsida; order Pinales; family Pinaceae; genus Pseudotsuga; species Pseudotsuga menziesii. Next base: position 147,770 of record LPNX010716671.1, read on the forward strand.
CCTCTAGCCACAAGTCTTTCCTTACTTATATCAGTGACATATTTTATCTTGCAAATCCATTTGTAAGATACCACATGCTTGATTTCTGGTTTGAGTACTATATCCCAAACATCATCATAACATCTTCCATGAGTTTGTCTTGTTAGATCATCAACATATCCTAGTCTTTGCATTCAACTTTGAAGGTTGGAACCCACTTTACTCTTGGTAAAGTCTCGATCCATCAGGAAGTTGTCCATCATGTCGTACCATTTTGAACTCAGATATCTTCTGTAGTCACTCCCCTTGAATTGGAGTATTATCTTCCTTCTTCATTCTGTATAGGTGACTCTATGCTTGATATATACTGGTCAATAGAGTATGTCATGTCATAGTCTATTCTTTCTGAGGCAAATCACGATTCTTGCTTTGTACACTTGTTCTTGCAGATCCATATGGAAGATACTACGTACTTCCCTTTATGTCTCGAAATCATATCATATACATCATTCCCCATAATCAACTGTTATTCTTTGATCATAGCTTCTTTCATAGAATTTTTTTTTCTTCATCTTGAGTTATCTCTCATACCCATGGTGGTCTTCATCCTTCGAGGTGGATCTACCGCTCTTTGAAGCTCTTTCTTTCATCATGGTGTCTCTGACCTAGGAGCTTCAGATTCATGTTTATTGAATTGTCATCACTTGTTCTTCGGAACAAGTCTCATCCTTCTTTTCTTTTAGGAGGTTGTACAGGACCTTTCCTACAATTCAAATGCACCAGTTGCATGGTTATAACTACATATGCATAACAACAAATTCTTATGCATCATGCAACTATTTAGCCAATACACCATTCATCCATATCTCACAGAAAATTTCTATATGCCTTCCATCTCTACCATGACATCATTGAGATTGTGCACTAAACCGAATAGGTTTCATTCTAGATAAGTAACAATGGAGATTTGTATAGAACCATGAGCTACTTACCCATCACATGCATGCAAACAACACGTCAACTGAATATAATCAAATGCATAACAAAGCAATATCATTAAATGACAATTGAATACTTATCTTTTGTTTGTTTCATGGGTAGACTCCTTCTTGATCATTCTACTTCATCATCTTCTTCATCCATGAAATCATCATTTCTTATCCAAATGATAAGATGGATAAGAGGTTCGTCAAGAATTGAGTTCTTCATATTCCTCATCGCTTGAGGGATCTTCTTTGAATGGTGAGAGCTTGATCTTCAATTTGCTCCCATCTTTCTTCTTCTCTTCTTATGAGACAAGCTTATTCTTCTTCTTCCCAGAGTCAACTGAAAGTAATCACTTCCTTTTGGCACAAATTCCTCACATGAATGAATCCCATGATCATGGGAGGCCATTCTCTGCTTCTTCTTCTACCGCTTCAAGATGTTATGCATTTTGGATCTTCATATTCTTCAACTGTTTTCTCAAATCCATCTTTTGAATTATGTTCTTATATTCAAATAGCTTGATCAAGGAATCAAACATCTTTGGTGTCTTTAGGGAAGACACTTGTGGTACAAGTTGATCCATGATTGAATCAACAATGATCTTCTTGGCCTTGATCAAGTTCTTCTTGTGTAAGGCTTTGAGGCTCATCTCCCTCTAGAACTGGAACCTCTCTACTCATGTCGGTGTCCAATTCATTTTCTTCAGAGAGATCAAATACTTCCATGCTTGGAATTTTTCAACTTGACCAAGCTTATCATCAAGATGATGTGATATATCACTTTGAAATGAGAACCTCAAATGCAAATAGCAAAAGATTAGATCTTACTGATTTGAGGTGTCCGTCCTGCTTCCGGAGCTGGATGATCTAGGGTTTGTCAGAGAAACCCTAATTTTAAAAACTTAAAATCTTTCATATTTTATTGGATAGAAATATATATCTCTTCAAATGGAGGTGTCCAATGTACTCCTTTTCTGAAAACAATGGAGGGAAGCTCCCGGAACAGGAAGCCCTAGTTTTCCAATTTCTTCTGCAGAAATGCCTGTTACTGTTTCTGTGATATATCAGAAATTATTGCTCTTCTACGTCTAAAATTTCACACTAAGGTAACATCACATGTCCCGGATCCAAAACCATATGTTTCATCATAATTGGTTTCACCAATTGGGATTTATGATCATTTGTCCAAGGTGACATGTTACAGGACTGTTCAGAACAGTGAAGTTGTACGACATGCCACATGTCACTGGTTCATCTTCAGGTTTGGAAATTCAGACCACAGAAACTAAATTCCATTCTATTTCTGGAACATCTTCATGAATTCCATTTGGACCTCTGTATCCCACGCTACAGCAATTCTCCCTAGGTGTCCTGTTTAGGGATGAATTCTGGAAGAGGCTAGAACCCTAACTTGGAGAGATCATATCTCCCAAAATATAGTGAATCGGAGGCTGAATTTTGGACACATTGTAAATCAGGATTTTATATTTGGCCTCTGAAATTTTCAACTCCTGATCCTTCTCCAATATCAGGATATAGCGAATGTACCAAAACTTATTAGTTTTAGTATTTAGGGTTTTTCCAGATCAGGGTCAAACTAGGGTTTGACTTTCCCGGAGTTTCACCCAACCAAATTTCTTGATCCAGGTCTCTAAACTTCGATTTTGATGAGGAGAAAAATCTTATGCTAGGCTCACTAAAAAATTCTTCTTCTGTAGAAAGCCCTAATTTTCCGCACCAAAACTGAAAATGCTTGGAATCAAATTCCGCTTCGACAGAAAGATGCGCCCTTCAATGGAGAGTCAGTATAGCCTTCTTTTGTTGATCGATCATGAATAGAGACCCAAAAAATAATAATCCCTAGATTATTTAGCTGCACAATGTCTTCTTTTAGGGTGGCTCTAATACCATGTTAAATTTTCATATGCTAAGCTAGGTCATTAGTAATTCATTTCGATTTCATAACAAATGCATATAAACAGGATCACTGAAAGATAGACAAGCACAACCATACAAAAGGAGAACACAAATATTTATCCTGGGAAAACCCTAAAGGGAAAAACCCAACAAAAGCTTCCTCAATATAGATGCCCCAAAAGATAAAAGATAAAACCAACAAGGAGATCAAAGCCTGATCCTCCTCCTTCTCCAGCTACTTCTCTTCTCCACTAATGCGCTACACAAGTGAGAGAGTGTGTGTCTCAAATGAGGAGTGCCACACCTCTATTTATATTCATCCATTCACTTGAATTAACTCATCTGACATGTAGGCTCGAGTTAATCATGTAGGCTCGAGTTACACATGTAGGCTCAAGTAACCACACTGGGGTGCTAATGACCCACCTTTACAAATAGAGGGGACAACCTCATGACTCTTATTAGTTCTTCCGATTAGAAGCATCGGGGTACAAGATAATACAAGTGGTTCTCCCGGTAGGACCATCGGGGACCACAAAAGATACATATAGAATATTCTTCAAAGTTACAATATTTCAACATATACTGCCTTATTTAAGGAATTTTGTGACGTGTTTTCCTGTGCATACGAGGAGATGTCATGAATTGATCCATCGATTGTAGAACACGAAATCCGAACCGACCCTAATGTTAAATCGGTTCATGCTAAAATGGAAAGCTTGTTGAAAGTTGGATTTATCTACTTGATTGCTCTAACGGAATGGGTATCCAATCTCGTTCTTGTTGATAAGAAATTAGGGACAATACACATGTGCACTGAATTTCATGACCTAAATAAAGTGTGTCCCAAGGACAACTACCCAATTCCCTTTATAGATCAAATCATTGATTCTTGTGCGGGTAGCGAATTTTTTTGGTTTATGGATGGTTTTTCTATGTACAATCAAATCCAAAACAAGCTAGAGGACCAACACAAAATGGTTTTTATTTGTCCATGGGGTACCTTCACGTACAAGAAAATTCCCTTTGGTGTGAACAATATCGAAGCAACCTTTTAGCGGGAAATGAACTTTTTCTTCCACGACATTAACAATATTGTCGAGTCGTACTTAGATGATCTGCCTGCCCATTCTCGTAAGAGGAGGGACCATCTAGATCACCTTCGCTTAATTTTTGAACGTTGTAGACATTACAAAATATGCTTGAATCCCCACAAGTGTGTTTTTTGCGTTGATTTGGGGAGACTACTCAAGTTTATCGTGTCAAACAAAGGAATTCAGGTTGATCCTTTGAAATTTGAGGCCATTTTAAATCTGTCTCCTCCTCGTTCTATCAGGAAAGTTCAGAGCCTGCAAAGTAAATCTAATTTCCTTCGACGTTTTATAGTTAACTATGCTAAGATAACTAAGGGTTTAATGCGCTTGCTCAAGGAGGACACTCCATTTGTATGGGATGAAACCGCACAACTTGCATTCAAGGCATTGAAAAAGGCTTTGATGTCAGCTCCTTTCTTACATCCACCAAATTACTCTAAAGACTTTATATTGTATCTAGATGTGTCAGAGTCGACCATTGGGGTAGTACTGGTTTAGGAGGACGAAAATATCCAAGAGCATGTTGTCTATTATCTCAGTCGTGCATTAGCTGGTCTCGAACTCAGATACTCCCATGTCGATAAGTTAGCATTAGCAGTTGTTTATGTTGTTCAGAGTCTGAGTCACCGCATTTTAATGAGGACAACCACAATGGTGGAAGATGTAAATCCTTTTCAATATGTTTTTTCCTGACACATAATCAAGGGAAAATTCAACAAATGGATATTCATTCTCCAGGAGTTTGACTTGGATTTTCAGTCTGCTAAATTCAAAAAGTCCTTAGTTTTTACATAGATTATCTCAGAATTTCCTATGAAAGAAAGTGTAGTGGTGGAAGATGACTCATTCCTAGATGAGTATATCTTTTTGATCTCCACCTATGATCCCTAGTATGGAGATATCCTTATATATCTCCAGAACTTGAAGTATCTTGTGTCCTTGTCGAGGGAAGAGCAATGTAAATTGCGTGTGAATGCGAAAAACTACTTGATCATCGATGATACTTTATACCGTAGAGGGGTAGATTATATTTTGCGTCGATGCCTCACCCATGAGGAGGCTGAGTGTCCTAAATTATTTCCATAGCAGAGCGTATGGGGGTCATTTATCTGGGTTAGTAACGACCCAAAATATTTTACTTGTCGGTTATTTTTGTCCCACGATCTTTAAGGATTGTGTGGAGGCTGTGAAGCATTGTTATCCGTGTCAGCTCTATACCAGGAAAATGCAGTCACATCATGCTTTGTTGTTTCCCGTCATTGCGGTGGGCCCCTTCACTAAGTGGGGGGTGGATTACATGAACTTTAACCCAGTTTTGGATGGGGGGAACAAATATATCATTGTTGTTGTTTATTACTTCACCAAGTGGGAAGAAGAAATGCCTACCTTCAAAGCAAACGGTGAAACGGCAGCTTACTTCATGTTTAACCAGATCATTACTCGTTTCGGTATTCCAAAGGAGATTGTCACTGACCATAGTAGTCACTTTCAGAATAGTATGATTACCAAGCTAACTACTATGCTAGGGTTCAAGCAATATCACTCATCTTCCTTCTACCCGCAAGTGAATGGCCAAGTAGAGGCAATAATAAGACCTTGAAGACCATTCTAAAGCACACCATTAACGCAAGTCACTCAAATTGGCACATCATGCTATATCCTGCACTTTGGGCATACCAGACTAATGTCAGTACTACTACAGGTTCTTCACCTTTCAACCTCGTTCATGAGGTGGAAGCAATAACTCCAGTCAGATACAAAATTCCATCTCTTAAGATAGCCATTCATGTACTCCGTGACACTATGGAACTTGAAAAACATTTGTTGCACTGAGAAAATTTGGATGAACGACGCAGAGATGTGTTGACAACAAACGAGGCTCATAAGAATAGGGTAAAAAACCAATATGACAAAGCAGTTAGGCCAATATTTTCTCTTAAGGGGAACTTGTTTTGATGTAGGATCAAGATAGAGAACCCCTGGGGGCAGAAAATTCAAGTCTATGTGGTTAGGTCTCTACGTCGTGTCAAAGGTCTTGAAAAAAGGAGCGTATGAATTAACTAATTTTGATGGAAATAAGTTTCTTGAACCCAGAAATGGGCTCTACATGAAGAAGTACTATGCCTAGGCCTGGTGCTTGTTCTTGTATTTTTATGTACAATAGATGGCTAGTGTTTCTTATACAATCTGTTGGTTGTTACATATGTCAGCTGAGTGGTTCCTAGGTTTTGCAGATGGTGCCAGCCACCTTACTTATATCCTGGCTTCAGCCGCATGGGTCATCTATTCACCCTCAGGGCAGCTAGTTGCCTCAAGAGGCACTTTCTTAGGTCCTGCTACTAATAATGTGGCCGAGTACAGGGTTGTTATTGAGTTGTTTTGGGATGCCACATCACATGGCATTACCCATTTGGAGGTCAAACTTGAATCTCAACTCGTGGTTTCCCAACTCAATGGAGATTATTAGGTGTGAAACCCTACTTTGTTATGTCAGTTTTTGCAGGTTAGATTACTTGAAAGAAATTTTGAATATATTTCATTTAATCACATTCCAAGAAATGAAAATAAAATCACTCATGCTTATGCGAACTACATTCTAGATTGGCGCTTAACACACATTTTGTAAAATAAACATAACAGATATGTATATAACCAGAAAATATATATATATGTATATATATGTAAAATTTATCCATAGATAGATCGAGTTTTGATCCAAATATCTTGTCATAACTGTATAAATATACAAAAAATAGGATATTAATCCATAAATATTCCTATAGATCTAAGCCTGCTCCTCAGCCTCTTCGGCTGCGGCTTCCTCCTCATGCTCCCAGTAATGTATAATGGCCCTGACTACCCTCCTTAGGAGGCGTATCCATGTAGTTGAAATCCCTACTACAAATTCCTGCATCACAATGCGAATCTGCTCAATCTGCATGGTAGGGACCCCTGGGGTTAGCCTAGCCAGCTTCCCCTTGAGAACTCAAAGTATACTCTTGTCCCCACCTTAGGTGGACCGCACAAAATTCCTAGGGTGCCGATCGAGGCGTACGGCTCCAATATCTGCATTTTTTAAACATTTAAAATGGATTAAAACTCTTATACATATGTATATAACTTTATAATTAAAATTCATAAAAATAAAAAAAACATAAAAAGAAAAATACCTAGCTCTCCCCATGCCTCCCCTGGCGGGACAACAAGATTATTACTTCCTCGAAAATCCAGTTCGGCGTACGGGAACTGCTCAAGAGCTATTACTTGCCGCTTTCACCACAGATAGAAGTCATCATCATAGATACTTTGGACTGATCCTCCACCGCCCTAACGAAGAAATACCTCCCCCCATCTGGTAAGTCTAGGATGGTGTGGGGAAGTTGGTGGTAGTGCTACTGCGGGGCTAATAGAAGTCACTCTCTCAAAGAAGAACGCCACTAAAATACTTGTGTATCCAAAGTTCTTCATGCGCCCCCTTTTGCAGTCAGAGATTTGTTTCCTCATAATTGGGATCATACCCTAGCACCAGTCAAAAACTCTACCCTACATGCACTTCACTGCAATCCACATCTGAGTTCGAGTAGCTAGATGCAGCAAAAAATATCCGACAATTCTTACCACGATTCTTACCACTACATGTAATGGAAATCTCATAATGTACAATAGGGACATGTGTCCCCTTCTTCTGCGTGCCTGGTGGGCAGTAAGTGTCAATATAGTCCTGGACACTCATAGGGTCACCACCCCTACCTGTACCCTCAATTTTCATAGGCATACCTCTGCGAGAAAGCCCTATAATAAATACATTTCCTCTACTCTAACCTCCAAGATCTCTCCTTGAAGATCAAAGACACCAAGGTCATGATCCCAGTAATTGATCAGTTTCTCTAGTAAACGGCCACTGGTCCTCATGCTAGAAGTGCAGTAGAACTTCAACAAACAAAATTATTGTAAAGCTTGTAAAGTTGGGGAATCCCGTAGTGCTTCTCAATCCATATCCTCGTGCTCTCTTTCACTCCATTCTAGAACCATTGTGTACCTTCCCATTGACCATTAGAACCCATTAGTGTCTTTCAATTTTGGCCATTTTGCAAGTTTTGCTAGGTCGTGCAGTATAGGCAACTATGCTTTAAGCACATCATGTATCATACATAGGTTTCTTTAGATCAATTCATGTATAAAGCGCATATACGCAACTACTATAGTAGCAGACCCATGTATGTTGTGTGACCCTTTTAGTGCTGGCATAAAACCATACAAATTTTCACAAAAATAAAAATTAGAACAGATGAAAAGAAGGAGAAGGGAGAGTCTACCAACCTGCAATTGACGAATTTCGATTTAATCTACTGGTTTATTCTCGGTTAATAGTTGAAGTCAGAGGTAAAAACTTGCCAAATTTGGTAAATTGTCAAATGGTATGTTTATTTTTGTTTTTTGAACTATTTATAGAAAAATTTCAAATTTTTGGACCCATGGTGTATAGTTTCAAAATCATTTTTTATAAATGGACTAATACCATGACTTTTTCCTCATTGCAACAGGTTCGATATGTTTAAGAAGTTGTTATATGCTCATATAGGGTGGGATTTGGCCCTGAACATGTACATTTGAATTTATACCTTATCCTTTATTTAACCCTAGTATTACATCTTCGACCACGGACTATGGTGTTAAACCACTTTTACCTTGTCTTCATCATTGTTCCTCTGTAGATAAGGCCTCCTTTTCATGGGTACCCTAGTTTAGAAAACTTTATCATCTTTTGATACCCATCCCACAGTTGTGCTAGGTTTGTGGGTGCCTTCTTAGTAGTTTTTCATGACGAAATGGGCCTTCATTTTGCATATTTTTGTGAGATATACATGTTTATAAGGCTCCATGCACTTATGAAGTTTCTTTAGGCCCAGGTCTGACTCCTCAAAATAGACTTGACTGTCTAGTAAACTTGTTCATTCAGACTCATTAAGAATAAGTGAACGGGCATCCACATTGGTGGTAGTTTATCGCTTTTTCAAACCATGTGGAATGTTCAAAAAAAAGGAGCACTCTCTTTCCTTCGGAATTAAGAAGAGTATTCTCATGTACAGTTTTATCACTTTTCCGGACCTGAGGAACTAAACTTACAGAAAATGAACACCCGGTATGAGCTTAGTTTTCTCTTTTTCATGCTCTGGACCCAAACATGAAAAAGATTTCGAGCGCACTTTATGTCTTTGATGATGGTCACAAAACCTAAAGAAAAAAGCATCAATTTTACTATTGTAAGCCACATTTATCGTAATCAAATGGATATTTTCGAGTGATATTGCCTTCCTTCACACTCGTTAAACTCAGGCTACCTGTCGCTTCTAAATGTGCGTCAGTCTGGTATTAGTTTACCCCTTTTTCAGACCTTGCCGACTAAGTACAAAAAATGTATACCTTAGTCCTCCGGGAGCTAAGAGAGTTCTTCTGTGGATTGTTTTATACTCTTCCGGCCTCAGGAGACTAAATTGTATTAAAAATCACCCCCCTAGCGTCTTCTTCGGATTTTTCAAACTCTCAAAATGTGAAAACACCATCGAGCATATACTAGTTCGAGCTCGTAAAATCCAAGAATCAATGACATTATCAAGCATTATTCTCTCCCCTCTTCAAGCTTGTAAAAAATGAAGAGATACCTAAGTTAACTTTCCTGGACTCGTTAAAATTTAACAAGAAAGATAAGGAATAATTACTCTCTTTGGGTTATAAATAGTGGCAGCATGTCCTCCTTGAACAAAGCACTCTCTGAACGTTTTGATACTCATGTTTCAGCTTACACTTTCAGCTCAGTCGTTACTTCGAGTTTTTACTCCTCCACTTGTCCTTTATACATAGAGAATCTGATCATGTCTCCTACCTAACAAATATGTCTAGTTTTCCTATTTGCAAGTTAAAAGATTACTTGGGCCTGTTCGGGTACACAGGGTACTCCCAAAAGACCGAACACCTTCAGCAACTGGTTCACACAAATAGATCACAGATCAACATACTGATGTTTGTCACGTGGTTAAAACCCTCGAGAGGGAAACAGTCCATAGCACCAGCCAAATAGCTACTTGGAGCAATTTATTATGCAAAAGAAAGAAATTTACATATGAGCTTCTCATAATCGATCAACTAGCCAAGGACCCTCTATGCTCTTTAAATAGAGATCATAGACCAATCGGGTGTTAATCCACGGATCAATGGTAGGTATGATCTAAGAGAAGTTGAACCGTCGAATCACTCTATGTCTAGAACATATCGTGACCGTCGAATTAGAATATTTACAAATGCATACTAAAGAAACACACTTTTACCTAATGGATATATTACACAAGTTGATATTAACTAACTCCTAAGTGTCTAAATATCCTAACATCCCCCCTTAAGAACAACCTGGGATAGGATTGAAGGATTTACAAAAGTGACACTATTAGGAGAAGGAAGGAGGAATTAGAGCCTATCCCCCCTTAAGGACACATTCCTGAACTCCTAACATAGACCGAAGTTTAGAAAACTTCGCTTCTGTAAGAGACTTGGTGAAGATGTCTACAACTTGATCATCTGTCGGGCAATAAAGCACTTCAATAACATGATCATGAACAAGATTTCTGATGAAGTACATGTGTAGCTCAATGTGTTTGATGCGCTGATGTAGAAATGGATCTTTGGAAAGCTTGATGGAACTTTGATTGTCGCACCAAAGTGTAGTAGGCTGCTGCTGCTCGAATCCAAACTCTGAAAGGATCTGTTGAAGCCATAAAGCTGCCTGACTGGCATTAACTGCGGCTCGATATTCTGCTTCTGCTGAAGAAAGAGCAAGAACTTGTTGTTTATTACAAGCCCAAGTGACAGGTCCAAATTCCATACTGAAAACATAACCTGCAGTAGACTTTTGATCATCAGAATCGCCAGCCCAATCTGAATCAGTGAAACCAACCAACAACGGTTTCCCCCCTGTACTGTAATGAATTTCAAACTGAATTGTACCTCGAATATATCGAAGTATTCTTTTTGCTGCTTTCCAGTGACTTTCATGAGGAGTTTGCATATAACGGGCAACACGACCAATGGCAAAGGAAAGGTCAGGATAGGAATGAGTCAAGTATAAAATACTACTAACAAGCTGACGATACAAGGTGGCATCTACTTCAGGGGAAGTACAAGTGGAAAAAATTTTGACTCCAAACTGGAAGGGAGAAGGGGCTGGTTTACAATCTTCCATGTGGAAGCGACGAAGAAGGTCACAAGAATACTTACACTGGGAAAGAAAGATTCCTTCTTTGGTTTGCAAGACTTGGAGACCAAGAAAATAATGCAAATGTCCTAAGTCTGACATTTCAAAATTTTGCTTAAGACTGGATTTCACATGGGTTATAAGTTTAGGGTCACTACCAGTAAGGATAAGATCATCAACATAAAGAACAAGTATGATGAGATGGTTTCCTACTTTCTTGGTATAGACATTGGGGTTAGAATGGCATCTAGAAAAACCAGTGTCAAGGAGAAAGCTATCCATTTTGGCATACCAAGCTCCAGGAGCTTGCTTAAGGCCATATAAGGATTTCTTAAGGAGACAAACAAGGCTAGAGCTATTCTGAACATAGCTAGGAGGTTTTTCCATGTAAATTTCCTCATGTAAATCACCATGTGAGAAGGTAGACTTGACATCCATTTGATGGACTTCCCAGTTATGTAAGGCTGTAAGGGAAAGAACAAGGCGAATGGAGTTCATTTTTGCTACAGGGGCAAAGGTTTCATTGTAGTCAATCCCTTCAACTTGGGAAAAACCTTTGGCAACTAACCTTGCCTTAAGTCTTTCAACACTTCCATCTGATGCATACTTAGCTCTATAGACCCATTTACATCTGACAAGTTTTCTTCCTTTTGGAAGAGCAACAAGATCCCAAGTATCATTCGCCATTAAGGAACGATATTCTTCATCCATAGCTGCATCCCAATCTGGATTTCCTGAAGCTTCTGCAAAAATTTATGGATCATGATTCTCGAAAACTTGAGCCAAAAGAGAAGAGGCTCATTGAAACTAAGAACGTGTTCGACATTGATCTCTAGGATCACTGGCAAGATCACCCGCTGCTTCACATGTTCAACGGACCCATCGAGGAAGTATTGGTGCTGGTGCAATTGGAGGAACATGAGCAGGCAGAGGTGGATTTTCATCCTCACTATCATCATCAGAAACTGGAGTTGGAAACCTGTCAAGGAAGCTGGAAGAAGAAGAAGAAGAAGGCATAATAATTGAATCAGGCTCGCAGGCCAAAGATGGCACACCCGCCAAGTTAGGCTCACGGGCCAAGAGATTTTCATCAAATTTAACATCTCTTATAATGATTATATCATGAGAATGTGGCTAAAGAAGTCTATAACCTTTTACATCTTCAGAATATCCAATAGATATGCACTTTTCACTTTTAGGCTGCAATGCTTTCCGTTTTTCATCCGAAATGTGAGCCCATGCTTCACAACCAAACACACGAAAGTGACTTACATCTGGTTTAATTTTACTCCATGATTATTCCAGTGTTATACCCTATAAAACTTTAGTGGGTGTGCGATTAACTATGTCATTTGCACAATTTATGGCCTCAGCCCAATATTGAAGACTTAGTCCTTTACATTGGATCATACAATTAGCCATTTCTTTTAAAGTGCAGTTCTTCCGTTCAACTACACCATTTTGTTGTGGTGTATATGGAACAGTGTGCTGTTGTTGGATTCCTTGTTCAGTGCAAAAAGTAGTGAACTTGTTGTTAACATATTCTCCTCCATTGTCAGATCTTAACTTAATAATTTGATGACCAAATTGTTTTTCAACAAGGGCCTTGTAGGCCAAGAACATGTTTAATACTTCACTCTTAAGTTTTAGGAAGTAAACCCAAGTGCGTCTAGAGTAGTCATCAATGAAGGTTAAGAAATATTTGAAACCAGAAAAGGAAGCAGATGGAAGAGGGCCACACAAGTCACTATGCACAAGCTCCAAAGGAACCGAGGCGTGCCAAGAGGCACGTTTGTCAAAACTATCCCGATGATGTTTTCGAGTACACAACTGGAATAAACACCATCCTTACAAGATACCAGTGGAAGACCATTCACCATATTGTCTTTACATAGTTGTTGCAATGAGCGATAATTTAAGTGACCAAATCGCTCATGCCAAAGTTTGCTCAAGTTATCACTATGAGCAACAAAAATGGAAGGAAAAAGTGATGACCCTAAGTTGTTAAATTTGTACAACCTGGTAATATCATCAACAGTTCCAGTAGCAAGGATATTTTGAGGATTTTTAAAATCCTTGATTACCATTTGGTGAGGTGTAAACGTCATAGTTTTACCTTCACCTGAATGAGTAATTTGATAGACTGATAACAAATTGCAGGAAATTTTTGGAACACATAGTACATCACTGAAATGACCATTTTCTACTGGAACTGTTCCAGATCCTACAACACTTAGAGATCTATTATCACCAACAAATATTTGTTTGGTGTTACATTCATGCATAGTAGAAAAGATGGCTTTATCCTTAGCCATATGATAAGATGCTCCAGAATCAATAAGCCATTCAATTGAAGTAGAAGAAGAAGATGCAGTATAAGAGTAACCAGAAGCACAAAGTGCATGTCCATGAGAGGTAGATTCTGAAGACGAATCTAGGATGATGTCTTGCTTCTTCATTGTTGCTTCCAAGGCTGCCATCTTCTTAAAACACTTAGATTCATCATGATTATATTTCCCACAAAAATTGCAATGACGCTCAGTCTTCTTTCCTTTTTGCTTGGATCCTTTGTCATTTTTTAAAGAAGGAGCTGACTGAGAGGGTTTGGGACCCTTGTTGTTTGGCTTATTATTGTGAAAATTATGTTTCTTGGGAGGCTTGTACTTTTCTTTTTGTTGTGACAATAAGGATTTCCCAGATGTATCTGCATTGTTAATTATTCCAAGATGAATGAGCTTATCTTGCTCTCTAATTAAGGAATCACAAAAGGATTCAAGGCTAGGCTCTTGATAGCTAGCTGCAGTCAAGGATTCTTTCATGGAGTAGAATGTAGATACAAAAACAGAATATGCAGATCCATGTTTTGAAAGAATATGATAAATACATTGTTTGTCTTCTTTCTTAATCTTGCATTCTGCACATAATAGTCTAAGAGTTTTATACTTATATAAATAGTCTTGAATGCATGAAAAATCATTTGGATTCAAGGAAAGCAACTCATTCACAAGTTGATGACCCCGAATTTCATTGTGTTTACCAAACACAGATTCCAACTTTTCCCAAGCGAGATTAGGTTCATCAATTCCAGATATGTGGAATCGCAAATCAGTAGAGATTGTCATCCCAATCAATCCACGAGCTTCATCACATCTATTTTTCCATTTAATTTTCTTATCATCATCAGTGGGTTATGTTTCTTTCCCTGAGGTTATCCTGAAAAGTCCCCTACTTCGCAGAACATCCTCCATATGAGATTTCCATGAGAAATAGTTAAAACTTGTAAGTATAATATCCCAAGGGGCGGCCATACTATAAAATAATTGCCGAAATAAAAGAAACTAACTGTCTGGATGCAGAGAGCTCAAAAAAATATGCGGTTTTTAAAAAAAACGGCACTTAAAACTGATTCTGGATGATGAAGTTATGCTTGATCAAAGAAAATGTTGAAGATGTCCCCAATAGTGATGTGGTAGATATTAACTTTACCAACTAAAAAAAGAATCCCCCTCTTCCCAAGATCAACCTTTGACAATCACTTTTACAATAAAGTTGCTTTGAAGTGAATCACTTTTGTAGAATAAGTGAT